>JAIGNY010000665.1:0-66988 GCA_020152595.1 Chiridota heheva
GATTATTTGTACAGTCACTGGCGTAAGGGATAGTCAAACAGACACGGTTGTGACAGATCAAGGAAATAAAGAGATAGAAAGTCTAACCGATGGTCAACTTGTTGTCCTTTCTCGAGTCGTGTGGCGTGACCTTAGGGCGCCCTCCATACAAATAAAGGGCGCCCTCTGCCCCCAATTCCGGCTCCATTGTTCAGAGCGGTTACAAGGTGTACGTGTATGTATATACAGTACATGAGTATATGTATACGCCAAAATGCCTGCATAGTATTGGCTTGTAACAATTGATTGTTGTAATTCTAATGCAGTATACGTACACTCGCACCACGAGCATATAACACGGTATGAAAGAGCTCGCGCCAAGAGCGTAAGGTACGCCAAATTTTGCACACGCTAATTGTGCTAATTGTTTCTCTCCGACTTTTAACCCTGCAACTGGAAACAAACTGAAGTATGTTTAATTTTTCAGTGAGAAGGGAGTCGATTTTGATATCAAAAATGAGGTCTCTTAAAAAATCTGGGAACTTTTCTTTGAGACGTATAAAATCCCATTGACTTTTGATTAGTGTGTGGCGCCACTTTTTCAATGAATATAGGCACATATTAAATCTGTAGATTTGAATATCTGCTCTATTTGGGTATGTGGATGCTAGGAACATCTGTGGTAGTAGGGGCGAGTCATACAATTGACAAGTGCATAACATTACGGCACTAGTAATATAGCATAGCATAGCAAGTTTAACGCCTTAAAAGCATCCAGTGCTGGACATTATTCCTGATTCTCTAGGTCGGAAATATTTAACCGTGTACGGGCTCAGTACGTTTTTGCTAAGTTGGAGGAAAAACTTTATCATTAGGCCTACAGTCAATGGGATATTTTTTTTTATGAATACTAGTGTCACCTTAGCCAGTCAGCGAAAATTAATGGTAGGCCTACTCATTTATGTTGGAAACTACTATCTAATAGCCTACACAACATTTGTGAAGAAAAATAAATTACGTCCAGTATTTGTTGAAAAATGACAAAAAATAGTTTTTCTCCCATTGAGTGCAATGAATCTGAATCTGAATCGGTTAAGTCGGCAAAAATCCTTCATGAGGCAAAAATCCTTCATGAGGACATGAACGCCAACCGAGCGTAAAAAGTATGAGTAAAAAAAGAAAAGAAAGAAACCTAGTTAGCAATACTAGTAGTACTAGTACTTAGCAATGATAACTGACTGTTTGTTTTTCCCTTAGACTGAAGTTTGAGATCGTCAAAAAGCATTGTTACGTCGCCAGAATATCAAGACGGCCACGGCCTTTGATAACTAGTTGTGAACTCACTGGCTGCAGACCCACCGGGATTCGAAACCTACTGCTACATCATATTTGCGGGTGAGGGACAAAACACTGAGTCCTAGTCCTACACCACGACGGAGGCCTAGGCGTCCTGTGACTAGTCTCCCGATTCCATGAAAGATCTGTTATTTTATTAAGAGTGGGTTAAGAAGAAGAAACTTACTTCACGAAATATTCAGAAACAGAATATCAGATATTCCTCCGACTTTTCGCACGTCGACTTGCCAGATGACACTAACACTAGTCTACGTTAGGCAGCTAGTCTTGACAGGATGACAACAACACAGGCCTAACAAGAGGGAGCCTGAATGAAGGTGTCACAGTACAAATATCCGTATCACATTATTTTGCATCGAGATATTTTGGAACAACAATTTAAAAAGGAAAATTTTAGACCAGAATCAACAAAAATTGAAAAATTCAAGATGATAATTAGTGACGGCATCAGCATTTTCACAAAGAGTGGCTGCTTTGATTTATGGGGAAGAAACATATGAACCACATTGGAATCCGGGAGAAAATCCATTTACGACCCTGTATTCTATAAGATAATGTTCTAAAACTTGAGCCCACTAATTCATAACTCTTTTTGCCAGAACTTTTAAAAATAAGAAGAGACAAAAAGAAGGCACTTCTTTATATCAAGCAAAAGCTTATATCATTATCTTTTTCATATCTTTTTTTTTTTTCGTTTATTCTACTTGATTCTCCACCGTACTTTGACGTACGAAGAAAGGTGACCTTCTGAACACACTTATGAAAAAATTTTTGACATCACAAATTTGCTTCCTTTCCGGTTATACAGAGCAGGCTTTTCTGTACAAAGGGATAAACAGTCAATCCCATTGGTCCCCTTTTCCCGCTTTATTTTAATTAATTGACGAATCAAAGAGGCTGTACAAGATTTTGTAATGATAAATAATGTTTATTTTAAAATATCCTGCATGACCTTGTTTTAGGGAGGGTGGGGACAGGGGGGTACTTGTTACGTCACTGGCGGGAAAACTGTCCCTGAGGGAATTTCACCTTCCCGAATGCATTGCTTGTTCCCGGTTGGGAGATCAAATTGGAAAATCTTGAAAAATTTTGTAAATTTATTGCAATTTGCGTAAGATTGAAGTAAATTGTAATAAAATGCCACTGAACATTTTCCAAAATTTTAGGAAATTTCCAAAAAATTAAAGGAGATTTTTTTAAATTTGAAGGAGAATTCAGAAAACTGAAGAGGATTTCCAGAAAATTCAGTTTTCCTGATATACAGATAAGAACGTTTTCATGGAAACATAAATTGCCAGTACATATTTCAGCTTCTAACAGTCAAACCGGGATTTTTTGGGGTAATTACCCTGAGAGAACTTGGGTTTTAATAGGATTTTTGGTTATGCCGGGAAGCCGGAACGCTGGAAGCCATGGGTCGATCTTCCGTTACCCGCCCCCTTTTTTTTTTCCTTCCCACCCAAATGGCTCCCAAAAGGTCCAGAAATTTCGCTAAAGGAACTATACATTTTGTTGAAATGTTTAGAAATTTTACTAAAAGGAACTATACATTTTGCTAAAAGTCCAGAAATTTTGCTAAAAAGGAACCATACATTTTGATAAAAAGTGCAGAAATTTTGCTAAAGGAACAATACATTTTGCTAAAAGGTCCAGAAAATATGCTAAAAAGACAATACATTTTGCTAAAAGGTCCAGAAATGTTGCTAAAAAGGACCATACATTTTGCTAAAAGGTCCAGAAATTTGCTAAAGGAACCATACATTTTGCTAAAAGGTACAGAAATTTTGCTATAGGAACAATACATTTTGCTAAAAAGGTCCAGAAATTTTGCTAAAAAGGACCATACATTTTGCTAAAAGGTACAGAAATTTGCTAAAGGAACCATACATTTTGCTAAAAGGTCCAGAAATTTTGCTGAAGGAACCATACATTTTGCTAAAAGGTCCAGAAATTTTGCTGAAGGAACCATGCATTTTGCTAAAAGGTACAGAAATTTCGCTAAAGGAACCATACATTTTGCTAAAATGTCCAAATATTTCACTAAAGGAACAATACAATTTGCTAAAAGGTCCAGAAATTTCGCTAAAGGAATCATACATTTTGCTAAAAGGTCAGAAATTTCGCTAAAGGAACAATACATTTTGCTAAAAGGTCCATAAATTTTGCTAAAGGAACCATCAGACCGTACATTTTGCTAAAAGGTCCATAAATTTTGCTAAAGGAAGCAGACATTTTGCTAAAAGGTCCAGAAATTTTGCTAAAGGAACCAGATTTTTTGTTTTTGTTTTGCCTTTTAGATTAGCATCCGAACAACTTAAACAGTTTAAAGCTTAAAACTATTTTGACACAATTTTGAGAACAAATTACCTCATCAGCATTTTTATTGTTGAACAACCCCGTCCCAATCCAAAGGCATGCTACACCTCCTAAATAGGTGACTCTTCCAACGCCCCTGATTGAAATGGGGTTGGGGAAAACGATTTTGTGTAAAACATAGGGCTTTCCGCAGCTTGTGTGGGTCCATAGCATCGCAAATCAACTCGCACACCTACCGAATTGCCAAACTGCCCAATCGACCCATTTTTTATATTTGTTTGTAACATGTACAGAACACGGGGTAATTATGCCCACGGGTGTATAAATGTGTATGTGTGGCGGGGAGGGGAGGGTTGGGAGGGGAGGGTTGGGAGGAGGGGAGGGTTGGGAGGAGGGGAGGGATGGGAGGGTTGGGAGGAGGGGAGGGTTGGGAGGAGGGGAGGGTTGGGAGGAGGGGAGGGTTGGGAGGAGGGGAGGGTTGGGAGGAGGGGAGGGTTGGGAGGAGGGGAGGGTTGGGAGGAGGGGAGGGTTGGGAGGAGGGGAGGGTTGGGAGGAGGGGAGGGTTGGGAGGAGGGGAGGGTTGGGAGGGGGGAGGGTTGGGAGGGGGGAGGGTTGGGAGGAGGGGAGGATTGGGAGGAGGGGAGGATTGGGAGGAGGGGAGGGTTGGGAGGAGGGGAGGGTTGGGAGGAGGAGGGGAGGGTTGGGAGGAGGGGAGGGTTGGGAGGAGGGGAGGGATGGAGGAGGGGAGGGTTGGGAGGAGGGGAGGGTTGGGAGGAGGGGGTTGGGAAGAGGGGAGGGTTGGGGGAGGGGAAGGATTTTACCTGTCCGGTTAGGCATGCTTTTATAAATTTTGGTGAAAATTGATAAATATTTCCGAAAATAAAGGTAAAGTAAAGAAGATTTCCGGAAAATCGAAGAAAGCTTCCTGAAATGACAATAATGATGAAGGAAATTTCACCAAAATTAAACTAGATTTCACGATTAGCAGCAACAGTTCATGAAAACTTAATTTACCTGTTTACCAGGGCATTTTTTTCAGCTTGTAACCGGGAATTTTGTTATGGGTTCTAGATATTGCCTAACCACAACCCCGAGTGGTCACCTTCGTATGTTCCTGGTGAAGCCTTTCAGTGATTCATCATGCTAATGTAGCTTATGTGGAGTAATGCGCTTATTCTTAACTGAAATGGGTTAAAGGATTAGTTCTATGGTCAATTCATAATCTGATGCCATCTTGTTGTTTGACGAGTCCCATTTTCAAGCCTTATTTACTTTTTAGTTTGTATGAGGTGGTGCATTTTTAAAGAAAATTTCACTGGGCGACCACAATAAGATATAGGTATATATGTATAACTAGTGCGAGGCCCCACGGAACATTGAACTTTAACCCCTTCAAAATTAAAGGAAAGGTTACATTAAAATGGACTTGGTACAATGCGATGAAATGGTCCCCTAGTTATAAGGAATGAACATTCACATGGTTTGTTTCTACAAAGCAGGGTTCTTTGGTCAATGATGTGTTTAACAGTTATCGAGTAAAAAGTGTGTTAAATTATGGTAATTAATTTAAGGATTCTTAATAATCCAGAAATACGAATGTAAACAAGTGCAATTCACGGAGTTGCTGACCTCATCACCACTTATTGCAGAAATATTTAATGTCTGATAGAAAACAGAGATGTTGGCATTCGTATCGACTAAATAATTGTTGATTTAGAACTGCAGTATGCCACTGAACATAGCTGGTGTGTAGGAGCATAATTTTTAGGGGTATGTGTAAGTGTAAAAGACAATGTAACCCTGACTGTTTTTATTTATTTTAGATCATATGGGTAAATCTTGATTAGGTCCGTAAAACTCCAAGACATTTTGTTCAAATCGAAAGTAGCTTTATATGATACTTTTTTAAAACGATGTGACTTTTTTGGAGAGCTTTCAGTAATCTCCTCCCCTAATAAAAATGGCTACCAACATTCTTCTTATAACTGAGGTAACCCCCTCCTTCCCGAAACACACACCACTGTGCTATGTTTGATCTTTTATCATAAGTGAGGTAGCCCCCTCCCCCTCCCCTACCTCTTCTCAAAACACACACCACCGTGTGTTATGATTAAACCTGTGTGATATTCCATGTATTTTGGGAATTTTAATTGGAAGCATTTTGTGTCTCTTTTAATACATGCGGATCATTTTACAGCAAATATCCTGACTATATACAAGTCAACTTTTTTCAATTTTTTTTTTTTGCTTACTCTCAAGATACCGCATTGCACTTTTGACCAAAACTGCCGTGGCCAACCAAGAAGTGTGTCTAGGTTGATTTGTGTTTAAATTCCATGCATGCAGATAGAGTTCTCCATATACTAATATAATGTTACAAATGGCTTTCAATATGAGTGTGGGCTACGCCATCATTTATTTTTATTTTAGAAAGATGCCACTGCAGGTGATTTCCGTTTAATTTCCGTTTTAAATTAATCTAAATTAATTAAATATGACAATAGCAAATTACCTCTTTTTAACAACATCACATTACCAAGGGAGGGTGAGATCATTTTAATAAATGATTTGTGAAGGTACACATAAAAATTGGGCCGAGTTTAAATACTTATGATAAATGATCAAACACATTTCTTATTTTTTATCATGTGATCATGGACTACCTAAATGGTCACATCAAGTACAGTCTGTGGTAATGCATAAGATTATAATGACATCATGGCTATCTTAATGGTCTCAAAATGGTCATCTAAATGGTCAAATACAGTCTGTGGTAATGCAGCATAATGACATCATGGCTTATCTAAATGGTCACATCATCAAAATGCAGCATAATGACATCATGGCCTATCTAAATGGTCACATCGAAGTACAGTCTGTGGTAATGCAGCATAATGACATCATGGCCTATCTAAATGGTCACATCAAAATGCAGCATAATGACATCATGGCTTATCTAAATGGTCACATCAAATACAGTCTGTGGTAATGCAGCATAATGACATCATGGCCTACCTAAATGGTCACATCAAGTACAGTCTGTGGTAATGCAGCATAATGACATCATGGCCTATCTAAATGGTCACATACAAAATGCAGCATAATGACATCATGACCTACCTAAATGGTCACATCAAGTACAGTCTGTGGTAATGCAGCATAATGACATCATGGCCTATCTAAATGGTCCCATCAAATACAGTCTGTGGTAATGCAGCATAATAACATCATGGCTTATCTAAATGGTCACATCAAGTGCAGTCTGTGGCAATGCAGCATAATACATTATTATTATTATTATAATGACATCATGGCCTATCTAAATGGTCACATCAAGTGCAGTCTGTGGCAATGCAGCATAATACATCATTATTATTATTATAATGACATCATGGCCTATCTAAATGGTCACATCAAAATGCAGCATAATGACATCATGGCCTATCTAAATGGTCACATCAAGTACAGTCTGTGGTAATGCAGCATAATGACATCATGGCCTACCTAAATGGTCACATCAAAATGCAGCATAATGACATCATGGCCTATCTAAATGGTCACATCAAGTACAGTCTGTGGTAATGCAGCATAATGACATCATGGCCTATCTAAATGGTCACATCAAAATGCAGCATAATGACATCATGGCCTACCTAAATGGTCACATTAAATACAGTCTGTGGTAATGCAGCATAATGACATCATGGCCTATCTAAATGGTCACATCAAGTACAGTCTGTGGTAATGCAGCATAATGACATCATGGCCTACCTAAATGGTCACATCAAGTACAGTCTGTGGTAATGCAGCATAATGACATCATGGCCTATCTAAATGGTCACATCAAGTACAGTCTGTGGTAATGCAGAATAATGACATCATGGCCTACCTAAATGGTCACATCAAAATGCAGCATAATGACATCATGGCCTATCTAAATGGTCACATGAAGTACAGTCTGTGGTAATGCAGCATAATGACATCATGGCCTATCTAAATGGTCACATCAAGTACAGTCTGTGGTAATGCAGCATAATGACATCATGGCCTATCTAAATGGTCACATCAAGTGCAGTATGTGGTAATGCAGCATAATGACATCATGGCCTATCTAAATGGTCACATCAAAATGCAGCATAATGACATCATGGCCTATCTAAATGGTCACATCAAAATGCAGCATAATGACATCATGGCCTATCTAAATGGTCACATCAAGTACAGTCTGTGGTATTGCAGCATAATGACATCATGGCCTACCTAAATGGTCACATCAAGTACAGTCTGTGGTAATGCAGAATAATGACATCATGGCCTATCTAAATGGTCACATCAAGTACAGTCTGTGGTATTGCAGCATAATGACATCATGGCCTACCTAAATGGTCACATGTAATGCAGCATAATGACATACAGTCTGTGGTAATGCAGCATAATGACAGCATGACATCATGGCCTATCTAAATGGTCACATCAAGTACAGTCTGTGGTAATGCAGCATAATGACATCATGGCCTATCTAAATGGTCACATCAATACAGTCTGTGGTAATGCAGCATAATAACATCATGGCCTATCTAAATGGTCACATCAAAGTGCAGTATGTGGTAATGCAGCATAATGACATCATGGCCTATCTAAATGGTCCCATCAAATACAGTCTGTGGTTATGCAGATTAATGACATCATGGCCTATCTAAATGGTCACATCAAATACAGTCTGTGGTTATGCAGATTAATGACATCATGGCCTATCTAAATGGTCACATCAAAATGCAGCATAATGACATCATGGCCTATCTAAATGGTCACATGAAGTACAGTCTGTGGTAATGCAGCATAATGACATCATGGCCTATCTAAATGGTCCCATCAAATACAGTCTGTGGTTATGCAGATTAATGACATCATGGCCTATCTAAATGGTCACATCAAAATGCAGCATAATGACATCATAGCCTATTTAAATGGTCCCATCAAATACAGTCTGTGGTTATGCAGATTAATGACATCATGGCCTATCTAAATGGTCACATCAAAATGCACAGTCTGTGGTTATGCAGATTAATGACATCATGGCCTACCTAAATGGTCACATGAAGTACAGTCTGTGTCTGTGGTTATGCAGATTAATGACATCATGGCCTATCTAAATGGTCCCATCAAATACAGTCTGTGGTTATGCAGATTAATGACATCATGGCCTATCTAAATGGTCACATCAAAATGCAGCATAATGACATCATGGTCTATTTAAATGGTCCCATCAAATACAGTCTGTGGTTATGCAGATTAATGACATCATGGCCTATCTAAATGGTCACATCAAAATGCAGCATAATGATATCATGGCCTATCTAAATGGTCACATCAAGTACAGTCTGTGGTAATACAGAATAATGACATCATGGCCTACCTAAATGGTCACATGAAGTACAGTCTGTGCTAATGCAGCATAATGACATCATGGCTTATCTAAATGGTCACAGTCAGTAATGCAGCATAATGACATCATGGCTTATCTAAATGGTCACATCAAGTACAGTCTGTGGTAATGCAGCATAATGACATCATGGCCTATCTAAATGGTCACATCAAGTACAGTCTGTGGCAATGCAGCATAATGACATCATGGCTATCTAAATGGTCACATGAAGTACAGTCTGTGGTAATGCAGCATAATAACATCATGGCTTATCTAAAATGAAGTGTCTGTGGTAATGCAGCATAATGACATCATGGCCTATCTAAATGGTCACATCAAGTACAGTATGTGGTAATGCAGCATAATGACATCATGGCTTATCTTAATGGTCACATCAAAATGCAGCATAATGACATCATGGCCTATCTAAATGGTCACATCAAGTACAGTCTGTGGTAATGCAGCATAATGACATCATGGCCTATCTAAATGGTCCCATCAAATACAGTCTGTGGTTATGCAGATTATTGACATCATGGCCTATCTAAATGGTCCCATCAAGTACAGTCTGTGGTAATGCAGCATAATGACATCATGGCCTATCTTAAATGGTCACAGTCAAATGCAGCATAATGACATCATGGCCTATCTAAATGGTCACATCAAGTACAGTCTGTGTAATGCAGCATAATGACATTATGGCCCACCTAAATGGTCACATCAAATACAGTCTGTGGTAATACAGCATAATGACATTTGTTCTGCGTGCATTACATGTACACCATAATGTTACGGTTACAGTGGAACATTTTGAGCTTTTGAGCCATATATCATGCAGGCAAAAAACAATTTATAAGATGTAAACTACTTAAAAAACTATACAATATAATATTTTGATTTACAACAGGGGTGGAAAAGGTAAAACAAAATCAATTAAATGTTTATAATGTAAACTACCAACAAATTGGGTGGATACACGGGAATATCCTGAAATTGCTTATTTGAACGGCTCACTAATGATTTTAAAAGATTTGATTACATTTGACATTACACGGAGGTTATTGAGTTGAACAATTCATACATTTTGAATGTTTTACAGGGCGTTGATAGAAGTAGATCCCTAGCTCTACCCTGGGAGAAGCGATTGCAGTTAAATAAGTAATGAAATTCACCCCCAAAGCTTCTCTCTTGCAAAGTCTGCATATTTTGTCATCAATAATTGGATTAAATGAATCGCTTGGCAATGTAAGATTACCGCTTCTGATTCTTGTTATTACAAGTCTGTGGTTGTTATCAAGTTTAGTTAAATATTTCCCTTATAATGTAGATTCAATTTAAATATCCTGTAATTGTAACAAAATCACTTATTATTAACTTCACTTAGCCAACTTTGTTCATCAATGTCCTCTAAACGCAAACTGAGAGGTTGTTTAGCTAGCCACATAGATTCATGCTTATCTTGAGTAAACCATATATTGCTGTAACTGCAATGGGTTAAGTACATCTTTAATTTTGGTAACCCACCGTGAATTAAATTCCCTAGCAAGAGATTCATCCATGTTTTTCATCAAACAATAAATTCTGTGTGAGATTTTTGTCTGGTTGCCTGTTATGAGATGGCTCCAAAAAACATTTTGTGTGCAATTACTGAACACAATTTGTATTTACCTACTTCCCCATAAAGCATCTTGCAGTACGTGAATTAAGTTCCAGCCCCCTTCTGAGAAAGTTTCTGTAAAATCTTCAACATGCTCAATAATCTCTACCCCATGTTTCACAACCATAAAGAAGAATTGGCAAGACTAATTTGTCGAAAAGATTACATGTAATATCAATAGGAAAACATAGTTTGGCTGCTTTAGAGAGAAGGGCAAACATTGCAGTTTTGGCTTGAGTTACTTGCTTGATGATTGCCTTCTTAAATTTACCATTAAAACTAAAGACAATACCTGACACCAAGATAAGTATGATTTATAGAAAGTTGCCATGCTCTACACTATTCGTGCAGGCTGCTATTAAGCTGTTAAGTGCATTCTGGAGATCTGTTTCCCTCTCAGATAGTAAGATTGTATCGGCAGCATATAAAAGGACATAGAGCCGTAAAGGAATATTTCCATAGTTTTTCATTTCTTTGTATCAGATAACATGATTTTTTTAGAAACAAAGTATTGTAAAAACTATGGTAATATCTTATTCCGTTTAAAAATTTTAAAGTATTTTTGAATTTGAAGAAAAGTGACTGATTGGCAACATATAAGATAAGATAAGATACATACATACACACACATACACATACATATATATATATATATATATATATATATATATATATATATATATATATATATATATATATATATATATATATATATATATATATATATATAAATATATATATATATATATATACATAAATATATATATATATATATATATATATATATATATATATATATATATATATATATATATATATATATATATATATATATATACACATATATATATATATGTATATATATATACACATATATATGCATATATATATATATGCATATATATATACGCACATGTATGCACACATATACACATATATACATATATACACATACATATATAAATGAATATTAAAATTTGACTTAAATTTAAAAACACAAACTATCGGACCGCTTTCAAGTTGAACAGGGAAATAGAGTTGGGTACAAATGAAAACCTGAATCTGTTATGCTTGGACCGTGGCATACGAAGTCTTTTCCATAAACGGCAGAAAATATATAGTGAGAAGAGCGGATGTGTGTTGTCATTCAATATTTTAGTTGCTTTTCGGTGCATCATGTTATTGTAGAGATCAGAGACGGGCTTCAGATATATGTCATCACCAACAACACGGCTTGCGGCCCTTACGATCTTATCAATTTACCAGTTGAATCTTTTGTAAGCAGCCCGAATATACAAATAATACTGAAAGTCGACATGCTTTGTATTACTGACTGGTAAAAGAGCTTAAGAATAATATTGTCAACTTTGAAGTATTTTAGTTTTCGTGAAAAATACAACCTTTGGTACGCCTTGGTTCTAGTTGCATCAGCCTGGTCTTTAAAGGTAAGTTTAGTAATGATATATTTGTAATGGTCCATCTGTTCAACAACCTCATTATTAACCCTGATTGGGGCACGATCACATGACCGTTTCCTAAAATCAAACACCATCTCCTTGGTTTTTTTACAACTCAATATCAGATAGTTTTGATTGCACCAAGTAACAAAGTCACCAATTTCATCCTCATACGGAGCAGTAATGTTATTATGAAGGTAATCGGTTATCACGGTATCGTCAGCATATTTGATAATTGAGCAACATCATGTTTACTTCTGCAATAATTAGTGTACAAGCAAAAGAGGATAGGAGACAGACAACAACCCTGGGGCGGTGACCTGTACTAATGGACCAAACATCAGAGCTTAAGCCATTCATCTTAACAAACTGTGGTCTGTCTCTTGAATAATTTAAGATCCATAATAATAACCTACAGTTGACACCCATACCTAACAGTTTGTTTATCAGGACGTGCAACTGGATGGAATTAAAAGCACTTGAGAAGTCAACAAATGTTGCCCGAACAAAGGTATTTGGTGTTACGCCAGTGCACCACAACCATACCTAAAGTTTGTTTATCAGGACGTGCGACTGGGTGGAATTAAAAACAAAGTCAACAAATGTAGCCCGAACAAAGGCATTTGGTGTTACGCCAGCCTGAGTGCACCACAACTTGTTATCAAAGGCCGTGGACTGGTGGACATGACTTGGGTGTCGATGTTATGTCTGTCCGTACGTCGTACCTGTGTTCTCGTCCAGGTCGTATTAAGCGTTTCGTGATAGCATTGTTACTATCATAACCGAATGCGCAGGCGACGACCCCGTCATTGTAATTGTGTGTTCACTCGTCGTCGTCGAAATTATGTGTTTCCAAGCAAAGAGCTTCTTCTTGTGTAGAAGCTCTTTGTTCCAGGTGTTCAAGAATCTTATGCAAAAATATTAAGACTGCATCATCAACACTTCTTTTGTTTCTGTAGGTAAATTGCATGGGATCTAAAATAACACTATTCTCATTTAGCAAAAACCCGAAAATAAGTTTTTCAAGACATTTCATTATGATCGAATTAAGTGCCACTGAACGATAGTCATTTTGGGTGGTAACTGTATTTGATTTTGGCACTGGAGAGATTGCGGATGTTTTCAAATAACAGGGATCTTACCAGTATCAATTCTATCCTGAAATATTTCAGTGAAAATTGGTGCTATCTGAGCAGAACATAATTTAATTACTTTATTACTTATACGATCTGGCCTAATGGCTTTATGTAAATTAACCCTTGAAAAAAGCTTTTGAACGTCATCTACTGATAAAATAACCATGTTAATATTATTGCACATATCAGTTAACATTGCACTGAGAGAAAGCTGTTCATCATTAAAATTAATCATCTCAAATCTAGAGTAAAACTGATTGAGTTTATTAACAAAGTCCTTGGTAGCATTTCTATCATTTGACTTTTTCAGTTTGTGACCAGTGATGCTAGACATAACTTTCCACGCTGCTCTACTATCGTTGCACTGAAATTTACTTTCAAGTTTTTTCCGTAATCATATTTACAGCGTTTAGTTTCCCCCTTAATTGCCCTTTGTTTGGCTGCTGAGAGTAGAACCATGGAGATCTATTTGGGAGAAACATGTTGTTTCTTTACAATGCAATGATCATTTTAAGTGCATTTCGGTCAAGACTCATATTTAAATGCATGAAAAAGCTTACTTCCGCCTACATAAACCGTGGTTGTGATTTCAAAATGGCAGCGCCCATGGTGTCAGATTCACACGCGACGATGGCTGAGAAAAGAAGCGATGCCGGTGAAAACCGAGGCCTAAACGAAAAGGAAGATGATAAACGACCGAAATTTGGAGGAGATATTTAGACGATCAGCAAAATGTATTTCTTCACAATGCCTGGTAAATTCTCTTTTGGAAATGCGAATGTGCATAGGCGTAGGATCATTAGTTTCGCGATTTTTTTCTTCAAAATTCAACAAGTTCACTTATGTATGCTGCAGAGAAAACCTGAAATTTGTTTTTTTTCAGCTCAACGATGACTACGTCGTTGAGGTTAATTATATAAAGTGGGAAAAAAACTAAGTTTTCTGTCTCCCGTTCTCGTATTTTAAATGTAGGCCTATCTACAGCATAGGTGTTCCTAGCGGTATGGCAACCTAGGCCTATATACTTATTACATGATATATATAACAAGGTAGGTCACATCTTACCGCGACTTTCTCACCGTATTTGATTTTTTCTTTTTTGACCACTCGCGAATCTTAATTACAATTTTTACTTAACTCTCATTTGCCAGAGACTCCCTTCTTCGTTTATAACTTAAGCCACAGTATTTGTTAAACATTTAAACTTGAAAACATTTAAACTGTTATGACTGTAATGGTGGTAGAAAATTCATCGTTTGTACATCTCATTGGAAAATAATAACTCACAACTCTCCCACCATCTCCTCGAGGATGAGGATCCCATGTCAAACTTCAGTAATATCCTTATCAACATTGCCACCTGCTCAATTCCCAAAACCTCCAAACCCCATATCATCCCCAACCCCTGGTTCTCTGACGACTGCAAAACCGCCATCAAGAACAGGAAAAGAGCCCTCAGGAACTTTAAAACTAACCCGACCACCCATAACATCAACCTCTTTCGCATCAGTCGTGCCAAGGCCAGACGCACTATCAAGGACAGTAAAACCAACACTTGGAACAACTTCATCTCTTCTCTCACCACCAACTCTCCCACTAAGAAGATTTAGAGAATGGTTAACTGCTCGCCCCCTTCAGAGTAGGCATTAAATCAGACCTCTTTCAACTTGGCATCAACCCCGCCACTCTCGGCACCTATTCCTGGCCCACTTTTCCGCCTTGGGCCACCCCCTTCCTTCTGTCCACCTAGACCTCTCCACTTATAACAAAACTCAAACTCACCCTAATCTCTTCATCAATCTCCACAACCAAATCAAAGACCAACTCTCAAATTACACCTGCATCTATACTGATGGCTCCAAGGAAGGCAACAAGACAGCTGCTGCTGCCATCATCCAAGACATCACCCCCAGTAGCAGACTTCCTGACCACTCATCCATCTTTTCAGCCGAGGCTAAGGCCATTCTCCTCGCCCTCAACTTTATTGAGTACTCTCCTCTTAGTCACTTTGCCATTTTCTCTGACTCAAAGGCTGTTCTTACTTCATTACTCAATCTTAAATGGGATAACCTCACCTGCCACCTCCTCCTCCGGAAACTCTTTTCTCCCACCCTCTGCAGAAAAAGTGTTTTTTTTTCTGGATACCCAGCCATGTTGGCATCCCTGGCAATGACAGGGCTGATACAGCCGCTAAAGCTTGCCCTTAACCTCCTCCCTTCCCTTTTCCCAAAACCTTCTCTGACATCAAACCGCTTTATCTTCTCTTGTTCATGACCTCTGGCAAACCTTATGGAACTTCCAAATTGATAACAAACTCCATGTTATCCAGCCCACAATCCCGATCAAATCCACCATCAACAACCTTTCTCGTATCGACAACGCGTTCATATTACCCGCCTTAGAATTGGTCACACCCACCTCACTCACTCCCACCTCCGTATTGGTTCCCCCAACCCTCTGTAACAATTGCCACTGCATCCTCACAATCCAACACGTTCTCTCCTAGCTTGCCCCTGTACAACCTTCCCAGAGCTTCTCCGCTCCCCACAACTCAATTGCTGAGTTCTTCCAAAAAAATCCTCCAGATAAAATAGTCTCCTTCCTTCAGCATGCATTCCTCTACAACCATATTTAACTCTCCTCTTCCACCCCTCTCTACTTTGTTTTTAGTTTTACCCATGCACCTCCTCTCTCGATCACAGCTTTCTGGCTTTTGTTCTTGAATTTCTCTCATTCTTCCCTGGTCTCTTTCTTACTACCTCTAAAATGATCTGACCTCTCCATCTTTCTTGGAATGGTGCCGTTAAGACCTCATCAAACAAACAAACAAACTTTCATGGCAGAAAAAGGACATCTCTCTTGGAATTAACCACCTCACTGCCTCTTTCAGCAACATCTTGTCCTCGACCAACCACTCCAATGCTTTTAAAACCAAAAAGCTTGTGATGAAATCCGGAGAATCACTTTCCCCTCCGACAATTCCGAAAGCTACAACACCCCTCTCACCCTTCTGAATTAAACTAAGCCATCCATGATGCTGGCTGCACCTCCAAGAGCCCAGATAACATCCCTTTTCAGTTCCTGAAATGCCTCCCCATCAAGGCCACCACTACCCTACTCACCATTTTCAACCACATTTGGACCTCACACTCCTTTCCCCTATCTGGAGGACAGCTATTGTCATCCCAGTCCTTAAACTGGGAAGGATGGTACCGACCCCTCCAGATACTGCCCCATCGCCCCACACCTGCTGTCTCTGTAAAATTATGGAAAGGATCATTAATCAGAGACTAAACTGGTTCCTTGAGACCAACAGAATCCTCTCCCCTCACCAAAGCGGCTTCCGAAAAACGTCGCAATACCTAGACCAGTTCAGTTAATTACACTGACACCGTTATTCGGGAATCCTTTGCAAAAATGGAACACCTCATTGCCATATTTTTTGACCTCTAGAAAGCTTTGGTCACTACTTTGAAATACGGCATTACCTGCAAACTTCACACCATCGGTCTTGGAGGTCATCTCCCCATCTTTATTCAAAACTTTCTCTCACTCAGGAAGTTCCAAGTTCAGATTGGCCACACCCTCTCCAACCCATACAGCCAAGAAGAGGGCGTCCCCAAGGCAGCATCCTCTCTCCACTCTCTTCAACCTGAGCATTAATGACATCATTAATGACATCAAACATACCTTCGCGTGGATGATAACTTTACTCCTTCCCAACATCAAACATACCTCCAAATCAGCCTAAACCAGCTGCAAGTCTTGAGACGGTTTTAAATTCTCCAAAGACAAGACAGTCTGCATACTTTTGTTGTTTCCAACCCCTTACAATCCGAACTTTTTGCTCAATGGTAATCGCAGCCTTAAAGTTGAAACACACAAAGTTCCTGGGTCTAACTCTAAACCCCAAGCTCACCTACAAACAATACATCACCAACCTGAAACTAAAATGCAACAGCTCCCTTTGACTCCTCTTCTACTTGGGGAGGGAACCGCTATGCTCTCCTCAAAATTTTAGCTCACAACTCATACCTCAACCACATCAACCACATCAACACCATCCAAATTAAAGCCCTCGGGCTTTGTCTAGGTGCCTACAGGACCTCCCCAATCACCAGCCTTCATGTTGAAGCCAACAAACCCCCTTTCTACTTAGATGTAGAAAGCTTAGCCTCTCCTATGCTTTTAGAGTCCTCACCAACACCCAGAACCCTCTTTACAACCTCATTAGGTACCCCAATATCTCCACCCTCTTTGATAGGACTAAAACCTATCCCCTCCCTTCAGCTTACGCATTAAATCAGACCTCTTCCATCTCGGCATTAAGCCCGCCACTCTTGGCACCTACTCCTTGCCCACTTTTCCTCCTTGGGCCACCCCCCTGAGGGGGGCCCCCTCCCCTGTCCACCTGGGCCTCTCCACTCATCACAAAACTTAAACCCACCCTAACCTCTTCATCAATCTCCACAACCAAATCAAAGACCAACTCTCAAATTACACCTGCATCTATACTGATGGCTCCAAGAAAGGCAACAAGACAGCTGCTGCTGCCATCATCCAAGACATCACCCTCAGTAGCAGACTTCCCGACTACTCATCCATCTTTTCAGCCGAGGCTAAGGCCATTCTCCTCGTCCTCAACTTTATTAAGTACTCTCCGCTCAGCCACTTTGCCATTTTCTCCGGCTTAAAGGCTGTTCTTACTTTTTACTCAATCTTAAATGGGATAACCTTACATGCCACCTCCTCTTCTGGAAACTCCTTTCTCCCACCCTCTGCAGGAAAAGTGTTCTTTTCTTCTGGATACCCAGCCATGTTGGCATCCCTGGCAATGACAGGGCTGATGCAGCCGCTAAGCTTGCCCTCAACCTCCCTACCCCTTTCCCCAAAACCCTCTCTGACATCAAACCGCTTATCGCTTCCCTTGTTCGTGACCGCTGGCAAACCTCATGGAACTCCTAAATTGATAACAAACTCCATGTCATCCAGCCAACAATTCCGATCAAATCCACCATCAACAACCTCTCTCGTATCGACAACGTTCATATTACCCTTCTTAAAATTGGTCACACACACCTCACTCTCTCCCACCTCCTTATTGGCTCCCCCCCAACCCCTCTGCAACAATTGTCACTGCACCCTCACAATCCATCACGTTCTCCTTGCTTGCCCCCTGTACAACCTTCCCAGAGCTTCCCTTGCTCCCCACAACTCAATTGCTGAGTTCTTCCAGAAAAATCATCCGGATAAAATTATCTCCTTCCTTCATCATGCTTCTCTCTACAACCATATTTAATTCTCCTCTTCCACCCCCTTTCTACTTTGTTTTTGTTTCAACCATGCACCTCCCTTCGATCACAGCTTTCTGACCTTTTGTTTTGAATTTCTCTTATTCTCCCCTGTTTCCTTTTCCTTCCTACCTTTAGAATGATCTGACCTCTCAGGCACAATTTGACCCTCATTGTTGTGGTGCTGTTAAGCCCTCATCAAACAAACAAACAAACTCTTATTGTTGTCTATAAAAAAATCAGAGTTAAGTCGCTCAGGTTAAGATTGCTTACCTTCAGCAGCCATGATAGGACAATCTGAATCTGGCCCCTCGCATAAAATAAATTATTATGGTTTTGTTCATCCGAAAAAAGTTAATAAATTAGAGGTAAAATGTCAATAAATAGTTAGTACAACGTAATAAAGTGCGATTTTCTGTGCTTTTTAACTCAGTATGGAACACAAACTTGGCAGTATAATTTTAAATTTATGAATGAGCCTGATATAGTGCATATTCGTGGAAATTTGTTGTTTGAGCTAACAAAGTTGCATTTCCCACCAGGAGATGGACACATTTTGTTTCATTAACAATCTGAAGGCTCTGCATATAATTACTCTACCACAAGATATGCTTTTTTGTTTTTAGGTGAGACTTAAAGAGAGTTATTGATGATTTTGAAGGCTGACACGTCCCTAGACGCGTCCACATACCCAAATATGCAGATCTCCAAATCTACTGATTTGGGTATGTGCTCCTTGTTCTTTGAAAAGTTGTGCCACACACTAAACAAAAGTCAATGGGATTTAACACGTCTCAAAAAAAAGTTCCAGATTTTTCTGGGAGCCTTTATTTTCTATATTAAAATTAGCCCCCTTCTCACTGAAAAATTAAACACACTTATGTCAGTTTGTTTCCAGTTGCAGTTGTAAAAGTTGGAAAAAACAACAACGATAAATGGTCAAAATTTGAAAGGAAGAAAAATAAGACAATTTTTTCTCAGTTTTTTTTCAAAAATAGTGATATGTTCTTAACAATACAAGTAATGCCGGCACATGTGCATGCACAAATAAAATGTATTACTCCTCTAATTAGCATGTGCAATATTTTAAATATCTTACCCTCGTGGCACATACATACGCATATGGCGTTATATGCGTTGGAATTGCAACGCTCAAACAGTGCAATCTAAGTCCTGCACTTTATATGCACCCTTAAAAAAACGCTCGTGAAATGTTTTCACCCATGTTGCTTTTTCTCTCTCTAACTTGTGTATACTTGTGTATGCGTAACAATGCTTAGCATAAAAAAATTCAGTTCTACACAGGAATTTCACTGTAGAGGACCACAGAACTTTGAGAAAATAACATTTTTGACACATTTCTAGCAATAAGTTTTACTCAGTGATATCATTAATTGATTCGACATTGTCTCCTTAATACGAAGAACTAAGTTTATTGTGTTTACAAGGCAAGGAAATAAGTTGGTAGCCATCGGTATTAAAAGTTTGTTGTTTCGATGATGTTACATATCCATTGCATATGGCTCATAGTGCTGTATTGACATGGTGGCTCACTAACACGTCCTGGGCCTATGCAGTACTGTGCAGTGCGAATGAACGTTGCCGGACTGACCTCGAGGTCACTTGTGAAGTCGTGTATTTCTTTGGAAAAATTTAGGAAAGGGACGATGTATAGGCCACACTTGAGAAAGTCCATTGGGAAAGTCCCCTTAAGTTGTATGGTTTTGTTTTTTTATGAAGGAAAGTAAACTACTTTTAGCCAACAAAAATAAGAAAATTGCCAGCTTAATAGTAAGAGAAGTATTGTTGATTTTTCAGAAAGATTAAAAAAAAAAATTTCTTTAGAAAATTTTTATGAGGGGGATGAAGTACTGGCAACACTTAAAATGGCAACCAATGGGTGAATAGGGCTCACCCAAAATTCAATTTATAGGGGCACTTATTATTACGGTCAATGGGAGAAAACACAAGTCTTCATGATTTCGACCAAAATTGCACGTACTTCAACTAAAAACTCTTGAAATCTAAGTATTGTCTAATTATTGTCGAAATTATGAAAAATTGTGTTTTACTCCCATTGACCATAACAATTCTGGAAGGAATTTAATATTTTTAGTTAATACATTTAAGCTAGAATATTAAGCGTGTGAAAAATACAGACTCAATTTTAATAAATCTCCATACAGCAGACGCATTCTACATGTAGATGTTCAATCATGACATAGAATATTCATCAATCTTTTGCTAAGAAATTTTGAAAAACCAAAAATCTGATTTTTCTGCCTGATCAGTGAGGTATAAAGCTTGAGCAGGCCAAGGGGGCAAACTGAAATATGGTTAGTTTTAATCAAGAAAAGTGGGCAAAATTAAATGCGACCCCATCCAGGGAAGGGCAATATGTTACCGTGCCCTACCAATCTCCAACATTTTACCTGAGAGGGTGTTTGCTCCAGATCTGCACATATGACATCCTAATGATTAGGTCTATTCAAAACTGATTTATTCTTTATTCCTAAAAAATAAATTGGATTATTGAAATCATTTGATTTATGAACTGAAACACTGAAAATTCAAAGGTGTTACTGTTCAGATTTGGTCTCAATGTCAGTAAAAATAGAGAAACATGTTATTGGTGAAGTGAAAATCAGGGTGCAAATAGATTTGGTTTTGACTTTGGCTGCCTCCAACTAAATTTGCACGTTTTATTGGAAAATAATTTATTTTGGATTGGGGGTATGACCTTATAAAACAGACACATGCGAGGGCCTTTGCTCATTAAATGTAGTTCCACATCATATGATTGGCACATTTTTCATACAAAACTTCATTAGGCACTGCTTAAAAATTTGGCTTGCAATTTTGTAGCAAAAAATTAACCACATTATTTCACAAGATTAACTTTGCATGGTAACATTGAGGTATAAATAGTTTTATGCTCATAGTTCATTTCAACTTTCCTCCGCAGCAAAGACAAACGATGCCAGCATTGATTACAGTTACTGCTCATATTACAAAGGATTGCCATTATATTTAAATGTGTGTCACTAAAAATACTATGTAAACACCTGTGGGAGTAGTTGTTATCTTGAAGGAGCCTTGGAGAGGTAAAACTGTATACAGTTTTGTGGTTTGGGAAACAGAAATATATAACTTTCACTCTGACTGGTGTAAAAGTAAATTTTGCCCCCAGTAAATTTTGGCCCACCGGTCCTTATTTCCTAGGAATTTTGCCCCCTCAGACAATTTAGCAGCCATCCAGTATATTTGTTCCCCCTCATAGTAAAAATGATCCGCTAGGAAATTTGGGCCCGACCCTTCTTTGCTATGAAATTTGGAGACAACAAGTTGTCCTCCTTTGCAAGAAAAAGCCTTTCTTCTCCCTTCACACTAAATCTCACTGCCGTTTTGCATAAAGCACGCCTTTTTTTCTTTAGTGTATTAGCTTATCACTTATCACTTTTTAGCTTATCACTTTAGTACACAAAATTAAATGAAGGAACCGTACTGACACACCAGTAAATTACCTAGTAAAATCAGTCCGGAGTGGACCAAATTCACTAGACATTCCTTAGGAAATAAGGTCCGGGGGGCATTTACTATCACACCGCCCTGCTCCATTTGAGGGCCGGGTGAGATGTTCCTGGTTTTAAGCAAAGCCATTTCTAATGTGAAATAAAGGATTACAGTATAATCAAGAGGAATATTGCAAAGAATTAATTGCCTTATATAAAATACCATTACACGGCCGTAGACCATATTTTTTATATTTTTTTATGCAAAACTCTACTGAAAATGGCAACTCTTATTTCATCTTCCTTTGATACTGTATCATCTTTACTACTCTTTTGAACATTTTTGTGATTAAGTTGAGCTTCAACATCATTGATGTTCTGGTTTGCTTCTTTCAAGAAACTGCCCAACCAGAGGTCATGAAATTCTTTATTCAACACTTTGAGGAAAAAGTGGTGCATCTTGACAAGCTGGTCAGGAGGGCGTGATCATGTTTTAATTTTTTTTGTCAATGGTTGAGTGGGTGCTCACCATCCAAGATGTTGAAATAATGGCTGGTGGGACATCAGGGTTCCTCACCCGTCTGGTTCAATAATGGCTGGTGGGACATCAGGGTTCCTCACCCCTGTCTGGTTCAATAATGGCTGGTGGGACATCAGGGTTCCTTACCCCTATCTGGTTTAATAATGGCTGGTGGCACATTAGGGTTCCTCACCCCCTCACCATCCAAGATGTTAAAATAATGGCTGGTGGGACATCAGGGTTCCTCACCCCTCACCATCCAAGATGTTGAAATAATGGCTGGTGGGACATCAGGTTTCTCACCCCTGTCTGCTTCTCTGACCACTTCTCGAAAAAAGCAGGTTGAAAAACTGCTGTTCGTTCACTTCCGACCCAGCCAAAAAAACCATGTTTGTTCAGTCATGCCATCTTAGGTGGTTCTTCGAGCAATATATGTCAAAGTCAAATGAAATATTTTAATCCCCTAAAAGGTGTAGGCCCTATTCCAGTTTGGACATTCTTTCTGTCGTTATACATTTTTGCCAAAAAAAACCTCTCCAATATTTGCACTTTATATAGTACACCAGTTTCATCATTCATGTTTTTAAACAAAGAACAAAATTCCCATGGTTGCCTCAAGTTTACTGTAGAAATCTCAGTGTAATGTACTTGTAATTTATATGACTCACCCCTACTACCCCTGGCAATGTCATTTAAATGTGAGTCATTGACATACAAAAGCAGTGATTCACATGTGTGTCATTGTACCAAATTAACAGTCACCAGTAACTCTGGGGAGTCACTTTACTTCAGACCTACTCGACTATCTTAACAGAGGTAAGTCATCATGGTGAGTCATTTGTAAAGAATTGCCAGTCACCTAAGTGACTGAAAGGTGAGTCAATGTACATGTTTTGGTGATTCACTAAGGTGCAATGACCCTTGTCTGGAAGTAAAGGTAAAGGGGGAATCACACAACTGACAAGTGCATAAGGCTTATTCAATAATGTACAGATAAGATGAAATAATTTGAGAACTGCCAAATCCTACTGTACTCTTAACTGCTGTCGATGTTTTTTTAAATTTATTTATCCAGGGATAATGTGAGTTGGAGTGATGAACAAATCAGCGCCGCTGAAGCCAAGATATTGGAAAATTCCCAGCAAAAAGTGAATGATGAAATGCAAGGTAAAAGGAAATTCCTTTAAAACAATTAATATTAGTGGCATAACATTAATTACCTCCGCCAAGGAAGTTGGATGGCGGTTATGTTTTCACCTCTGTTTGTTTGTCTTCAAGACATCTCAATAACTGAATATTGGATTGTGATTAAATTTGTGGTGTGGTTTCCTTCTGTTCTTTGTTTCTTTTCTCTTCACACACACTTTCTATCTAGCTTTTTTATGTACTAGTGGACTGCAGTGGTGTCAGAAGGCATAGGAGGAGGGGGAGGGGGCAAGCTGTCCCTTCTGAGCTGATTTCACCATCCCGGTTTCATGCTTTTTGCCCTGTTGGGTAGTATACTGTATTTTAAAAAAACTGGCCAAAGTTTCCCAAAAACTGGTGAAAAATTACCCCAAACTGGTGATATTTTTCCGAAAATTGAACAAAATTGAACAAAAATTCGGAAAATGAAGGATATCTTCCTGAAATTGAAAGGTGTTTCCTGATCAGCAGCAATTTTGTAATGGAAACTTAATTTACCAGTGCAATATTTATACTTGTTACAGGGATTTTTTAGATTTTGCTCCCCTTAGAGGTGACCCTTCCTACGCCCCTGGTTGACTGTAGAAGAGGGGTGGGCTAGTGTAACTTGTACAGTTAACTATACTAAAATGCAACAGAAAAGTGAATTGGATAAGTTGTCAATTGTCTATGAAATACTTTCAATAAATGTCCCTTTTTGGTAGTTTTGAACATGTTTGACTAACCAAGCCCATGCCAAGTCATTTTCCTATGGAAATTTGTAGCAATCGGAGGTCTGTATTTTGAGATACCAGATATGCGGAATTTGGTGGGTGCAAGGGGGCATTCCAATTACCTCTACTTTTGTATGTATTTATGTATGTCATGTGGTGTTTTTTGTATTTTAAGATGTTTTTATTATATTGCACCTCTCCCTACTTACCTCACCTAGCCTCTTCAGGCCTCCTGGCCCATAAGGCTGCAGTGCATTCACCACCATAGCTCACCTCACCTAGTCTCTTTAGGCTTCCTGGCCCATAAGGCTGCAGTGCACTCTCTCCCTGGACTCTCTTATTTGCAACTTGTCTGGCTTTTGTCCACGAGCTCCATCCCATGACTTTCCTCTCCTTCTCGACTGTCCTTCTCCAGGTCATTCTAGGACGACCAACTTTCCTTCTCCCCTCTGGTTTCCACCTCATAGCTGTCACACAGTGGTTAATAGTGCTCATGCGCATCACATGACGAATCCACCTCCATCTTCTTTTTACTATGGTGCTGATTTTGTCATGTTTAGTGATTCTCAGTATTTCATCGTTAGATATTACATATGGCCTTCTGATCTTCAGAATTCTCCTGTAGCATTTGAACATAAATGTATCCAGCTTTTTATTATCTGCTACATTAACTCTCCATGTCTCGCAACCATACAAGAGTTCAGACTTAACAAGAGAGTTAAACAGTCATATTTTTGTATATATTGAGAATGTGCTTGAGTTCCATCTTATTTAACTTCATAAATGCTACTCTTGCTTTAGAGATTCTGTTTTGGATATCTTCCTTGCCACCACCTTGTAAGCTTACTGTTGAACCAAGGTATCTGAACTTGTTTACTTCATTTAGTTGTTGGTTATCGATATAAACTTTGTTTGCACATTTGCTGTTAACTTTCATGAGCGCTGTCTTATCCTTATTAATTCTTAGCCCAGTTTGTGCAGCATACTGATTGAGCCTGGTCACTTTGGTTTGCATGTGTTGATATGTAGATGAAAGTAGAGTGATATTGTCAACAAAATTGAAATCCTCAAGGGTTGACATAAACTTCCATCTAATTTCATTCCTGTTATCATCAGTAGTTTTCCTCATTACCCAGTCTACCACCATCAGAAAAAGGAACTCTAACATTACATCACCTTGCTTTACACCACTTTTGACTTTCGACACCACTCTCTACTTAAAGTGGACAAATCTCACTTATGTTCATGCTGATACAATGTAAGATGTGTCAGAAATCTTTGGCGCAGTAGTTTAATATCTTTGAAATTCTTTTATTATGAAGTGTTGGATAGGGAGACTGTAATGGTGATTCGTTTTTGTTCTTCATCTCAGAAACATACGAGGACGATGCTGATAGGTTTTGGAATGAATTTTACTCTCAACATCAGAACCGATTTTTCAAGGATCGTCATTGGTTGTTTACAGAATTTCCTGAGCTTTCCACAGGTGTTCATGCAGAAGCTGGGCGCAGCTTTAAAAATGATTCAGTAGCTGAATCTACAAAAGACTGTGAAATTGAACGAACTGAACCCATGGAAAAGGAACAGTTTTCAGCGTCAGATCAAGACTCAGACAATTCAAGAAGAGATAAGAGTGACTCTTCTTTAACAAATCTTTCAAGAAGTGCAGAGACTCAAGAGAAGGAGAAAGAGAATTGTTTGTCAGCGGTAGTAACACATACAGAAGGAAGTCAAGAAAAGTTAAGAGCAGAAAGCTTTCCGGGATGTGAGGCAGAGAAAAGATTTCTTGAAGTTGGTTGTGGGGTAGGAAATACGGTGTTTCCAATTCTACAAACTAACAAGTAAGGGTACCTTGATCTATGTGGATTTTTTGTTTCATTGCAAATTATGGATCGCTTTCTTTTATTTTGGCTGACGGTAAAGAATGTCACCTTAAATTGTTACGTACTTCCTGCATTAAGCCAGAACTAGCTCAGAATAAGATTCTTGATTACAAATACTCGCATGACTACAAATTTCCTTTTGTCACGATTTTCTTCAATTTTCACCTTGAGAAAACATACAGAAGTTATTTACAAAAAGGAATTTACTGTGATTGATTGAAACTTCTACCTTTGGGTCTAGCAGTCCAGCTTGTTCTTTTTGAACCATTTAATAAGACTCTGGAAGATCACAAACTTTGCTGGTTCAGTTTTTTTACTTAAGATACAAAAACACACACTAAGAGTGCAAGTAATTTTACTGCCTCCTTATGCTGTATGGCAAGAGCCATTCTATCCTAGATATTTGCAAGTTGATGCAATAAAATTCAAAGAGCTGATAAATTTTAAATATGCAACTGATTTTGTTAAAAATTGTTATTTTTGAAGTTTCTTAACTGATTTTAAACCAGTTTAGCTACTGTTGAATCTACATAGATTTTTGGGAATGATTCAATCTTGCAGTAATATTTTACATTTTATTGCTTTTACGTTTCTAGTGACCCAAGTCTTTTTGTGTATGGTTGTGATTTTTCAGACGTAGCCATTAAGATTTTAAAGGTAAGACAACTTTTGTTTATTTTGATTTTAAATAGGATTTGCTAAATTTTGAAATAATCCTCTCTTTTTCAAGATGTTTTGATAGAAGAAATTGAAATACAGTAAATTTAGCTAGGATTTATTTGCATAATATCATATATATGCATATATTCAGAAGAATGGCAGAAAATGTATTAATTTTAATACAAATTATAAGCTCAACAAAGTTGAGGTTATAAAATGGGAACTTTCTGTTAACTTTCATCTCCCATTTTTAAAATGTATCTAGTCAGAGGTTTTTGACCAAAGACTTCTCAAATTTGGTACTTGAAAAACATGAAAATCTCCACATTCAGTTTTTCATTTACTGTTTGCATACCTGAAATAGAGCAATTTTCATTTTTTTTTATGAAAATATGCAGTCAAATTTGGAAAATATGTGCTGTGTAGATAATTGCCTACAGCTGACTACTCACCCCAGGGAAATGATAAGACAAAAAGGAAGTATCACTTTCTTCACACTACAGTGCACAATATCCTCTGTTGCGTGGACAGTATGGAATACTATCCCTGTTAATCACCCTCGCTCATTATTTTTTGCCTGAGCAACTTGTATTTATTGTTGCAACGTAAAGTAAATTTGCAAGCTTATACAGTTTTTTTGCAGCTCTGGACTCGTTTCTTCAATCTTAAGGTATAGCAAATGACAATAAAATTGTTGTGATTTATTAAACTTTTTGCTTTTAACTTGAAATATCAGATAAAGCACTGTAATTTTCTGGATTGAGGGCATGGCCTTATAAAACAGACATGTGTGAAAGCTTGCTTATTGTTTAGTTTCACCTGGGATGTGTTCGTACATCCTTGGTTTCACATCATATGATTGGCACATTTTCAGACAAACTAATTGAAAGAAAGGATGTACAATGTTAGAGTATAATCAGTGGGAATATTGCAAAGAATAAATTGCTTCTTATCAATTGCTATTAAACGACAGAAGGCCATAAATATATATATTTTTATGCAAAACTTGACTTGAAAATGGCAACTCTCCATTCCATCTTCCTTTGATATCATCCTTACTACTCTTTTGAACATTTTGGTGATAAAGTTGAGCTTCAACATCATTGATGTTCTGGTTTATCTTTATCATGGGCGGGATGTTCTGATCGTAAGTGGGCGGCAAAGTAAAAATGGGGGCAAATTCACGCTAAGATGCAAAAAATCATCATCCAAAAGATACAAATTTGGAAAAATTAAGGGGAAGGTGCCCCTTTAAATCCCTCCTATGATGTTTATTATATTTCTTAAAACAAAAATGTATTTCTGTGAAGAATGAGTTGCTTCAAATGTAAGGCTGTCATGATAAGAGTATATCAGATACTATTTTGATTATCATTGACAAAAATATCGATATATATCACGATATCATATCAACTTAACACAGCAGTCTCAAATAAGGGTTATTATCATGCACATTTTAATTAGTTCACATAAAACATAAGATCTATCAAAAGTAAGAAGCATAAAAGTATTCAGTGCTGCAAATATTCTGTTGAAATCCTTTTTATTGGAAATATTTATGAAATTCTGTTTCACAAACTTTTGTTCTAACACGCAATTTACATGTGATAATGACATATCACGACGTCGTTAGGGTACCGTATTCAATGTATTAAGTGCCCCTGCTCTAATAAGTGCCAACCTAACATTTTTTGACTGATAACATAATTGAATTGATTAATTTGAAGACTTCAAATAAGTTTTGTTACATTATTTGCCCATTGTACAGTACATCTGACGCTCACAATGTTTTTGTGGTGGTTATTGTGGGGCTGGTGTAGGACCAGTTCACACAATGCAGTTTGAATAGCACACTGTATGTGGCCCCGGAGCACGGGCACTTATTAGGAAGAATGTTTGTGCCAATATAGTCACGTAAGTTTATTTTCGTAAATGCCGCGTTCGCTTAATACGTCAAATACAGTATTTTGGATATCACATTAATCAAGATATCGTGACTGTGCTATTCAAATTTCAGTATACATGTATAATGTGCCTCTGCAGGAACACCCAGACTACGATCCCACAAGATGTCATGGATTTGTGTTTGACATCACCGATGAAGAAGCGGTACTTCCTTTCCCCAAGGGCAGTTTAGATGTAATAATTCTGATATTTGTACTATCAGCACTTAATCCTGAAAAGTGAGTAATTAAATTTGTCAGGTGATGGGTGCAGTTGACCAGTTCCAACTACCTCAGGAAGCACCATCATGATAAAAAGATTTAAAAGTAAATACTTTTTCATCAAAACAATAATTGGTGTGGAATGGCTACTGTAGAGTGTAGGCACCCTTATCTTCACTTCTTCAACAATATTGTATGTGTATTAGGTTTTTTTACTAATATATTACTCAAACATTCTTCACGTGGTAAATTAAAGTTACAGTGCTTTAGTAGACTTTGCTTTACTATTATTCCTGATGTATCCAATGGTTTGGAGACCTCAAAATCTCAGAAAAATTACAATGATATATTTATAAAGACATTTTGAGGAACTAGAGGTAGGGATGTCACAGCTAGTGTGATTTTTAGTCCTTTTTAAGTCCTCTTACATACAGATGTGCTTTTGCTTGACCCCTGAAATAATTCTTTAGAAAAGTGATAATTAAACTTTGAAAGATGTTTCTTCTCCTGATGGGTTATGCATATAACATAAACTCCTCAAGTAAGAAAATACAGGGATCAAGCAGCTTCTTTTTAAAGGATTAGTTCAGGGGTCAAGCAAGTCCATCTTATATAAAGAGGGCTTCAAAAGAAACAAAATGGTGAAGAAAGCATTGAGAAATCATATTCTGTTAAGGAGATGTTTAATTTTAAAGTTTGGTATCATTTGTGTTGAAACGACTGAAATCAGACTAAATGTGATGTCACTGCTTCAAATTCTTTGGTCTTTATACATTCTATCATATTTTGTCATGCGATTTTGTGGTTTAAAAACTTTAGCATAAGGAAAGTAAAAAAAACAGAATATAGTAAGGGTAATTATTATTTACAACCTGAACAAAGTTCGCAGAAAAATAATTGGAAAATTAAAAGAATTCAATAAAGTTTCTTTTTTAAAATACATAAACAACAATTGTTAAGAATGTGAGGATGGGCGCCAACTTTCCATAGAATTACTACACCAGTCATTTCTCCACATATAAGACAGAGCTGTAAACTTAAATATCTCCTTAACCGAATAAGGTGTTGAAGTAGTTTCTTCACTATTTGTATTTGCTTGACCACTGAACTAATCCTTTAATATATTATGTAGAACATACATTTTAAATATGCTACTGTCTCTGGTAACACCACCAGTTTATAAAACTTTAAAGTGGCTGCTTTTAGAATTCTCCAAGTTGTCTAGGATATACCCTCTGTAATTGTGCCTTGTCTTAAAAGGTAACCCTTCATTAATGCCACTTCTATAACAATCACCTAAAAAGAATTTATACCAAGATTAAAAGTATTGAAAGTATCACCTTGAAACCAGGGTATGACAAATATTTGTAAAATTAAAGAAAGTTCTTCCACATTATAGATGGTTAGCAGTCGAGTGCACACTTCAAAAGAAATAATGGGAGAGAAAATTGAGGAAGTCCAGACTCTCAAACTCTTGGACATAAGCTGTTGGGGCTTCGAGGATTTTCTTTATCTTTTATAATATGTTTATGGTTCCGATGCTATCAGCATCAGGAACCTATCCAGTCCTGCTGGCATGTGTGTGTTATGCTTAGCTTTTAAACACAAAATCTGAGAACAACAATGCAGTAGATTCATGTCATATGTGAGACACTGATAGCCCATGGTCTGCAGATGTGTCCTATTGTTTTTGGTGATGATGTCATGCATATTAATGAATGGGCAGGGCTTAATGTTTAAATCTTGAAATGCTCATATTTCAACAACCACTTGTCCGTTTTGTTTCATATTTGGTATAGTAATGTTCTTAGCTAGTGTCCACTTGCTCATAGTGTAAAATTTTGAATCTCATTAATATGCATAGTGGGCAGAGGTGAATGTGATTATGCTAAATATAGCTTGTAAACACAATCTCCAGAACGACACACAGTGTTAATGTTATTTATGGTACATGGGTAGGCCATAGTCCGCATATGTGCCCTATTGTTTTTGGTGATGTTGTCATGCATATTAATGAGTAGGCATGGTTAATGTAAAAATCTTAAAATGATCATTTTTGGTTTAGATGCTAATAGCATAAGTAACCTATGCAATCATGCTGGCTTGTGTATGTATGTGTGGGTATATGTATGTATGTGTGGGTATATGTATGTATGTGTGGGTGTATGTATGTGTGGGTGTATTGATGGGTGTGTGTGTCTGTCTGTAACAGCAAGCTTGTAAACACGATACCTGAAGAACAATACAATGGATTCATGTCATATGTGGTACACAGATAGCCCGTGATCTGTAGATGCGCCCTTTTTTTTTTTGGTAGTGATGTCATGCATATTAATGAGTAGGCAGGGCTTCATGTTAAAATATTGAAATGCTCTTATTTTAACAATCACATGTCTGTTCCATATTCGTCACATTTATAATGTTTGCTAGTGTCTACGTGTTCATGGTGTAAAAACGTGGAAATTCATCAGTATGCATAGTAGGATGTGCTTAATATGATTTTGCTGAAAAGAGCTTTTAACATGGCATCTCACGATAAACTGCATTCATGTTATAGTTGGTACACAGATAGCCCATTGTCTGTAGATATGCCTAATTGGTTTTGGTGGTGATGTCATGCATATTAATGAGAAGGCGGGGCTTAATGTAAAAATCTTGAAATCCTCATATTTTAACAACCACATGCCTGTTTTGTTTCATATTTGGCTTAGCTATGATGTTAGTTAGTGTGTACATGTTCATAGATAAAAGCGTTAAATTTCATTAACATGCATAGTGGGCAGGGCTTAATGTGATTTTGCTGCAAATTGTGGACCCATTCAATTTTGCCAGGATAGAAAGTGGATGAACATCGGGTTAACGCGCTGCTCTTTTGAGAAGTGTTCAATGAACCAGGCAGGAGGTGAAACTCCTACCATCGGAACCGACAGCTTTACGTCCCCTCAGAAGGATGATGAGCACCACCCTATCAATGGTCGTTTTCCCAAAGGTCGGTTGGGGAAGAAGGTGTAATGCAGAAGGCAAATCTCTGTGCTCGATATCAGGGTATATAGTTCTGCATATCTGTGGAAAAATTGCTGGTTAAATTGCCGTTGGACTCGAACCTGGGACTTCCAGCATGTCAGTCGTATGCTTAGCTGACTGAGCTACCTGCCTCCTTATGACGTATGTAACCTTTCTTTCTTTACTCCTTTCAAAATATATTGATTTCATTTTTCACATTGATCTTTTTCAGGATGCAGTATGCCATTAATCGTTTATCAAGCTACCTGAAGCCTGGTGGTCTGATTTTACTACGGGATTATGGGAGATATGATTTGGCACAGCTACGATTTAAGAAAGGTGATAAATTTTTTATCTGGATCAGAGTATAGACTTTGGCATGAGTGTTCTAAATATCATGTACTTCCACTGTAGGTTTGCAGCAGAGAAGTTGCAACTAAGTGGCAAAGATTCGGTTGAACAAGAAGGGTAGAAAGGGTACAAAAATCTAAAGGAGGGTCAAAGACCACCAGAAATAGATCAAAGGTGGTAGTCAGATGGTAGTTTCTTAATTTAAGAGCAAAATTTGTGAAGAGAGAAAAAGCCATTGTTTTAATATGCTTAAATGTGATCAAAGCTGATTGACCAGTTTTCTTAATATTGCCCTGGTCTAAGTATTTAAAAGGTGCAGTGGCTCAGTGGTTAAGGAGTCATGCACGTACGTGAAAGGTACTGGTTTGGATTCCCGCCGTGAGCGCTGCATTGTGTCCTTGAGCAATACTTTACTTGCTCCAATCCACTCAGCTGTAAAAGGCTGTCCCACCCAGGGGGAGTCATACGCTCTCGTCCGCTTGCGACATGGAAACCCGGGATAAGTACCAGCCCTATGAACCTAATGGCTTGGATGGATTTACAGTAACTTAGCATTTGTGATGAATGAATGGATATTTATTCTGTAACTCCATTGTATTTATCCTCTGCTAAAAGTTTATGAAAAAGAAGCTCATAAAGTTTTTGAATCTCAGCCATTTTCCCCACTAATACCCAACTGTAAAAGAAATTCTAATCATCTGAAGGAACTGAAATTTAGGGAAGAATTTTATTTTGTGCCATTTTAATATTCTTTTTGATAGAAAATGAAATAACAAACTTTTGTAGCTATCGTGCCATAGATCGTTGAATTCAGTGAACCCTTTATTTGTCATTATTTTTAGCGAGAAGTAGCAGATTGACAGCTTATATGGTTGGTTGGGGAGTAGTGTCTGACAAATCGCCTGACTGGACTCCCAGGGCAACTAATATTTATGTCGGGCAAGTTAATTTACAAGTTGATATGCCTGCTGGGCAACCATTAATACATCTAAACTAGTAGAGTGAATTTCTCTTCAAAAATTTAATTTATACACAGATTATTTTAACTACAATATAACTGATTGAAATTCCCCCAAAAATAACTTAATTGAGACTTATATTCCATTTATTTGGAAGTCAAAATATTTTGTTATGTTACAAAATGATCTTAAACCTCACTATAACATCATCATACATGCACCCATACCTAAGACATACACATATATCGCACACACACAAAACATATAATGTACAGATATATGATCCAGGCCACCAAAGCTGGTTGAACATATGTGCAATGCATGCTGTTTTGCTAGCGAGGCTTGCTCCTTTCAACCAATCATATCTTGCGTAAAAAATCTCATGCATATTTATATCCAGTCACTGTTTCTTGCCGAGGTCCGTTCTGCTGTGTTAATGCACCACACGCAATGGGTCCCCAATACCTGTTCCATGTACACATACAGTATTGTATGGGCATACCCTACACTGTATTTACTGTACTGTTACATGGCGAACTTGACCTGCCTTTGCCATACCATTTCTTTATGCAAAAGTTCATTGAACTTTCGTGTTTCTTTTGAGCTTATGGAGCCTGTTATTGCTTAATATTTGTAGAGGATATATGGATTACAGTTTCAACTGTTTTTTGTAAAGTGTAAGTAAGTCTTTTATTATTTATACAGCATTCTCAGTAAATATTGCCGTAAGAAATATTTGACTATAAAGTGCAATATTTTATGGGCAAGTGGATTTTGTTTTCGGGCAAGTATTTTTGCGCATGTGTCTGCCTGGCGGGCAAGTGAATTTTCGGGCGAATTGTCAAACGCTGTTGGGGAGTGTAGCAGCCAGCCATGAAGGAGATAAAATGAAAAATGTTACATAGCAAACAAGTCAAAACTAAACCAAATACATCTACTGGTATTTCATCATGTTAAAAGAATTTTCTGACTGACCAACATTGAAAAATGCACCTGTTTTGCCAGGTTAAGTCATGTTTATATGTCACAAAATCAGCAAGTTGTGAATATTGTGAAGAGCATCAGAAAAGCATTAGAGAAGCAATATTATCTTACAATGATTTGTTTTACATTTCAGGTCGTTGTTTATCAGAAAATTTCTATGTCAGAGGCGATGGAACTAGAGTTTACTTTTTCACACAAGGTAGGTTGCAGTGAGCATTGCCTAATAAGCTATTAAGTGAACGTATAACTTTATTCAACTGTCAGGCATGTGAGTGATGATTTATAAAAGTAGCTGAAATTGATCAATTTTCTCATAAAATAGTTAAGTATATCAATTATGCAGAAAATGGTGAAATTAGCTTGGAAAATAGCTGCAATCAGCTAAATGGCTGAAGTCTTACATGCTGAAATTGATCAATTTTCTCATCAAAATAGCTAAGTATTGTCAATTATACAGAAAATAGGTGATATTAGCTTGGAAAATAGCTGCAATTAGCTAAATAGCTGAAGTCTCACATGCTGAAATTGATCAGTTTTCTCATCAAAATAGCCAAGTATTGTTAATTATGCAGAAAATAGGTGATATTAGCTTGGAAAATAGCTGCAATTAGCTAAATAGCTGAAGTCTCACATGCTGAAATTGATCAATTTTCTCATCAAAATAGCTAAGTATTGTCAATTATGCAGAAAATAGGTGAAATTAAGCTTGGAAAATAGCTGCAATTAGCTAAATAGCTGAAGTCTCACATGCTGAAATTGATCAATTTTCTCATCAAAATAGCTAAGTATTGTCAATTATGCAGAAAATAGGTGAAATTAAGCTTGGAAAATAGCTGCAATTAGCTAAATAGCTGAAGTCTCACATGCTGAAATTGATCAATTTTCTTATCAAAATAGCCAAGTATTGTCAATTATGCAGAAAATAGGTGAAATTAAGCTTGGAAAATAGCTGCAATCAGCTAAATAGCTGAAGTTTCACATGCCTTGTCTTTGGATCTTTAGACAGAAGGCAACAATTTGAGCTTAATTGGAAGAAAAATAGGCTATAAACCATGAAGATAGCAAAACCTTTTTTTATATTTTGTTTTTAGCAAAATCACTTAAAAGTTTACCATTTTGAATTTTCATGCCATATTCTAAATTACACAAATTGTGTTAAAAATTTGTGACATCACATCTAGAAAACTCATGAATTTCCTTGTTAACTGATTGTTTTTCAATCCTCCACCAACGTTAGTTTAATAAGAGCAGATCAATATGGCCAAAAGGTTTTGAATCTCCATCATACCATGTTTTTAATTTGAGGAGGAGAAAACAGTCTCGATTATTTCCATTGACTGAAATTTAGGACAGAAATTGAAATAAATTTAACGTTTTCTCTTTCATACATCAGAACTTTTCCATACATTAAAATTTCTTCAAACTTTGATTAGCCACAACTTGGAAGCTGTAGTAGCTTTTGACATAATACAAAGACTGTTCTATTCAGAATTTACAGCTCTTTCTGATGAACATAAAAGCTTTCAGTCCGTATACCTTTAAATGAATACATACTAAGCTGGTGGGAGGGGCCTTGAGATAACTTTTCTTCCAACAGCTGATGTTTGTATGTATTCCTCCTGACCTTTTCATTTGACCTCTTTGTAAAGTGCAAACTCTCTTTCTCTACTTCCAAAGAGGCTGCTATTTTTATATATCTTTTGTCATCATTTGTAGCATTCATTTGATTTTTAAGAAAAATGGAATCTTCCATTGATATTATGTTGGTTGGTGCTATGTCACTTAAGGGAGATGGCATCATTTGCTGGAGTGAAAACAAAGTTTTGCGTGATACACGTGGGCAAGTCTGAATGTGTTTACTGTATATGGTACATATACAATATATAAACAAATACAGCTGATCCCTTTGTTTTTCACTCCATGTGCGCTGTTACTATGTGGTCTGATGACCTCGGATCACGAAGTTCCCGGATATCCAACCAAGTGAATAGTGCGCATGATGTTAATGTCCAATCGATGACTATTCTTCTAGACTTTGATCAGGGTGAAAAATATTTTAACTAACAAAAGGTCATATGTTTTAATCAAAATATGTTTTTACTAATAAAAAGACATACCATATATTCCCTAATAAACCCTCCTACCTCTAATAAACGCCCCTATGTTTTTTTTTGTGTGGTGACAATTATAAAGTTACACCTAAATTGATTGGTAATAGCAAAATATTAAATACAGTATTATTTAACACTAGGCTTCAGCCAAAACTTGTTTAGAAACAGTAAAAGTGCCCAAAAATACACAATCAAAAGAGTTGAACTTGCTAAGCACAAAAGAATTGACTGAAAAACTACTTGGAATTTAACCTCAAATAAACGCCCCCTTTTGAAAATGTGAGGGTCCCCCTCCTCCTTCTTTCCGGTGTTTATTATGAAAAATACAATAGGTTTTATGCCACTCATTCAGTCTCTCTTTATCATTTTTTTTTCAGAGGAACTCGAGATTTCTTCACAAAAGCAGGCTTAGTCGGGAACAAAATCACATAGACAGGCGTCTACAAGTCAATAGAGGCGCCAGCTGACAATGTACAGAATTTGGATACAATGTAAATACAGAAAACCCAAAGAATCATGATGGGCGGTAACTGGGAATTTATGTTTTAGGTTGTCAATTTGACTCATTGATAACGTGCACGTCAGCTGTTTCTTATACAAAGGAACTGGTGCAGAGTGGAAGGTCCTTGAACATGTGTTTACAGAATAAACATAATTTTGTGCAATACTTCAATGAAGCAACTGTTGTCTAAGTACACACCACACGTATGATTGTTGATATGAATATTATGTGAAGAAGGAAACACATACATAAAGCAATATCTATCTAGGAGAAATGGTCTGTCAATCATTCACAGTTAATGCACAAATCACCACAAGCATATGATACACAGCTATTTTATCACCAGTTTGAAAACAAATTTCTCCCATTAAAACACCTAACACGGATGAGTGTTGAGAGCGACTTGACTTCTATTCTATTCTCTCCAACTTTTCATTCCGTTTCATGTCACCTTGCACTTTATCACCTAACTTTTTTTTATATCTTCATTTTGCGGGATTCTCTCTTTGTGGATGGGCATCTGCTTTCAGTGAGATCTACTTTTGTTTTTTCTTTGCTTCCCTTCTAATCAAACTTTCGCGCCTTATCGTTATCTGTACAGCGGTTCTCCTATAGTAGTTCCGTGATTTTTTTTCTACTTGCCTCGGGTCTCTCGGCCCTTGTATTTTTTTTCATCATGACAAAACGCTTCTGCCTTGATCTTAACCCTCCCTCCTCGTGACCCACCTGCTACTTCCATTGACCATTCTTCAGCCCCAGTCCCCAAAATTCTAATAATACAGGTCACCAATAAACCTGATAGTTTAAAAGAATTTCTCCTTTTGTAATTCACAAAGCGCTCCAAGTCCTTGTCGGTACCCTCCCAAGGTCTCCACCCTCAGATCCGGGGTTTCTGGCGCACTGCACCTGGGACAGTCAAGCCACCACCCTCCTCACCACCAAAACCCTAGCCAATACTGGTATTGATGTTACTGGCACCCCACACCGTTCCCTAAATTCCAGCAAAGGTGTGGTCAGAACTAGAGACCTAGTCCACCTAACCGATGAAGACCTCGTGAGAGGAACGTACCAATCAACACGTTACTGAAGCCCGTCGTCGTCCTCAAGAGAAACGGTGCCGAAACACCTACCAATACCATCTTCCTGACGTTTTCCACACCAACTCTCCCCTCCCACATCACTGCTGGCTACCTGAAAATCCCAGTCACCCCTTATATTTCTAACCCCCTCCGTTGTCATAAGTGCCAGAGATATGGCCATGGTAAAAACTCTTGCCGCAGCCAAGCGCGCTGTTGCAACTGTGGAGCCCTGGACCATGACAGCACCTCCTGTACCAGCACCCCACACTGCACCAATTGCGACGGTACTCACCCAGCTAACCATCCCTCCTTCTCAAAAGACTGCCCCACCTGGCTTCAGGAAAAGCAAATAACCAAACTAAAACCCTTAATCCCAACATCACTTACCCGGAGGCCAGAAAGCAATTTTTCGCTTCTTTCACACTAAACCATCCTACTCCAGCGCAGTCTCCTCTAACACCAATATCGTCCCTCCCCGTCCTCCCTTCCTAACACAACTAAAACTGACTCACATACCCAAAACGACCTCACCTGGCTCTTCTTCGTAGTCCTAAGCCCATCACCATTGCCTAAAAACCCAGCCACACCCATAACCCAAACAACCTCCAGCACCATCACTTCTCCCCCCCAACCTTCCTTCCTCTAAGACTCTTGCCATCTTCTACCCCAACACCTCTAATGCCATCAAACATCAAACTTAAGCCAACCTGGCTAACAATCATCAAACCAACAAACAACAGGGACAGATCCAAAGAAAAAATAAGCTAACTTAGACCCAACAGATCTTCCTCAAGATAACCCCCTGCCTCCTTATGGCGTGCAGCATAAACAATAACATTCACAACATTATACAATGGAACATAAGGAGCCTTAAGGCCAATTCCGAAGAAATTAATCTTCTGGCCACCACTTTCAACCCGGTCGCCTTCTGCCTACAAGAAACCTCATTGAAAACCATTTAAAATTAATCCCTCAAGAACTTCGCTTGCTATACCAACATCAAGTTGACGCCGAAAGGGCCTGTGAAGGCGTCTCCTTTCTCGTTAAGGGCACGATATCCCACACAGCCCTGTTCATGTGAACACCGACCTTCAGGCCATCTGTATGTCTATCTCCCTCCACAAAACCTTCACTCTTTACATTATATATTTCCTCCCCACTTCCAATGCCAACATTCAACCAACCAGCCTTAACAACCTCATCTCTCAGCTCCCCTCCCCTTCATCCTTCTTGGTGACTTCAACACCCACAACCCCTGTGGGGCTCCAATACCACCACCCCCAGAGGCAAGCTCTTCGACAGCATAACTTCTCCTTGCTCAACACTAACTCCCAACCTACCTTCACCCTGCCACAGGCTCCTTATCTGTATTGACCTGTCTATCTGTTCCTTCAACCTCCTCCTTGATTTTAGCTGGAAGGTCACTGCTGATCTTTGTGGTAGTGACCATTACCTTCTTTTTATACACTCCCAACCTCCAAACCCCCACTGACCACACCCCTAATTGGAACCTCGAGAAGGCTGACTGGCCCCTTTTCGAAATCCTCTGTGACTCACACCTCACCCCCATCTCCCCGAGGGTGAGGATCCCATGTCAAACTTCAGTAACATCCTTATCAACATCGCCACCTGCTCTATTCTCAAAACCTCCAAATCACCCCCTCCTCCCAATTTCTGGTTCTCTGATGACTGCAAAACTGCCATCAAGAACAGGAAAAGGGCCCTTAGGAACTTTAGAACTAGCCTGACCACCCACAACCTCAGCCTCTTTTGCAGCAGCCATGCCAAGGCCAGGTGCACTATCAAGGACAGTGAAACCAATACTTGGAACAACTTCATCTCTTCCCTCACCACCAAATTCCCCAATACGAAGATTTGGAGAATGGTTAACAGCTTCCACAGCAGGGTGGGCAAGTCTCCCCTCTCTCCTGGAATGGTGATCTCAACACAAAAAAGGACATCATTAACCACCTCGCCGCCTCTTTCAGCAACATCTTGTCCTCGGCCAACTACCCTAATGCTTTCAAAACCAAAAAAGCTCGCTATGAAGCCCGGAGTATCACCTTTCCCTCCGACACCTCCGAAAGCTACAACACCCCTCTCACCCTTTCTGAATTAAACCAAGCCATCCACGACGCTGGCTGCACCTCCAAGGGCGCAGATAACATCCCCTACCAGTTCCTGAAATGCCTCCCCAACAAGGCCACCACTACCCTACTCACCATTCTTAACCACATTTGGTCCTCACACTCCTTTGCCCCTATTTGGAGGACAATAATTGTCACCCCCATCCCTAAACAGGGGAAAGACAGTACCGACCCCTCCAGCTACCGCCCCATCGTCCTCACCTGCTGTCTCTGTAAAATTATGGAAAGGATCATTAAGCAGAGACTAAACTGGTTACTTGAGACCAACAGAATCCTCTCCCCTCACCAAGGCCGCTTCCTGAAACGTTGCAATACCCTAGACCAGTTAATTACACTCAACACCGCTATCCGGGAATCCTTTGCAAAAAAGGAACACCTCATTGCCATCTTTTTCGAGAAAGCTTTCAACATTACTTGGAAATATGGCATTATCTGCAAACTTTACACCATCGGCCTCAGAGGCCACCTTCCCATCCTTATTTGAAACTTTCTCTCACCCAGTAAGTTCCAAGTTTGTATTGGCCACACCTTCTCCAACCCCTACCCCCAAGAAGAGGGCGTCCCCGAGGGCAGCGTCCTCTCCCCAACTTTCTTCAAGCTGAGCATTAACGACATCACGGACAACCTTGGCCCCAACATCAAACGTACCCTCTACGTGGACGACTTCACCATCTTCTACTCCTCTCCTAGCTTTCCTCTTGTCGAAAATAGGCTCCAACTCAGGCCTTAACCAGCTGCAAGTCTGGTGCAACAATAACGGTTTTAAATTTTCCAAAGACAAGACAGTTTGCATGCACTTCTGTCATTTCAACAACTTCCACCTAAACCCAAAGCTAGTGCTCAATGGCAATTGCATCCCTAAAGTTGAACACACTTAGTTCCTGGGTTTAACTCTAGACCCCAAGCTCTCCTATAAACAACACATCACCAACCTGAAACAGAAATGCAACAGCTCCCTTAATATTTTCTGCCTCCTCTCCAACACCACTTGGGGTGCAAACCGCCATGCTCTCCTCAAAATCCTCAGCCTCACCATTCGTGCCAAGCATGACTACAGCAATATTGTCTTCTGTGTCGCTCACAACTCGTACCTCAACCATATCAACACCATCCAAAATGAAGCCCTCAAGCTTTGTCTGGGTGCCTACAGGACCTCTCCAATCACCAGCCTTCATGTTAAAGCCAATGAACCTCCCTTTCTGCTAAGGTGTAGAAAGCTTAGCCTTCCCTATGCTTTTAGAGTCCTCACCAACACCCAGAACCCTGTTTACAATCTCATTAGGTACCCCAATTTCTCCACCCTCTTTGATAGGAATAAAACCCTATCCCCTCCTTTTAGCTCACACATTAAATCAGACCTCCATCTCGACTTTAAACCCGCCACTCTCAGCACCTTCTCCTGGTCCACTTTTCCTTCTTAGGCCACCCCCTCCTTTTTATCCACCTGGGCCTTTCCACTCATCACAAAACCCAAACCCACCCTAACCTCTCCATTAATCTCCACAACCAAATCAAAGACCAACTCTCAAACTACACCTTCATCTATACTGATGGCTCCAAGGAAGGCAACAAGACAGCTGCTGCTGCCGTCATCTAAGACATCACCCTCAGTAGCAGACTTCCCGACTACTCGTCCATATTCTTAGCCAAGGCAAAGGCCATTCTCCTCGCCCTCAACTTTATTGAGTACTCTCTGCTCAGCCACTTTGCCATCGTTTCCGACTCCAAGGCTGTTCTTACTTCTTTACTCAATCTTAAATAGGATAACTTTACATCCCACCTCCTCATCCGGCAACTCTTTTCGCCACCCTCTGCAGAAGAAGTATTCTTTTCTTCTGGATACCCAGCTTGCTGGCAAACGTTGTGAAACTCCCAAATTGATAACAAACTCCACGTCATCCAGCCCACCATTCCGATCAAACCCACCATCAACAACCTCTCTCGTGTCGACAACGTTCATATTACCCGTCTTAGAATAGGTCTTTTACTTGGTCATTCCCACCTCCTTATTGGCTCCCCCAACCCCTCTGCAACAATTGCCATTGCACCCTCACAGTTCATCACGTTCTCTTTGCTTGCCCCTTGTACATCCTTCCCAGAGCTTCCCTCGCTCCTCACAACTCAATTGCTGAGTTCTTCCAGAAAAACCATTCGGATAAAATTATCTTCGTCCTTCATCATGCTTCCCTCTACAGCCATATTTAGTCCCACTCTCCCATCCCCCTCTCTCTACTTTTTTCTTCTTCACCCATGCACCTCCTCTCTCGATGTCAGACTTATAATTCTTACATTTCTCTCATTCTTCCCCTGTTTTCTTTCCTTCGTACCTCTAGATTGATCTAACCTCTCAGGCACAATTTGATCCTTGTTGTCGTGGTGCCAATAAGCCCACATCAAACAAACAAACATTCAATCACAAAGTGCAATGTGTATTTAGCACTGGATTTCTGCAATCTTATACACATAAATAAACTTGGGCTACTTGACTGGTGTGCATGGGAATGGCAGATAAACAATTGTTTGGAGTGGAAACTCAATACACTAAACAGGGTTGGTAACTCAGGTGTCGAGTGCAGGTAGGCTTAAAGAGAAACTTTTCGACATGTAAAACAGGATATTACGGAATGTCAGATGTCATTTATATTTTCTGTACAAATTGGTATTTACGAAAAACCTGCAAATGCAAATATTGATTGACATTTGTAATACATCATATGTACACATTGTTTGTTTTAAATAACAGCAAATCTATACACTGTATATATATATATATATATATATATATATATATATATATATATATATATATATATATATATATATATATATATATATATATATATATATATATATATATATATATATATATATATATATATATATATATATATATATATATATATATATATATATATATATATATATAGATATATAGATATATAGATATATAGATATATATATATATATATATATATATATATATATATATATATATATATATATATATATATATATATATATATATATATATATATATATATATATATATATATATATATATATATATATATATATATATATATATATATATATATATATATATATATATATATATATATATATATATATATATATATATATATATATATATACATCTAAAAGATAAGTTCTCTAAAAGCATTGGCCATTACAAACAAAACAAAATAGGAAAAAGGACAATGTCACTAGCCAACAGATTATTTTAAAACCAAATATTTCGAAAACTCCTGTTTTCTTCTTTAGTGGTATGAAGTTAAAACATTAACTTCATACCACTGAAGAAGGTAACGGGAGTTTTCGAAATATTTGGTTCTTAAAATAATCTGTTGGCTAGAGACATTGTCATTTTTCCTATTTTGTTTTTATATATATATATATATATTTTATATATATATATATATATATATATATATATATATATATATATATATATATATATATATATATATATATATATATATATATATATATATTATATATACTTTATGTACAAGGCTTTGCAACTAGACAAGTTGTTTACAAAAATTCAGGCAATTGCAATTGACAATTGTGAGGGATTCAAAAAATATTCAAGAAAAATATCATTTAGAAAAGTGATACAATACCAGCGTGGTACAAAATATTCAGAAAAATGTTACAGGGTCAGTATGGTTCAACATGTAGAGGTAATGTAGTTACTGCGTCTTAAAAGGAACTCATTTTGTAAAGTGAAAACTGGTCCACAATGTTTTATTGTTGTCTTTGTTAAGCCATACAATGTTGCATAAATAAGTGCACCAAAATTAAATTAGAATCAGTAACGACAAAGTTTAAATGATACTGCACTTAATAGATACCACAAGCTGATTTTTACATCGGAAAGGATATATCTTCCATTCTTTTAAATTCTCAACTTGTTCTTCCAAAGACTACTTCAAGGGTTTGTTGAAACAATCTTACTTTCAGTTCCAATCATACATTGACAAGAGCTTCATGTCTGTTATCCTACGATCAAAGACCCCTGACCTTCAATTACCTCTCCTCTTCTCCGAGAAGCCCTTTAAAGATGAATGTGCCTTCATATGAAATGTTGTGCCTACAAAAGAAGAAGAACAGAAAGCATTCTTTGTGGATTGGATAAAGACATGCAGTGGTTAAGCAAGTTTTTCTTATGTGAAAGAAGACTTTAGAGGAACAAAATGGTGAAGAAAATATTCAAATAGCTTATTCCGATAAGGGATTATTAAAGTTTATAGCTCTGTCATATCTGTGTAGAAATGACTGGTGTTGTGAGTCGACTATATAAGGTTGGCAAACCCATCGTTACATTCTTAACAATTGTTGATATATTTCAAAGATAATTTAGTTAACATTTTTACTATATGAATTATTTTCCTCTAACCTACTTGAGGTGGTAGATTGTAATTACCCTTACTAGATTCTGCTTTACTTCTTTCCTGACATAGCCAATGGTTTTTAAGCCACAAAATCGCAGGACAAAATATGATAGAATAGATAAAGACTGAGGAATCTGAGGCTATGACATCACAACTAGTCTGATTTCAGACTATTATGGACAGAACATTTCCTCCTCCCCGTTGACTACGAGAAGTCAACAAAATACATACCCAAACAATTTCCAGCTTCCGTTAACAAAATCCAAGATAGGCCTACACAATATAATATGCACAGCAAATTAGCTGAATCTTATTTAAAAGATTTTCCCCCAAAATACCAAATCTATGAGTAAACCTCACAATGGTATGTAATACCATTCTTACCCAGACACATTATACCTAAGAAACAACGAATTGATGAATATTTACCTCAAAAAAATGGATACAAGCACTGCCTAATTTCTACACGTGTGATCGCTTTAATTGCATTGCGGAAGAGAATGTATTTTGACTGTAACCCTTCACGGGTTATACACCTGGATATTAATGCGTTGTTTGCGGACAAGATTAAGGAAAAGCCGCAAAGATAATGACATCCTTGTACTTACTACTCAGGAATTAACCAGATTTCTAAATATAAGCAATGGGAGGGCAAAAAGAATTGTTTTTAGGCGGTCATTTTCTTAAGCCAAACGAAACCCCAGATCTACATTAAAGAACCGAAGCACCTGCAGATATCACAATCACCTAATCTCACCATTCTGAAACTACATCCTCTATTCCCGACATCCTTCCCTGCTTGCAAATATCACGCCCTCGGATATTTCAAAAATACAACTCCTAAAACTAAAGAGCACAAGAAATTGACATTCAATAACTGAATAGAGGAAAAACCTTTTCCAGTATAGACAAAGAGTAACAAAACAAACAATGCTTATATAATTACAAGATGTAAGAAACTTCCCATAAAAGCAATAATGCAAAACTACTTACTTAGGCTGTTTAACAATGCTAGTGAAAACACAATAGGGGCCTGTACACAGTAGCAAAATGCGCTATTGAAAACGAACTCGCACCAGTGAATGTGGCCGGAGCCTGTCTCTCTACCTGCGAGCAAACATCCCTGATGGAAGCTCCAAAAGGTTCCTAACTCTACAAATATCATCTTAGTTAGTGCCATAGCACAACAATCTTAGTTAAACCTAACAGCTAAAATACAATTCCAGTAGTACCAAATGCATACAAAACTCACAAATATGCGTTGATACAGATCTAACTATCCCTAATCTAATTCACTATCCTTAATTCGGTAAAATGATTCCTAGTAGAACTCCTGATCTCTGTGAAACACCCACAATCAGATAGAGCTTTAAACTCCAAGTAGGTCCTTCAATGCTCGAGGTATACATGTTCCTATTACTAAGATTAAATACACAGGAACTCAATGTTGAACCAACGTCAACCAGAAACATTAAACGTTAGCCAGTAAACTAACTTTCTGATAAATAACCACATACCTCCATTAGGCCACTTAGACCTTCATTACTACAGAACCACGTGCTAATGCACCCCCAATTTAGGAAAGATTAAAGACAGCCACTATCACAGTCTGCTCGAAGCGAAATGGGCAACACCCCTAAAAATGGACTCAACCGGAGAACGCAGCCGAAGCTTGTCTCTCTCTAGAGAGCAAACATTCCCGGAGTAAACCCACACCCAAGAACGCACACCTACGCTAAACTCTTATCTACCCTTTGGATCAGAACGCCTAAATCACGGAGATATTTCCGCAGGCCATCTGAATTTAAATGGCACCCATCTACTAAATACTTGGAAAGGTTAATTCCCTTCTGATGCACTAAAGACAATTCAGGCCTAGCTTTCACAAAAGCATCTAGTTTCTCATTATACTTCTTAACCCTATGATTGAAAGTAGAGGGAAACTTGACCTCTCCGGGTCTCACTAGAACGCTGTATAACTGACAAGAAGATGATTTGTTTAAAACTACATGAGTGGAGGTCTAACAATTCCAAAAACCTCTCCACACGACTAATCAGTTCCCTAGGAGTGATGTCTATCCTACACAGGTCATTCGTGCCTAGATCAACAACCAGTACATCACAATTGACATTCCTCAACGGAGTTAAAATATAGTAAGGATTGTCATCTATTCTCTGAAATGTGAGACCCGAGTGACCTTGGAAGATCAAATGACCCTTCCGGACACAGTCGTACAGTCTAAAGGTTGCCTACATCTACGCAGTTCCCTTTTCTGCACGCACCACAAAAAGAGTGACCAAAGAGACAAAACTTATGTTTTGTATCCATTGATACACTAAATATAACAAGATAACCTACAAGAAGAGGAATTCAATAAAAGCATGCAATGGAAAATGACAACAATAAACTAATTAGTATCCAACACCGATCTTGGAAGTCTTTCAGGGTTCGAATGTCGACCCTTGGTTACTCGGCTCGACCGACGTAGATCTTGAGTACTGGGTGCTGCTCTATGCTCACCTGCAAGAAAAAGAGAACCTAAGAAGTCATCCTCGTCCATGTGCTCATCCGAAACATTACCATCCGGAATAAGTTAATCAAGAACCCCCTCAACTAAGGGATCATCCCCTCGAGGATCTGGAATCAACATATCTCTGCTGACCCAACGCTTAGCACCGCCAGCCCAAGGGTGGGCGGCGCACAGATTCTTTACCAAATCACACCCCACAATAACAAAAGGATCCGAGGCGTACTTGTTCTCCAACTTATGTCTCCCTCGAAACGCAAACTTCCTCATCAAAACTCTCTGACCAATGAAAAAAGGCTTCAGAAATACCTTCTTATCATAACGGAGCTTCTCTTTGTCTGCGGCAGCCCGCAACCTTTCAGCCGCAATGCTATGGGCATTCTTGAGGAGGGCAGCCTGCTCTTGAACAAAGTCTTGCTCCCAACTATCCGGGGCTTTAGACAAAAGGTGATCAACCGGCAGGAGGGGTTCCTGACCGAACAACAAACAAAATGGCGCAACACCAGTGACCCTATGAGGGGTCGAGTTATACATGAAGACCAAATGCTTCAAGAATTCTGGCCACTTACGACGATCCTGAACTGGGACAGAACTAATCAACCCACATAAGGTTTTATTGAATCTTTCGGTCTGACCGTTGCCCTTAGGATTATAAGCTGTGGTACGAGACTTCTTCACGTTATACAACACACAGAACTCGAGGAATAATTCACTCTCAAAATTCCGACCTTGATCCGAATGGATCCTTCGAGGAAGTCCATAATAGCTGAACCAGTGGTCACTAAGAGCCTTCACTGTGACCCTGGCAGTTTGATCCCTACAACCTACGGCTTGTGCCGTCCTAGTGAAAGCATCTGTTATCACCAGGACGTCCTCGGTGGCCCCTTTTCCTTTATCTAACTAAAGGAAATGTATCGCCACCAGCTCAAATGGCTTAAACGCCAAGAGATTGCCCATAGGACGACGCAACACTGGAGTAGGTGTCTTACTCACAGTACAATGGAAACACTTTCTAATATATTCATTCACCTCTCTTTGGATTCCTGGCCAATAACACCTAGTCCTTAACAGACCTAAAGTCCGATTTATACCTTGGTGACCCCAATTATCATGAACACATGTGAGAATCAACCGCCTAACAGAGATTGGGACTAACAACTGATGGAAACGACCCAACACGCTGTCATCAAAAAACCTATATAACGCCCCACTCCTCTCAGTGATCCTGGACCACTCCTTAAGCCAACCACTAATTCTCTTGACATCAACATTTGGGGGTAGTTCCTGTCCTACGTCACAACCCCGATCTCTCAGAGTTCAAATGACCCCAAGTTCATCATCCTCTCTCTGTAACTTTGACAAATCTTCCAGGGAGAAAGAAGAAAGTACTCCACAAGTGTTCGAGTTACAACCGTCATCTCTACCCATATGACTGAAACTTACCGGAGAAGGGACAGTGACCCCCGCTACCGAGATAGGCAAAGTCAGACACTGGGGACCAATATGCATCTCACTCGAGGCTAAACTCTCACTCCCATCATCACCAGGCCGCCTGCTCAAAGCATCGGCGCAACGGTTCGACTTCCCTGTACGGTACCTGATCTCAAGATCGAACGATGCCAATTGTGCCGCCCACCGCTGCTTTGTAGTGCCCAAACGCGCCGTACGCAGGTGGGACAGGGGATTATTATCAGTATACACGAGGTATGGGCCTCCATAAGATAACTCTTAAATTTCTCCGAGACCGCCCACTTGAGGGCCAGAGACTCTAACTTAAAACTAGAATAATCGACGTACTTATTCTCCGCACCCATAAGCTTACGGCTCGCAAAAGCGGTAGGGTGCAATCCTCCATCGTCACTGAACTGAGACAAACAGGCTTCAAGGCCTTGAAGGGAGGCATCGATTTCCAATATAAAGTCTTGGTCAAACCGATGGTACGCCAACACTGGCGCCTCGCACAACTTCTCTTTAAGACAATTAAACGCTTGACCCGCCTCAGCTGTCCAAAGCCACTCCCTCAACTCCTTTACTCTCCCTAAACAATGCAGAGGAGACGCAATCTGGGAGAATCCAGGCACAAACCTGTAATAAGAAGCTAACCCTAAAAAGGAAGCCAACTGAGTCCCATTCTGAGGAACCGGCCACGTTTTGATTTGTGACACCTTGTCATCATTAACAGATACTCCTTTCGAGCTCATCACGTGGCCAAGGAACTTCAGCTTCCTACACAAGAACTGACACTTCTTGCCTTTAAGCTTCAATCCATGACTTTGGAGCCTCTGAAACACCTGGTCCAGAGTCTCAAGATGCTCTTCCAACGTTAGAGAAAAGACCAGCACACCATCCAAGTACAGCACCAACTGGGAAGGATTAAGATCCCCCAGAACAAGCTCCATGACCCTCTCAAATGTGCTAGGACTGTTCACTAACCCTTGAGGCATTCGTGTAAACTCAAAGAGGCCCCAGGGCACACGGAAAGCAGTCTTTGACACAGACTCAGGGCTCATGGCTATCTGGAAATAGCCATGCGCTAGATCCAAAGACGTGAAGTACTTGGCTCCACTCATGACTTCCAGTATTTCTTCTACTCTGGGGAGGGGAAAGGAATCCTTAATGGTCCTCGAATTTAACTGCCTATAATCGATACAGAACCGCAACTCCCCACTTTTCTTTGGCATAAGGGCTAGTAGAACGGTTAATAATACCCCTGTCCAGCATGTCTTGCAAAAGTTTCTTTACTTCCAAAACTTGATGAGGGTAAACCCTCCTATAGGGCAAATTAACGGGTCTGGGGTCAACTACTTGGATTTGGTGCTCAATATCATTACAAAACCCTATATCCATGTCACCCGAAGAAAATACCTTGCTATGTTTCTGCACCAATGCAGCAAATTTGGCCCTATCCTCCTCAGATAACCCTTGAACTCTGACACCTGGGGAAACCCACTCAACTCTACCTTTGGGGAACCATTATCTTCCCTACTTTCTTCACTTATGTGATAACTATTAGCAGAGTGGGGGGGACCTAAAACCCCTACTATGCATTGGTCACGGCCGACTCCTGAGGATGTGAGATATCCTCTTGTTTACCCATTTTCACTTTGATTTCAGTCCATGGGTCCACATAACTAAGTGACCCACTGACATGATGAAACAGTTACCACTTCTTTAACATCAACCACCACACCACCATCCTGAGGTCCCACAACAATTTGGGGTTCACAAACTGCTTTGGCAGCTGATGCCAATTTGGTATAGGGTGGAATGATTACTGGTTCCCTTTTTAGATTCTCAACCATAACCTAAAGTTCTGCTCCTACTATTTCCTGAAACCCACCTAGTACTCCAAGCTTCCCCTTCACTTCCTGTGAATCACTTGGAATTAATAACCCAGGAGTACCACTCGTATCTTTGCATGAAGGCGGATAAACGAGGTCTTGGCCTAACTCCCCTCTAACTGAGCAGCCTATTAACTTGGCCTCGCAAGGCTGTGATACCTCTACACCCTTCCCAGAATAAACATCCAGATCTGAATTGCAATTAACATCGCCCCCCAATGGGTGTTCAGACTTACATTCTCCCAAATACCCAAAAATAAAAGCCCACTGGCTACTTACTTTCTATTGGGGATCTGTCTTTTCATTGACCTAAGTATGTTGCAACCTAGGATAACTGGGCACCTGTAAGGTTGGGAACCCCAAGGGTCACTCCCCTCAGCCTGTATAAGAAAGCTTTCCGTCACTGTGCAGCCTTTGTACACCACAGGCAACTCCACATACCCCGTAATAGGAATGGTTAATCCATTCGCACCAAACACCCTCAAATACGACCCAAATGCTTGGGGACTACCTACTCTATCCCCAAAATGATGATCATAACATGTTGACAACATAAGTGAGGTCTCTGCTCCAGTGTCAAAAATACATGCTACAGGAACCACTGCAATTTCAATTACATCAGTAGGACTTCTACAGACTGAACTTATCCAACAAGGTTTTATCCACTGGGGGTGCAGGAACACCCGCTACGCTGCTCACATTAGCAGCAGAGGAGGGTAAACTCTGAAAACTAGGCGCATGTGGATCCAGACCTACAGCACCCCCATACTTAAGAGACTGGGTCCCTCGGCACCTCCCACAGCCTTCCACTGCTCCCTTTTACGTCTAAAGCAGTCCTTCTGAAGATGCCCTACCTTCTTACAGTAATAAGAGACTACCCTGATGGGACCCCTAAAGGCAGGTTTGGAACATTCCCTACCCGGACTCCTATTATTCTCCCGAACAACCTCCTTAACCCCAACATTGGAAGAATCTAACAATCACTCTGGCTTAGTCTCTATATTAGCAAGTCTAGTGGATAGCTTGTCTATAACTAATTGGGCTTCTTGCTGACCCTTTACTAGATCAGCAATCAGGGGGTGCTGAGCAACTAAATCATGGGCAGACCCCAAAGAGGAGCACCCACCAACGCTCACTTCAACCTCAGACTCCCTAACATAAACCTTCTTATATACCGGCTCCATGTCCCTATAAAAGGTGAGAACCTCTTCTCTCATCTCCCTAAACCTTTTACCCCCGCAGGCCATTTCTATCCTACGCAAATTCCTCTTGACGTTGGCATCTCTTGCCCCATGAGTGAATCTCTCTTTTAATGCTCCATCTCTAAATTTCTCTAGAGCCTCTCGCTCCGCGGTCGATGCTGCTTTTTCCATCCTGTTGTGTAATCGCATCAAACTCCTACTAAAATCGGCCAAGCTTTCCCCATCCAGGTGACTCCTTCCATGAAACGCCGTACTGAGAGACTGGACTGTCTCCTGTGGACCAAATCTCTCTTGCAGAACTTTTATGACCTTGTCGCCATCCTTTCTTATGGTGTCCGAACAGCACAGGATTTCCTCACGGGCGGAACCTCCTAAATGGTCAATAATCACAGTGGCTGTCTCTTCTTTGGATAGTTTAGGTTGGTTTGTGTGACTGTTCAATTCGTCCAACCATTCATTCAGGGTCGGATCCCCTAACTTAAGCGGGGTCCCAACAAAATTGGACAGGCGTGCCGTGGGCTGGACGTGTAGTCTAAAGTCCTTTAAGGCCGTCGTCAAGTTATCGGCTATGGCCTTATTAAAATCTGCAATAATTTTAGTCAAATCTTTGATAGACATACTTGTAATTGTTCTACAGAGCCTCACCTCAAATTCCGAGTCACAATACTGTTATGGGACTGCTTCCCTGCTATCTCGGCCAAGTGGTGGACGATAATACCACACGCCGGTTGTCTCAGCACACACAAGAGTGTTTTATTTGTTCATTTCCAAGTGGCGAACAACACCAACCAAATAATTTTATTTCACTGAACGGTTAAATCTACCTAAGCGGCATCCCACTTCTGACACCAAATGTGTCGTGGATTACTATTTTACAACTAGCTTAGACTTATAATAAAGACACAACGTCTTTTAAAGTTCACGTTCAAGTTCAACTAAGTCTGTATTCTGAGAAATACTATCACAAACTTTACACACATAAAACACTCCTGGTGGCTTACACAGTCTGAAAGAGAAAGAATATCATCAATTAAGTATTCCTCACATAGCTGATGTACTGATTACAAGTCTAAAAATAGTCAAAAGCACAATGAAAAATAAGGCTTGACACCTAAAAGATTCATATATAAATCATGAACCACATAATATAATAATTCAATGTTAGGGTAATACCCAATAAGAACCACACTTCAAAAACATTTGGATTATGTTATGATAACTAACGATATGGGCGGCGCCATCTTGGATCATAGAGTTATCTTACAATAACTAACGATATGGGGGGCGCCATCTTGGACCGCCATCTTGACGGAAGTACTGATCTCAACCACAGATCAATAGCAGTTCTAACCCTATATCACAGATCAGTGATCTCATATCATAGTTCAGTGGTGATCTGTCATAGATCAGTGGTCCCACAATCATTATGAGAGTGCGCCATCATATATTTCTCCTAAAGGAAATCGCAACGAAAGGGATAAAATGACCCAGAGGAAGGCCCCAAAACTAACCAATATTATAGACAGAACATTTCCTCCTCCCCGTTGACTACGAGAAGTCAACAAATTACATACCCAAACAATTTCCAGCTTCTGTTAACGGAATCCAAGATAGGCCTACACAATGTAATATGCACAGCAAATTAACTGAATCTTATTCACAAGATTTTCCCCCCAAAATACCAAATCTATGAGTAATCCTTACAATGGCATGTAATACCATTCTTACCCAGACACATTATACCCAAGAAACAAGGAATTGATGAATATTTACCTCAAAAAAAAATGGATACACGCACTGCCTAATTTCTACACGTGTGATCGCTTTAATTGCATTGCGGAAGAGAATGTATTTTGACTGTAACCTTTCACAAGTTATACACCTGGATATTAATGCCTTGTTTGCGGACAAGATTAAGGAAAAGCCGCACAGATAATGACATCCTTGTACTCACTACTCAGGAATTAACCAGATTTCTAAATATAAGCAATAGGAGGGCGTAAAGAATTGTTTTTAGGCGGTCATCGTCTTAAACCAAACGAAACCCCGGATCTACATTAAAGAACCTAAATACCTGCAGATATCACAATCACCTAATCTCACCATTCTGAAACTACATCCCCTATTTCCGACAGTCAGAGGGGTTATCAATTGTTCTGTACACAAGATAGTCAACAGTCTAAATGTGCTGTTTATATTATCAGGGATGTCATTTACATATAGAAGAAAAAGTAATGGACCTAAAACAGTGCCTTGTGGTACACCGGATAAAACCTGTTTAGAATTAGAAATTTCACTATCACAGACAACACGCTGGATGCGGCTGTTGAAGTATGATGCAAACCAGGCCAGGAGATTTCCATCAATGCCATAGGCGGAAAGTTTGGATAACAGGCGCTGGTGTCGGACTTTATCAAAGGCTTTTAAAAAGTCAAGAATAGCCACAGAGACGTTACTTTTTGGACAATTTGCTTAGAGATATCATTTATTCTTAAGAGGAGTTGTGTTTGAGTCGATCTTTTTGCACGTAAGCCATGTTGCAAATCAGTTGAGATATTAGGCTCATCAAGGAATTTCATCACATGTGAGTGGATTATATGCTCAAGGATTTTACTACAAACGCAGGTGAGGGAAACAACTTTGTGATTAGCTGGGTTTTGTTTATCACCTTTTTTTTAAACGCTACATACTTTTCCATTAGGCGTACACTAAAGTGTTTTTGCTTCCATCTGTACAAAACGGGTGGGTAGTTCCAGAGAGTCCTACTCTCGCGGCGGGTGTTTTTAGTCCCTATAGCACCCAGTGTGCCTGTTTAGTGGACCTTTTCCCTCTGGGTTTAAGTGTTTTTCACCCTCATCCCCGCCCTTTCACGAGGGGAGCCTAGCGCTATACTTTGCATTATATCAACATGTTAGGATATCTTCAGTATAGGTATTAGTATTAAGCCAACTTTTTCTTTCGATGTTGGCGCATGCGTATTGGGTCAACGTCACCACAGGGTGTTCGTGGAGTCTGCTTCATACACCTCCAAGGAGCTACAGTTGTTACAAGAGAGCCTGTATTTTATTTAACATTACCTGTACATGTCGTGTCTTCGTTTCTCTTGCATATAATTAGGACTGAGTTTTTAATTTAAAAGCTTGAGTTTTAGGGCGATGAGACTTTGAAGGGGTCTTCCTGGCATCCTCCTCATAAGAATTAATCTTTTCTTTTTATCTCCACAGACACCAAATTACACAGTGGTTCGTGTTTTCCACGCTACCCCTCCGCTTTTAAAGAACTTACATTTTGTGCATTTTCTCGGGTTTAATTTTTTTTTTTCAGAGTGATTTTTCTGATAATTTTTTTTTGATGTACTAAATTCTGTGGCTTGCCCCACCTTGTTGTCTCATTGACTTAGTGTGCACACAATTATTGCCTTACGGATACAGCTAATTACAGGTAGCTAATTACAATAAACATACATTTTCGCATATCAAACGAAAGGTCTACTAGTCCTCTGTCTCCCGAGCACATAACATTTTCGAAAAATGTGTTGTTATAAGGCGTGATTCAACCAAATTGCGCCCCACTTTACGTAAATCATTTCGAAAATCTCAGATTTTGTTCCTCTGCAAAAACGGCTGATTGAGTCTATTTAAATATATCCGATCCCAAATTTTTTGACATTTTTGAGAAGCCTGGTAACCCCCCTATTGAACAAAACTGTCACGGAGGAAAATGGTTTTGAACCCATTGGATGCCACCCTTCTTCCTTTTGACGTTTTGAAGTCTCATTGACTTAGCGTACACATAATTATTGCCTTACGGATACAGCTAATTAGAGGTAGCAAAACGGCTGACTGAGTCTACTTGAATAAATCCGATCCTGAATTTTTTGACATTTTTGAAAAGCCTGGTCACCCTCTATTGAACAAAACCGTCACGGAGGGAAATGGTTGTGAACCCATTGGATGCCACCCCTCTCCCTTTTTGACGTTTTTAAGTCTCATTGACTTAGTGTGCACATAATTATTGCCTTACGGATACAGCTAATTACAGGTAGCTAATTACAATAAACATACATTTTCGCATATCAAACGAAAGGTCTACTAGTCCTCTGTCTCCCGAGCACATAAAATTTTCGAAAAATGTGTTGTTATAAGGCGTGATTCAACCAAATTGCGCCCCACTTTACGTAAATCATTTCGAAAATCTCAGATTTTGTTCCTCTGCAAAAACGGCTGATTAAGTCTATTTGAATATATCCGATCCCAAATTTTTTGACATTTTTGAAAAGCCTGGTAACCCCCCTATTGAACAAAACTGTCACGGAGGAAAATAGTTTTGAACCCATTGGATGCCACCCTTCTCCCTTTTTGACGTTTTTAAGTCTCATTGACTTAGCGTGCACATAATTATTGCCTTACGGATACAGGTAATTAGAGGTAGCAAAACGGCTGACTGAGTCTACTTGAATAAATCCGATCCTGAATTTTTTGACATTTTTGAAAAGCCTGGTCACCCCCCTATTGAACAAAACCGTCACGGAGGGAAATGGTTGTGAACCCATTGGATGCCACCCCTCTCCCTTTTTGACGTTTTTAAGTCTCATTGACTTAGTGTGCACATAATTATTGCCTTACGGATACAGCTAATTACAGGTAGCTAATTACAATAAACATACATTTTCGCATATCAAACGAAAGGTCTACTAGTCCTCTGTCTCCCGAGCACATAACAATTTTCGAAAAATGTGTTGTTATAAGGCGTGATTCAACCAAATTGCGCCCCACTTTACGTAAATCATTTCGAAAATCTCAGATTTTGTTCCTCTGCAAAAACGGCTGATTGAGTCTATTTGAATATATCCGATCCCAAATTTTTTGACATTTTTGAGAAGCCTGGTAACCCCCCTATTGAACAAAACTGTCACGGAGGAAAATGGTTTTGAACCCATTGGATGCCACCCTTCTTCCTTTTTGACGTTTTGAAGTCTCATTGACTTAGCGTACACATAATTATTGCCTTACGGATACAGCTAATTAGAGGTAGCAAAACGGCTGACTGAGTCTACTTGAATAAATCCGATCCTGAATTTTTTGACATTTTTGAAAAGCCTGGTCACCCTCTATTGAACAAAACCGTCACGGAGGGAAATGGTTGTGAACCCATTGGATGCCACCCCTCTCCCTTTTTGACGTTTTTAAGTCTCATTGACTTAGTGTGCACATAATTATTGCCTTACGGATACAGCTAATTACAGGTAGCTAATTACAATAAACATACATTTTCGCATATCAAACGAAAGGTCTACTAGTCCTCTGTCTCCCGAGCACATAAAATTTTCGAAAAATGTGTTGTTATAAGGCGTGATTCAACCAAATTGCGCCCCACTTTACGTAAATCATTTCGAAAATCTCAGATTTTGTTCCTCTGCAAAAACGGCTGATTAAGTCTATTTGAATATATCCGATCCCAAATTTTTTGACATTTTTGAAAAGCCTGGTAACCCCCCTATTGAACAAAACTGTCACGGAGGAAAATAGTTTTGAACCCATTGGATGCCACCCTTCTCCCTTTTTGACGTTTTTAAGTCTCATTGACTTAGCGTGCACATAATTATTGCCTTACGGATACAGGTAATTAGAGGTAGCAAAACGGCTGACTGAGTCTACTTGAATAAATCCGATCCTGAATTTTTTGACATTTTTGAAAAGCCTGGTCACCCCCCTATTGAACAAAACCGTCACGGAGGGAAATGGTTGTGAACCCATTGGATGCCACCCCTCTCCCTTTTTGACGTTTTTAAGTCTCATTGACTTAGTGTGCACATAATTATTGCCTTACGGATACAGCTAATTACAGGTAGCTAATTACAATAAACATACATTTTCGCATATCAAACGAAAGGTCTACTAGTCCTCTGTCTCCCGAGCACATAACAATTTTCGAAAAATGTGTTGTTATAAGGCGTGATTCAACCAAATTGCGCCCCACTTTACGTAAATCATTTCGAAAATCTCAGATTTTGTTCCTCTGCAAAAACGGCTGATTGAGTCTATTTGAATATATCCGATCCCAAATTTTTTGACATTTTTGAGAAGCCTGGTAACCCCCCTATTGAACAAAACTGTCACGGAGGAAAATGGTTTTGAACCCATTGGATGCCACCCTTCTTCCTTTTTGACGTTTTGAAGTCTCATTGACTTAGCGTACACATAATTATTGCCTTACGGATACAGCTAATTAGAGGTAGCAAAACGGCTGACTGAGTCTACTTGAATAAATCCGATCCTGAATTTTTTGACATTTTTGAAAAGCCTGGTCACCCCCTATTGAACAAAACCGTCACGGAGGGAAATGGTTGTGAACCCATTGGATGCCACCCCTCTCCCTTTTTGACGTTTTTAAGTCTCATTGACTTAGTGTGCACATAATTATTGCCTTACGGATACAGCTAATTACAGGTAGCTAATTACAATAAACATACATTTTCGCATATCAAACGAAAGGTCTACTAGTCCTCTGTCTCCCGAGCACATAAAATTTTCGAAAAATGTGTTGTTATAAGGCGTGATTCAACCAAATTGCGCCCCACTTTACGTAAATCATTTCGAAAATCTCAGATTTTGTTCCTCTGCAAAAACGGCTGATTGAGTCTATTTGAATATATCCGATCCCAAATTTTTTGACATTTTTGAGAAGCCTGGTAACCCCCCTATTGAACAAAACTGTCACGGAGGAAAATGGTTTTGAACCCATTGGATGCCACCCTTCTTCCTTTTTGACGTTTTGAAGTCTCATTGACTTAGCGTACACATAATTATTGCCTTACGGATACAGCTAATTAGAGGTAGCAAAACGGCTGACTGAGTCTACTTGAATAAATCCGATCCTGAATTTTTTGACATTTTTGAAAAGCCTGGTCACCCCTATTGAACAAAACCGTCACGGAGGGAAATGGTTGTGAACCCATTGGATGCCACCCCTCTCCCTTTTTGACGTTTTTAAGTCTCATTGACTTAGTGTGCACATAATTATTGCCTTACGGATACAGCTAATTACAGGTAGCTAATTACAATAAACATACATTTTCGCATATCAAACGAAAGGTCTACTAGTCCTCTGTCTCCCGAGCACATAAAATTTTCGAAAAATGTGTTGTTATAAGGCGTGATTCAACCAAATTGCGCCCCACTTTACGTAAATCATTTCGAAAATCTCAGATTTTGTTCCTCTGCAAAAACGGCTGATTGAGTCTATTTGAATATATCCGATCCCAAATTTTTTGACATTTTTGAAAAGCCTGGTAACCCCCCTATTGAACAAAACTGTCACGGAGGAAAATGGTTTTGAACCCATTGGATGCCACCCTTCTTCCTTTTTGACGTTTTGAAGTCTCATTGACTTAGCGTACACATAATTATTGCCTTACGGATACAGCTAATTAGAGGTAGCAAAACGGCTGACTGAGTCTACTTGAATAAATCCGATCCTGAATTTTTGACATTTTTGAAAAGCCTGGTCACCCCTATTGAACAAAACCGTCACGGAGGAAATGGTTGTGAACCCATTGGATGCCACCCTCTCCCTTTTTGACGTTTTTAAGTCTCATTGACTTAGTGTGCACATAATTATTGCCTTACGGATACAGCTAATTACAGGTAGCTAATTACAATAAACATACATTTTCGCATATCAAACGAAAGGTCTACTAGTCCTCTGTCTCCCGAGCACATAAAATTTTCGAAAAATGTGTTGTTATAAGGCGTGATTCAACCAAATTGCGCCCCACTTTACGTAAATCATTTCGAAAATCTCAGATTTTGTTCCTCTGCAAAAACGGCTGATTGAGTCTATTTGAATATATCCGATCCCAAATTTTTTGACATTTTTGAAAAGCCTGGTAACCCCCCTATTGAACAAAACTGTCACGGAGGAAAATGGTTTTGAACCCATTGGATGCCACCCTTCTTCCTTTTTGACGTTTTGAAGTCTCATTGACTTAGCGTACACATAATTATTGCCTTACGGATACAGCTAATTAGAGGTAGCAAAACGGCTGACTGAGTCTACTTGAATAAATCCGATCCTGAATTTTTTGACATTTTTGAAAAGCCTGGTCACCCCTATTGAACAAAACCGTCACGGAGGGAAATGGTTGTGAACCCATTGGATGCCACCCCTCTCCCTTTTTGACGTTTTTAAGTCTCATTGACTTAGTGTGCACATAATTATTGCCTTACGGATACAGCTAATTACAGGTAGCTAATTACAATAAACATACATTTTCGCATATCAAACGAAAGGTCTACTAGTCCTCTGTCTCCCGAGCACATAAAATTTTCGAAAAATGTGTTGTTATAAGGCGTGATTCAACCAAATTGCGCCCCACTTTACGTAAATCATTTCGAAAATCTCAGATTTTGTTCCTCTGCAAAAACGGCTGATTGAGTCTATTTGAATATATCCGATCCCAAATTTTTTGACATTTTTGAAAAGCCTGGTAACCCCCCTATTGAACAAAACTGTCACGGAGGAAAATGGTTTTGAACCCATTGGATGCCACCCTTCTTCCTTTTTGACGTTTTGAAGTCTCATTGACTTAGCGTACACATAATTATTGCCTTACGGATACAGCTAATTAGAGGTAGCAAAACGGCTGACTGAGTCTACTTGAATAAATCCGATCCTGAATTTTTTGACATTTTTGAAAAGCCTGGTCACCCCCTATTGAACAAAACCGTCACGGAGGAAATGGTTGTGAACCCATTGGATGCCACCCCTCTCCCTTTTTGACGTTTTTAAGTCTCATTGACTTAGTGTGCACATAATTATTGCCTTACGGATACAGCTAATTACAGGTAGCTAATTACAATAAACATACATTTTCGCATATCAAACGAAAGGTCTACTAGTCCTCTGTCTCCCGAGCACATAAAATTTTCGAAAAATGTGTTGTTATAAGGCGTGATTCAACCAAATTGCGCCCCACTTTACGTAAATCATTTCGAAAATCTCAGATTTTGTTCCTCTGCAAAAACGGCTGATTGAGTCTATTTGAATATATCCGATCCCAAATTTTTGACATTTTTGAGAAGCCTGGTAACCCCCCTATTGAACAAAACTGTCACGGAGGAAAATGGTTTTGAACCCATTGGATGCCACCCTTCTTCCTTTTTGACGTTTTGAAGTCTCATTGACTTAGCGTACACATAATTATTGCCTTACGGATACAGCTAATTAGAGGTAGCAAAACGGCTGACTGAGTCTACTTGAATAAATCCGATCCTGAATTTTTGACATTTTTGAAAAGCCTGGTCACCCCTATTGAACAAAACCGTCACGGAGGAAATGGTTGTGAACCCATTGGATGCCACCCTCTCCCTTTTTGACGTTTTTAAGTCTCATTGACTTAGTGTGCACATAATTATTGCCTTACGGATACAGCTAATTACAGGTAGCTAATTACAATAAACATACATTTTCGCATATCAAACGAAAGGTCTACTAGTCCTCTGTCTCCCGAGCACATAAAATTTTCGAAAAATGTGTTGTTATAAGGCGTGATTCAACCAAATTGCGCCCCACTTTACGTAAATCATTTCGAAAATCTCAGATTTTGTTCCTCTGCAAAAACGGCTGATTAAGTCTATTTGAATATATCCGATCCCAAATTTTTTGACATTTTTGAAAAGCCTGGTAACCCCCCTATTGAACAAAACTGTCACGGAGGAAAATAGTTTTGAACCCATTGGATGCCACCCTTCTCCCTTTTTGACGTTTTTAAGTCTCATTGACTTAGCGTGCACATAATTATTGCCTTACGGATACAGGTAATTAGAGGTAGCAAAACGGCTGACTGAGTCTACTTGAATAAATCCGATCCTGAATTTTTTGACATTTTTGAAAAGCCTGGTCACCCCCCTATTGAACAAAACCGTCACGGAGGAAATGGTTGTGAACCCATTGGATGCCACCCCTCTCCCTTTTTGACGTTTTTAAGTCTCATTGACTTAGTGTGCACATAATTATTGCCTTACGGATACAGCTAATTACAGGTAGCTAATTACAATAAACATACATTTTCGCATATCAAACGAAAGGTCTACTAGTCCTCTGTCTCCCGAGCACATACAATTTTCGAAAAATGTGTTGTTATAAGGCGTGATTCAACCAAATTGCGCCCCACTTTACGTAAATCATTTCGAAAATCTCAGATTTTGTTCCTCTGCAAAAACGGCTGATTGAGTCTATTTGAATATATCCGATCCCAAATTTTTTGACATTTTTGAGAAGCCTGGTAACCCCCCTATTGAACAAAACTGTCACGGAGGAAAATGGTTTTGAACCCATTGGATGCCACCCTTCTTCCTTTTTGACGTTTTGAAGTCTCATTGACTTAGCGTACACATAATTATTGCCTTACGGATACAGCTAATTAGAGGTAGCAAAACGGCTGACTGAGTCTACTTGAATAAATCCGATCCTGAATTTTTTGACATTTTTGAAAAGCCTGGTCACCCCCTATTGAACAAAACCGTCACGGAGGAAATGGTTGTGAACCCATTGGATGCCACCCCTCTCCCTTTTTGACGTTTTTAAGTCTCATTGACTTAGTGTGCACATAATTATTGCCTTACGGATACAGCTAATTACAGGTAGCTAATTACAATAAACATACATTTTCGCATATCAAACGAAAGGTCTACTAGTCCTCTGTCTCCCGAGCACATAAAATTTTCGAAAAATGTGTTGTTATAAGGCGTGATTCAACCAAATTGCGCCCCACTTTACGTAAATCATTTCGAAAATCTCAGATTTTGTTCCTCTGCAAAAACGGCTGATTGAGTCTATTTGAATATATCCGATCCCAAATTTTTTGACATTTTTGAAAAGCCTGGTAACCCCCCTATTGAACAAAACTGTCACGGAGGAAAATGGTTTTGAACCCATTGGATGCCACCCTTCTTCCTTTTTGACGTTTTGAAGTCTCATTGACTTAGCGTACACATAATTATTGCCTTACGGATACAGCTAATTAGAGGTAGCAAAACGGCTGACTGAGTCTACTTGAATAAATCCGATCCTGAATTTTTTGACATTTTTGAAAAGCCTGGTCACCCCTATTGAACAAAACCGTCACGGAGGGAAATGGTTGTGAACCCATTGGATGCCACCCCTCTCCCTTTTTGACGTTTTTAAGTCTCATTGACTTAGTGTGCACATAATTATTGCCTTACGGATACAGCTAATTACAGGTAGCTAATTACAATAAACATACATTTTCGCATATCAAACGAAAGGTCTACTAGTCCTCTGTCTCCCGAGCACATAAAATTTTCGAAAAATGTGTTGTTATAAGGCGTGATTCAACCAAATTGCGCCCCACTTTACGTAAATCATTTCGAAAATCTCAGATTTTGTTCCTCTGCAAAAACGGCTGATTAAGTCTATTTGAATATATCCGATCCCAAATTTTTTGACATTTTTGAAAAGCCTGGTAACCCCCCTATTGAACAAAACTGTCACGGAGGAAAATAGTTTTGAACCCATTGGATGCCACCCTTCTCCCTTTTTGACGTTTTGAAGTCTCATTGACTTAGCGTACACATAATTATTGCCTTACGGATACAGGTAATTAGAGGTAGCAAAACGGCTGACTGAGTCTACTTGAATAAATCCGATCCTGAATTTTTTGACATTTTTGAAAAGCCTGGTCACCCCCTATTGAACAAAACCGTCACGGAGGAAATGGTTGTGAACCCATTGGATGCCACCCCTCTCCCTTTTTGACGTTTTTAAGTCTCATTGACTTAGTGTGCACATAATTATTGCCTTACGGATACAGCTAATTACAGGTAGCTAATTACAATAAACATACATTTTCGCATATCAAACGAAAGGTCTACTAGTCCTCTGTCTCCCGAGCACATAACAATTTTCGAAAAATGTGTTGTTATAAGGCGTGATTCAACCAAATTGCGCCCCACTTTACGTAAATCATTTCGAAAATCTCAGATTTTGTTCCTCTGCAAAAACGGCTGATTGAGTCTATTTGAATATATCCGATCCCAAATTTTTTGACATTTTTGAGAAGCCTGGTAACCCCCCTATTGAACAAAACTGTCACGGAGGAAAATGGTTTTGAACCCATTGGATGCCACCCTTCTTCCTTTTTGACGTTTTGAAGTCTCATTGACTTAGCGTACACATAATTATTGCCTTACGGATACAGCTAATTAGAGGTAGCAAAACGGCTGACTGAGTCTACTTGAATAAATCCGATCCTGAATTTTTTGACATTTTTGAAAAGCCTGGTCACCCCCTATTGAACAAAACCGTCACGGAGGGAAATGGTTGTGAACCCATTGGATGCCACCCCTCTCCCTTTTTGACGTTTTTAAGTCTCATTGACTTAGTGTGCACATAATTATTGCCTTACGGATACAGCTAATTACAGGTAGCTAATTACAATAAACATACATTTTCGCATATCAAACGAAAGGTCTACTAGTCCTCTGTCTCCCGAGCACATAAAATTTTCGAAAAATGTGTTGTTATAAGGCGTGATTCAACCAAATTGCGCCCCACTTTACGTAAATCATTTCGAAAATCTCAGATTTTGTTCCTCTGCAAAAACGGCTGATTAAGTCTATTTGAATATATCCGATCCCAAATTTTTTGACATTTTTGAAAAGCCTGGTAACCCCCCTATTGAACAAAACTGTCACGGAGGAAAATAGTTTTGAACCCATTGGATGCCACCCTTCTCCTTTTTGACGTTTTTAAGTCTCATTGACTTAGCGTACACATAATTATTGCCTTACGGATACAGGTAATTAGAGGTAGCAAAACGGCTGACTGAGTCTACTTGAATAAATCCGATCCTGAATTTTTGACATTTTTGAAAAGCCTGGTCACCCCCTATTGAACAAAACCGTCACGGAGGAAATGGTTGTGAACCCATTGGATGCCACCCCTCCCTTTTTGACGTTTTTAAGTCTCATTGACTTAGTGTGCACATAATTATTGCCTTACGGATACAGCTAATTACAGGTAGCTAATTACAATAAACATACATTTTCGCATATCAAACGAAAGGTCTACTAGTCCTCTGTCTCCCGAGCACATAAAATTTTCGAAAAATGTGTTGTTATAAGGCGTGATTCAACCAAATTGCGCCCCACTTTACGTAAATCATTTCGAAAATCTCAGATTTTGTTCCTCTGCAAAAACGGCTGATTAAGTCTATTTGAATATATCCGATCCCAAATTTTTTGACATTTTTGAAAAGCCTGGTAACCCCCCTATTGAACAAAACTGTCACGGAGGAAAATAGTTTTGAACCCATTGGATGCCACCCTTCTTCCTTTTTGACGTTTTTAAGTCTCATTGACTTAGCGTGCACATAATTATTGCCTTACGGATACAGGTAATTAGAGGTAGCAAAACGGCTGACTGAGTCTACTTGAATAAATCCGATCCTGAATTTTTTGACATTTTTGAAAAGCCTGGTCACCCCTATTGAACAAAACCGTCACGGAGGAAATGGTTGTGAACCCATTGGATGCCACCCCTCTCCCTTTTTGACGTTTTTAAGTCTCATTGACTTAGTGTGCACATAATTATTGCCTTACGGATACAGCTAATTACAGGTAGCTAATTACAATAAACATACATTTTCGCATATCAAACGAAAGGTCTACTAGTCCTCTGTCTCCCGAGCACATAAAATTTTCGAAAAATGTGTTGTTATAAGGCGTGATTCAACCAAATTGCGCCCCACTTTACGTAAATCATTTCGAAAATCTCAGATTTTGTTCCTCTGCAAAAACGGCTGATTGAGTCTATTTGAATATATCCGATCCCAAATTTTTGACATTTTTGAGAAGCCTGGTAACCCCCCTATTGAACAAAACTGTCACGGAGGAAAATGGTTTTGAACCCATTGGATGCCACCCTTCTTCCTTTTTGACGTTTTGAAGTCTCATTGACTTAGCGTACACATAATTATTGCCTTACGGATACAGCTAATTAGAGGTAGCAAAACGGCTGACTGAGTCTACTTGAATAAATCCGATCCTGAATTTTTTGACATTTTTGAAAAGCCTGGTCACCCCTATTGAACAAAACCGTCACGGAGGAAATGGTTGTGAACCCATTGGATGCCACCCCTCTCCCTTTTTGACGTTTTTAAGTCTCATTGACTTAGTGTGCACATAATTATTGCCTTACGGATACAGCTAATTACAGGTAGCTAATTACAATAAACATACATTTTCGCATATCAAACGAAAGGTCTACTAGTCCTCTGTCTCCCGAGCACATAAAATTTTCGAAAAATGTGTTGTTATAAGGCGTGATTCAACCAAATTGCGCCCCACTTTACGTAAATCATTTCGAAAATCTCAGATTTTGTTCCTCTGCAAAAACGGCTGATTAAGTCTATTTGAATATATCCGATCCCAAATTTTTTGACATTTTTGAAAAGCCTGGTAACCCCCCTATTGAACAAAACTGTCACGGAGGAAAATAGTTTTGAACCCATTGGATGCCACCCTTCTTCCTTTTTGACGTTTTTAAGTCTCATTGACTTAGCGTGCACATAATTATTGCCTTACGGATACAGGTAATTAGAGGTAGCAAAACGGCTGACTGAGTCTACTTGAATAAATCCGATCCTGAATTTTTGACATTTTTGAAAAGCCTGGTCACCCCTATTGAACAAAACCGTCACGGAGGGAAATGGTTGTGAACCCATTGGATGCCACCCCTCTCCCTTTTGACGTTTTTAAGTCTCATTGACTTAGTGTGCACATAATTATTGCCTTACGGATACAGCTAATTACAGGTAGCTAATTACAATAAACGTCTACTAGTCCTCTGTCTCCCGAGCACATACAATTTTCGAAAAATGTGTTGTTATAAGGCGTGATTCAACCAAATTGCGCCCCACTTTACGTAAATCATTTCGAAAATCTCAGATTTTGTTCCTCTGCAAAAACGGCTGATTGAGTCTATTTGAATATATCCGATCCCAAATTTTTGACATTTTTGAGAAGCCTGGTAACCCCTATTGAATAAAACTGTCACGGAGGAAAATGGTTTTGAACCCATTGGATGCCA
>JAIGNY010000666.1:0-47500 GCA_020152595.1 Chiridota heheva
CAACCACTAGAAGGTGGGTCCTATATTGGTCTGCCGAAAGAACTCAAAGCTAAAAAGACTATCATCAATGTTAAAACCGTGATGATAACTGTCTTCGCTGGGTTCTCCAATCTGCTTTGTCTTTAGCCTAGATACATCCAGAAAGATGCAGCAAGTACCCCTCAAAAGACGGCTTAAAGTTTGAAGGAATAGATGCTCTAGCTCCACTCTCCCAGATCACGAAGGTTGAAAAACAAAACAATCTTGCTATTGACGTCTTCAGTTGGGATAAAGGGGTGATCGTTCACAGACTCAGCAAACAAGACAAGAACATCCCCAGGATCAACCTTCTATTGATTGAGAAGGCATGTAAGTTCCACTACACGTGGGTCAAAAGCCTCAGCCGCCTGCTTTTTAATCAAAGTGCCAATCAAAGGCGTAAGCACTTCTGTGAGAGGTGTCTGCATGGCTATTCCAGGGAAGATTTGCTCGAGGCCCATAGACCTGATTGCATGGGTATTGGTCAAACAGCTGTATGTATTGAGATGTCGAAAGAAGACAAAAACAAGCTGTCTTTCCAGAACTATCACAAGCAGCTTCCAGCGCATAATAGGACATAATGAACCAACATTGAACCTCCATGGGTGTATGGTGCTATGCTTTGTGCTGCTATTTTCAATAATAGGACATAATGAACCAATATTGAACCTCCATGGGTGTATGGTGCTATGCTTTGTGCTGCTATTTTCAATAATAGGACATAATGAACCAACATTGAACCTCCATGGGTGTATAGTGCTATGCTTTGTGCTGCTATTTTCAATAATAGGACATAATGAACCAACATTGAACCTCCATGGGTGTATGGTGCTATGCTTTGTGCTGCTATTTTCAATAATAGGACATAATGAACCAACATTGAACCTCCATGGGTGTATGGTGCTATGCTTTGTGCTGCTATTTTCAATAATAGGACATAATGAACCAGCATTGAACCTCCATGGGTGTATGGTGCTATGCTTTGTGCCGCTATTTTTAATAATAGGACATATTGAACCAACATTGAACCTCCATGGGTGTATGGTGCTATGATTTGTGCTGCTATTTTCAATAATAGGACATATTGAACCAACATTGAACCTCCATGGGTGTATGGTGCTATGCTTTGTGCTGCTATTTTCAATAATAGGACATAATGAACCAACATTGAACCTCTATGGGTGTATGGCCTTATGCTTTGTGCTGCTATTTTCAATAATAGAACATAATGAACCAACATGGAACCTCTATGGGTGTATGGTGCTATGCTTTGTGCTGCTATTTTCAATAATAGGACATAATGAACCAACATTGAACCTCCATAGGTGTATGGTGCTATGCTTTGTGCTGCTATTTTCAATAATAGGACATGATGAACCAACATTGAACCTTCATAGGTGTATGGTGTTATGCTTTGTGCTGCTATTTTCAATAATAGGACATAATGAACCAACATTGAACCTCCATGGGTTATGGTACTATGCTTTGTGCTGCTATTTTCAATAATAGGACATGATGAACCAACATTGAACCTCCATGGGTGTATGGTGCTATGCTTTGTGCTGCTATTTTTAATAATAGAACATAATGAACCAACATTGAACCTCCATGGGTGTATGGTGCTATGTGTTGTGCTGCTATTTTCAATAATAGGACATAATGAATCAACATGGAACCTCTGTGGGTGTATGGTGCTATGCATTGTGCTGCTATTTTCAATAATAGGACATGATGAACCAACATTGAACCTCCATGGGTGTATGGTGCTATGCTTTGTGCTGCTATTTTCAATAATAGGACATAATGAATCAACATGGAACCTCCATGGGTGTATGGTGCTATGCTTTGTGCTGCTATTTTCAATAATAGGACATAATGAACCAACATTGAACCTCCATGGGTGTATGGTGCTATGCTTTGTGCTGCTATTTTCAATAATAGGACATAATGAACCAACATTGAACCTCCATGGGTGTATGGTGCTATGCTTTGTGCCGCTATTTTTAATGATAGGACATATTGAACCAACATTGAACCTCCATAGGTGTATGGTGCTATGATTTGTACTGCTATTTTCAATAATAGGACATAATGAACCAACATTGAACCTCCATGGGTGTATGGTGCTATGCTTTGTGCTGCAATTTTCAATATTAGGACATAATGAACCAACATGGAACCTCTATGGGTGTATGGTGCTATGCTTTGTGCTGCTATTTTCAATAATATGACATAATGAACCAACATTGAACCTCCATGGGTGTATGGTGCTATGCTTTGTGCTGCAATTTTCAATAATAGGACATAATGAACCAACATTGAACCTCCATGGGTGTATGGTGCTATGCTTTGTGGTGCAATTTTCAATAATAGGACATAATGAACCAACATTGAACCTCCATGGGTGTATGGTGCTATGCTTTATGCTGCTATTTTCAATAATAGGACATAATGAACCAGCATTGAACCTCCATGGGTGTATGGTGCTATGCTTTATGCTGCTATTTTCAATAATAGGACATAATGAACCAACATTGAACCTCCATGGGTGTATGGTACTATGCTTTGTGCTGCTATTTTCAATAATATGACATAATGAACCAACATTGAACCTCCATGGGTATATGGTGCTATGCTTTGTGCTGCTATTTTCAATAATAGGACATAATGAACCAACATTGAACCTCCATGGGTGTATGGTGCTATGCTTTGTGCTGCTATTTTCAATAATAGGACATAATGAACCAACATGGAACCTCTATGGGTGTATGGTGCTATGCTTTGTGCTGCTATTTTCAATAATAAGACATAATGAACCAACATTGAACCTCCATGGGGATATTTCAGGAAAGCTTATTTAAACAATGATACCTTTTTTGTATATGTGGTTGGTGATTCCTTTAGTCTGGAATATCTTCCACACAAAAGCTGTGGGATAATTGGCACCAAATCTTTATCGTGATCAATATTGAACATATGTCCTCTTTCCTTCTTCTTGATATGACTGTTACTAAAGACAATGCACAGGTTATTTGATTCCTGCTTTTCTCTTCACTTCAATCAAGATTCCATTGTTCAGTACTTGGAGGAAAAATGCCCTGAACTTCATCTTAGAGACGTTGACAACGAGAGAAATGAATGCAATTGTGCTCATTCCACCCGAGCAGTATATTGTGATGGATGGAGACACAGTGGATGAAATCACTGTCATCACCCGGAGAATGTAGGTTAAATTATCTTCATATTTTTTGCTTTTATTTTTTGACACCATCAAACAATCTTTCTTTCTATACCACAACTTCAGATTTGAAGCCACTTTCATTCACTGCCAATTGTAGGTAAGTTTTTTGTATTGGTGTATCTCAATAAAATACACTGAGCGTTATTTAAAATGGTTGGGGAATTGGCATCAACAACCTTCACTATGTCATCTTTCTTTTGTAATAATTGCTAATCACCACCACTGGACATGGAATAGTTAAAACACTGAACTAAAGTTTCATTGGTTTAACTTGTGCATCAGCTGGGTTATCTTTTCATTGGTTTAAAGAAGGCTGACAGTCAAATGAACATCTAATAGATCTAATCAAAAATGGTATTTCAGGCAACTATATCAGCATTAGTGACTCCTGTTGATTTGTGAGAAGGATTCCACCTGATCTGTGTATAACATATCTGTGTATAACATATCTGTGTATAACACATCTGTGTATAACACATCTGTGTATAACACATCTGTGTATAACACATCTGTGTATAACACATCTGTGTATAACATATATGTGTATAACACATCTGTGTATAAACATCTGTGTATAACATATATGTGTATAACATATCTGTGTATAAAATATCTGTGTATAACATATCTGTATATAACATATCTGTGTATAACATATCTGTGTATAACACATCTGTGTATAACATATCTGTGTACAACATATCTGTGTATAAAATATATGTGTATAACATATCTGTGTATAAATATATTGTGTATAACATATCTGTGTATAACATATCTGTGTATAACATATCTGTGTATAACATATCTGTGTATAACACATCTATGTATAAACATCTGTGTATATCTGTGTATAACATATCTGTGTATAACATATCTGTGTATAATATATCTGTGTATAACATATCTGTGTACAACACATCTGTGTATAACACATCTGTGTATAACATATCTGTGTACAACATATCTGTGTATAAAATATCTGTGTATAACATATATTTGTGTATAACATATCTGTGTATAACATATCGGTGTATAACATATCTGTGTGTAACATATATCTGTGTATAACATATCTGTGTATAACATATCTGTGTATAACATATCTGTGTATAACATATATTTGTGTATAACATATATGTGTATAACATATATGTGTATAACATATCTGTATAACACATCTATGTATAACATCATCTGTGTATAACATATCTGTGTACAACATATCTGTGTATAACATATCTGTGTATAACATATCTGTGTATAACATATCTGTGTATAACATATCTGTGTATAACATATCTGTGTATAACATATCTGTGTATAACATATCTGTGTATAACATATCTGTGTATAACATATCTGTGTATAACATGATACTGTAGCTGACTTTCACTAAAACCATTTAAAACTGACTGATAAATTCTGAAATTGAACTTGCAAAAGACAATCATTGTCATATTGGATACCATATTGAATTAGTCTTGAAGAATTTCTATTTTCAGCTAAGTGGGATTTTTCTGTCCATTAGAATTTTCTCACTTGACATAATTTATGTGGGAGCAGAGGAAATTAAAGTATGGAAATTGATGTGGAAATCCAATCTTGTAACTGGAGGCTAACATTGGCACCTCTATAACTGTTTTCGTTGTTCTTATTGTTCTTATTGCAGAGTTGATGTGTTATTGGACAAAGAGTTGATTGCTAATTTAGATTCATCCAGATGGCCTGTATGGTTTGGTGAACAAGGTCAGTTGTGTTTTCCCATCCATTAGAATAGTTTGATGTACTTCTGAGGTTTAAGATATTGATGTCAATCTAATTTTAGATATCTTTTTGCATCTTGCGATCTTGATGCAAATATAGGCAATGCGCAAAAAGGGGAATGTGCAGGTTTAAGGCAATTAAAATGTAAATTATACGGGAGGCGAGCCAACTCGAGATATGCGGGATCCTGCGTTCTTTTTTAAGCCGTCGCGCCAGGCAGCGTGGACAAAAGAAATGGTTTTACAGCGGAATCATGTACGGATTAAAACACCCAAATACGTTCAGGCAGAGAGCTCATTAACTTGCATCCATTGTGTGCTGTATACAATTACCCCTAATTACTGCGAGATCGCGGAGAATCTCGCGGTAATGTTACATGCAAATGACATGATTATGTGGTCTGACAAATAAAAGGGTTTCAGGATAACTGTTAACCGCTACGCAGATTTATTGTCACGGTTTCCATTGTAACTAGAATAATCCAACATACTCACCTGTTGTAATTACAACTAGTGTTAGGTCGTTACTACACACATACCACATGCACACCATATACTGTACCTGTACTGTGCGCTATGAAGTTTCATATGGGCCGTACGGTCACATAAGTAACACGTGCATTACATATTGCAATTTTCTAGAATAAAATGTTGCATTGTGTTGTGTAATTTCTTCTGAGTATTAGGTCCAGCAATAAAGGTATTAAGAACTTACATTCTTTTAGCTTCAAACTTTTGACCTACTTATGGGAACAAATTTGAAATAAATCTTACCATTAATTTTGTGTCTTTAAAAAAAAAAAAAAAAAAAGGAATACATATTTTCAACCTCTTCTTTGGTACTACACAGAAGAACCATTTTCTGTTGTCCGAGACGTAATATGGGTTGAAGAAACACTTTTGTTTTCCATCGTTTTTTTCTACTCTCAGATTTTGTTTGATAGTAATGCACGAAAGGCAGATTGAATCCCCATGAACACTACATGAATAAAAGCACAGTGAGCATGCGTTGAAATCATTTTTCGTCCACGCCGGAACTACTTCCAACAAGCCGCGCTATGAATCTCTTCTTGGAAAACCACGCTGTCCCACCCATAGCGCACGCCTGTAGAGCGCGCTGAAGGGATATTCCTGGGACTCATTATCTTAACAGAAGCAATGTGATTAAAGTAATGTGCGGCATATACACCTGAAATTCTGTCGAAAATACGTCGGTTGGTTTTACTGGTTGTTGTATTTTCCCCAAAACAATTAATTCAAGGCATTAGTTCGAGTGATTAAAAATTTATGTAATGCCAATGACATTAGTTATATGGAGGTAAAAACTGAAACTGTTTTTGTCTTGTCAACAAAAAAATGGAAATCAAAACAGCAAATAAAGATGTAAACAACGAAAATATTTTCATAATTCGAATTAGCTCCCACATTCTATTAAATTTGTTTGTTTGTTTGATGAGGTCTTAACGGCACCACGACAACGAAGGTCAAATTGTGCCTGAGAGGTCAGATCATTTTAGAGGTAGTAAGGAAAGAGACCAGGGGAAGAATGAGAGAAATTCAAGAACAAAAGCCAGAAAGCTGTGATCGAGAGAGGAGGTGCATGGGTAAAACTAAAAACAAAGTAGAGAGGGGGTGGAAGAGGAGGATTAAATATGGTTGTAGAGGGATGCATGCTGAAGGAAGGAGACTATTTTATCTGGAGGATTTTTTTGGAAGAACTCAGCAATTGAGTTGTGGGGAGCGAGAGAAGCTCTGGGAAGGTTGTACAGGGGCAAGCAAGGAGAACGTGTTGGATTGTAAGGATGCAGTGGCAATTGTTACAGAGGGGTTGGGGGGAACCAATAAGGAGGTGGGAGTGAGTGAGGTGGGTGTGACCAATTCTAAGACGGGTAATATGAACGTTGTCGATACGAGAAAGGTTGTTGGTGGTGGATTTGATCGGGATTGTGGGCTGGATAACATGGAGTTTGTTATCAATTTGGAAGTTCCATAAGGTTTGCCAGCGGTCACGAACAAGAGAAGCGATAAGCGGTTTGATGTCAGAGAGGGTTTTGGGAAAAGGGGAAGGGAGGAGGTTAAGGGCAAGCTTAGCGGCTGTATCAGCCCTGTCATTGCCAGGGATGCCAACATGGCTGGGTATCCAGAAGAAAAGAACACTTTGGTGGTAGGTGAGGTTATCCCATTTAAGATTGAGTAATGAAGTAAGAACAGCCTTTGAGTCAGAGAAAATGGCAAAGTGACTAAGAGGAGAGTACTCAATAAAGTTGAGGGCGAGGAGAATGGCCTTAGCCTCGGCTGAAAAGATGGATGAGTGGTCAGGAAGTCTGCTACTGAGGGTGATGTCTTGGATGATGGCAGCAGCAGCTGTCTTGTTGCCTTCCTTGGAGCCATCAGTATAGATGGAGGTGTAATTTGAGAGTTGGTCTTTGATTTGGTTGTGAGATTGATGAAGAGATTAGGGTGAGTTTGAGTTTTGTTATAAGTGGAGAGGTCTAGGTGGACAGAAGGAAGGGGGGTGGCCCAAGGCGGAAAAGTGGGCCAGGAATAGGTGCCGAGAGTGGCGGGGTTGATGCCAAGTTGAAAGAGGTCTGATTTAATGCGTAAGCTGAAGGGGGGCGATAGGGTTTTAGTCCTATCAAAGAGGGAGGAGAAATTGGGGTACCTAATGAGGTTGTAAACAGGGTTCTGGGTGTTGGTGAGGACTCTAAAAGCATAGGAGAGGCTAAGCTTTTTACATCTAAGTAGAAAGGGGGGTTCGTTGGCTTCAACATGAAGGCAATTCTATTAAAGGTGCCATTGCCCTGTTGCATGTACATCTCTCATGTAATTGCACATACTATCAGCTACCACAAATCTCAATAAACTCTCTGTCCCTCACTAGGTGCCCAGATAATTGCTAGCCGACACCCCCTCCAATAAAAAGTAAAACAAGCTTACCGCTAATAAAGTGTTCACCCCCCTAAAAAAGTTAGGCTATAGCTACCGCCCCTGTTCCTCCCTCTTTTGTTCTACCTCCCGCCTCCCTCCCCCTGCCTCTGCAGTAGATTCTCTGCTACAGCGACTTCTCTGCTACTGCAGGAATCAAGTGTGCCTGGTACATTTTGCTGACCACACTGCTTTAATATCCTAATATCGAGCACATGTTTTTTCTTTTTTTTCAGAGCGTTGTTGACATAAATATGTATTATCTTATCCTGACTTTCAAGGAATCTTGTTGAAGGGTTACGGGGACTCGCCCATTGTTCATTATAGGCCCGTTTTTTATATTTTTATATATATATATATATATATATAGTGAAAATCTTACGTGTCTATTTAAAATAGATTTGAAAAAGTTGGTTAAGTAGCGTGGTTGGAGAAGGAGAGGGGGGAGGGGGGGACAGAAAGGTTCATGCTTCAGACATTTCAGGGGGTCGAAAAGTTGGTTGCGAAATTCTGATGGGTGCACTAAATAAGTAATGACCGGTAAAGAAAATCGCATTTCCGAAAGTTAAGGATCATGATTCGAAAAATTAATATCTTTACCCTCGCAAAAAGTGTATATTTAGGATATAAAAACAAGACCTCCAGTGGCGTAGCTAGACATTTTCCTTCATTGCAGGAACACTTTTTTCTGTATTACAGCCCCACTCCATCCCACCCGTTCAAGAATTCAACTGTTTGTTAGACATACGAACCCCATGAAATAAAGTCAACTTTTTGTTGTTTGCCAACTTGGTTTTAGGTGCCCGTCAGCTGCTCCTCGGCCATTTTATACATGTTAGGTGCAATGATAAACATTACCCCTACTCCCCCCCTCCCTCATTTGCCATTACATAAGCACCTGTTTCTGTTTTACATCCCCACCCCACCCGTTTGAATAGTCAACTGTCTGCTAGACATACGAACCCCATGAAGCAAAGTCAACTCTTTTGTTCATTTGTTTTCTGCCAACTTGGTTTTAGGTGCCCGTCGGCCGCTCCTCAGCAGGCCACAGCCATTTTAACAACATATCAAGTGCAATGATACATTAGAACAAGAGTGTTTCAACATCATTACACGGCACAAATTAAAACTGAGTCAAACATTACTTTTAAGGATGCACAACATTTAAAATCGTGTCCAATAGATGAATAAATATATTCTGAATAAGAATGATATATTTGTAATAGGAGTATACACGGTATAAAACAAGAAGCAACATGGCTATAAATTGGTTTTTATATATGACTGTGTCATTTATAATGTGCCAAAGAAAAAATAATTACTATGAGATGGCTATAAATGGATTTTTATATATGACTGTGTCATTTATAGTGTGCCAAAGAGAAAATAATTACTATGAGATATTAAAAGATCATAGTTCTAATGGCTTGTAAGATGTTGATCAATAATAAATAACTAAAAAAAATATTAAAAAACCCAGTCGTAATTTGAACACCCGGGTTAAACACATAAAGTTTCGCGCAACTACTATGACAACTGCAATGTGTAAGAAAATAATTTTTGTCCAAACTTCTGGCAACTGAAACATTGCATTTGATATTCATGTAATCGATCTCTTCAAAACACTCTTCAATATCATTTAAAAGTAACACGAGTTGACGAGGGTGAAAAACATTTTATTGATTGATGTGAAACCCAATACATTCACATCTTAAAAACGAAAAATATTGCAATCGTCCAACAGTTTAAAAGGCGGGACTTGGTAAATTCAGCTGTAGCTCTCTAGATATATAAAATCTGGGTCAGCGCCAAACTTGTCTTCGAGCAGTGATGCAGTGAATTATGCTGCGTCGTATGAAAAATAGTGCACTTTAAAAGGGTTTTGTTCAATGATTTTGTCGTGTTATTTTCCCCCCAAACAGCTCTCTAACCTCGTTGGGGCTGTTATGTAGTAATGAATATTCCAATGTTTTCAATTTACATAAAAAAACAAGGGATGATTATTTGTTTGCTCGTATATACATAAAGTTAACTACACGCATACCACGTGTACTATGTTAACCTTCCACACCTGGGGTGTCGGACAACATAGCGTAAGATTATATTGTATTTCAAGCCGGCGGTTTCCTCATTAATTATGTCAACGTGTGAAAACAAGAACATTATGCAGTAAACATAATCTGTCCGTAAATGTGCAGAAAGTTCAATAAAACAACTACTTTTTGATGAATTGGTCGTTACTTTGTAAGGGAATGTTAAAAGACACATTATTCTGTAATTCCCATCTCTAAAGGTATAATTCATTTTCATTACACAAACTGATACTGCGATATTGGGTTGTATGCAGTCTCAGATAGGGCTTAAGAAGCGTATGTATATTTCTGAATCATTTATATTTTAGCCCTGGATTGAATCATTGCGAGATTCTCTGGGGAATTTCCTTTACAACAAAAACGCTTTTTTGGCAATTATCATCAGATTACTGTACACCTGCCAACTTTAATAAGAGGAATATTTTCAATCCAGAAAGTTTTAATAAAATTGCGTGGTTACAATTGGACGATATAAAATACAATTCATTTGACACATGGGCCATCAATACTGAGGGAGGTGAGATCGGTAAAATTTGCTTTACTAGTCAATGGAACCTATTTTTTAAAAGAATTGAGTGCTCTCGTTTAATGTTTGTGCGCATTAATGTGCCCCTCAACAAGTCTAGCACTCTTCCCCTTTTAAAATGAAGCTAGGGGTCTTACACAGATGTCATGTTTTATTCCGAAATTTGTATCTATTCCAAAAACTCTAATAAAATTAAGTCCTGAAATTTCTCCTCCAAATATTAAGAAAGTCAATAACGTAATAAGAAACGAAAACATAATTTGTGGTTTTATTCCATTAGCAAATAAAGTGAAACACAAAAAAAAACTGACCCCAAAATGATAAAATAACAAATAAAATTCCGTGGAAAAATTTTTTGCTTTGTGTTTTGAAAATACACGTGACTACCATTGTTGAAAAGTAAGCATAAAATCAGAATATTCATTAACTTCTATTTCCAGAACTAACAAAACGACGCAGACGCAACTGAGTCGAGCGAATGTGTATCCCAAATTTTACACCAGGAATTTGTTTTTATTTCTATATGATGGTGTGAAAATATCCTTTACAAGGTTCCTTAGATGGTGCTGAATCAAATCACTAAAATAATGTTCCACGCACATACTGCAAAAACAAAACAGCAAACTTTTTTAAGTGATCATAGAAGTCCTGCGCCTCTTAACCTCTTCGTCATTTATACATTTCACGAAATGTATAGCTAGGGGTCTCCGTCCCCCTCCCTAATTAGAATGTGTCTTTTGTTTTGATTTTCCGTAATTGAATCTTTACATAATCTTTCAACAAACCGCGCGCCCTTGATAATGATAGGCCACCACCTGGGCAAGGTCATAAATCACCCAGTCAGAATTGGAATTTGGAAATGTTTGAAGTGTCAATGAAATATAATATCTTTGAACAAGCGCCATTAAACAATAAATATGTGGGGTACTGGGGCAGTTCCCACAGAAACTGGGTTTTGTTTAAAAAAATTCATTTTATATTCGGAGATAACAGAAAGCTGTGGATGCAAAGTTTGCAGGAATGCTAGTGAATGAGAAAGTTGCCGATCTGAGTTTATTTCCATTCAACCTTTCTATGGTGCATACCAGTTTGCCCTTTTTCATAATTTTTATTTTTTATCAACAATTTTTGTTACCAAATGAAAACAAAGACTTGGAGAGAGCTTTTTTTCACAAGGATCTACCTTTTTAATAGTGTAGGGGTATTTTATTTACATGCCGGGACAGTAGGAATTTTTTAAGTTTAAAAAAGATGTACCTTTTCAATAGTGTAGGGGTATTTTATTTACATGCTGGGACAGTAAGAATTTTGTTAAGTTTGGACCATTATCTGTGAGTAATTTCGCGATCGATATGACTGATATTCATCATTATTTTTATTGGATTAGATTCAGAATAAAGTCGGAAAAATTGAGTAAGTTTATTATTTCTTTTTCAGTCACTGCTTTATTCTGTTGAGTAAAATTTCAGTGCACAAATAAGTATAGGCTTAAAATAAACCAAAGTTTAAAATTCCCGATTTTGACTAAAACATTGAAGTCATCAATCCATAAAAAATTGAACATGGTAGGTCTAACAAGTAAAACATACACAAAAATGAAAATGTAAAACATTACTTGGTCATGATTTCTTGATTCTTAAAATGTTGTGAAAGATAAGAAAGAAAAAGACTTACAATTTTAAGTTGTTAAAAGATATTTTGAAATTGTTCTCCTTTTCTTTTGTTCGATAAAAGATCAATATCATTATCACTGCAAAATTAAAGCAGAGAGACATATTTAAGGACTCATTAATTTTTAGTTTTTTCCTTGTTTAAAAACTGATACATTTTGGCTCGACGCAACTATTTTAATTGATACGGTACTGTTAACAGGAGTTTGTCAGTTGAATCACGATATTATTTGTAACTTGTTTTGAACATGTTATTTTTCGTGGAACACATCACGAGCAATAAGAGGTTCTTTTTTTTCTTCTTTTTTAATCAGAGTACTTGACCTTCACAATCCCATTACGTTTCCAAAATAAGATTAATGTAATGGTATATCATTCTTTGCTCAGTTGAAGCATGGAGCTATTACTAGCTTCATGGTTGGAGGTACTTTCCAACAAGATTACCAGCGATATCCTGCGCAATATCGCCAGGTATTGTTCCTATTGTTATGCAGGAAAGTGTGTTGGTACAATGGCTTCACTGAACCATGTGTTATGGGTGCATTTAATCCGTCATGAATAGAAAAAAATCCCGCAGTTTTGTGAGATTTGGCGGCATGCCGCACATCGCAAGTTGGCTTGCCTCCCTAAGAGGAATCAGTGCAAATGCACCTATATTGTTTTATATTGGGGACCTGGAAATAGCACGTTTCAGAAAAACATTGTAGAGGGTTAGAGTTAAAGGATTAGTTTAGTGGTCAAGCAAGTTCATCTTCCATGAAAAAGGAGTTTAATAGAAACAAAATGGTGAAGAAAGCATTCACAAATCATATTCCATTAAGGAGATATTTAAGTTTATAGTTGCTATCATTTCTGTAGAAACGACTGAAATCAGACCAGTTGTTATGTCACAGCTTCAGATTCTCCAAAGTCTGTATGTATTTTAAAGAAAGTTTATCAATTTTTTTACTATTTAAATTATTTATCCTCAAACTTTCTTCAGCTGGTATATTATTATAAATACCCTTCCTAAATTGTTTTACTACTTTTTTGACATATCCCATGGTTTTTAAGCCACAGAATCGCAGGAAAAAATATGATGGAATACATAAAGACTTTGATGAATCTGAGGCTATGACATCACAACTAGTCTAATTTCAGTTGTTTCTACACAAAGGATACCAAACTTTAAACTTAAATATCTCCTTAACGGAATAAGACTTTTAAATGCTTTCTGCACCATTTTGTTTCTTTGAAGTCCTGTGTCATATAAGATGATCTTGCTTGACCACTGAACTAATCCTTTTAAAGGGGTAGGAATTTGGTAATGCAGGCAGGCAGGGTGGAGGAAGATGGGAGCAGACTTGAATGTGAGATGCAGATAAAAATGTAATATTAGAGACTGATATCCATCTTACAATGCATATTAGAAACCTATATGTGTCAAATATTAGATAGTACTATGGGTTAAATATTAGAAGCGGATAAACAAATATTACAAATGAGATATAGGTCTTTTATAAACCTGAGAAATGGATCCAGAATTTGCATATGGTATTTTGTGGCCCTGATATTGATTTTGACACCATATTTCAGCCAGGGTTTGCATAAGCAGCGCGATTGCATGCAGCGCGAATCGCGCAATCAGTTCTCACAATCACGCACAAATTTAAAAGCAATGCCGGATGGTCGCGCACAGCTATCGGGAACTGGTGGCGAAGATAAAGTGTTCAAATCCACGCTAAGCATTTAGTGATAACATTAGACCTCATGAATTTTAGTAAAGAGACATGAAATATTTATGCAATTTATGGAAATAGATATAATTTAGAAAGAGCGTTACCTTTCAGAAAAAAAAAAAGTAAAAGGTTATTTCTATTGGTAAAATAATTCTTGAAACTTGCCAAGTTATGAACGGATCCCTTAAGTACTTAAATGTATACAATGAGATGTGAACGAGGCCTCGATGTAGGTGGGGAAATTTGTAACTAGTCTGCAACTACTGTTGTTTTCTGTAACTACGATATCCAGCAATTTATACAATCAATGTATTAGTGACAACCACTTAAAAAAAGCCTCCAAAAAGAAAACGCATGAGAGAAATTCCGTATCAAAACTCTGAAATTCCCCACCAAAACTCTGAAATTCCCCACCAAAACTCTGAAATTCCCCACCAAAACTCTGAAATTCCCCACCAAAACTCTGAAATTCCCACCAAAACTCTGAAATTCCCACCAAAACTCTGAAATTCCCCACCAAAACTCTGAAATTCCCCACCAAAACTCTGAAATTCCGTACCAAAACTCTGAAATTCCCCACCAAAACTCTGAAATTCCCCACCAAAACTCTGAAATTCCCCACCAAAACTCTGAAATTCCCCACCAAAACTCTGAAATTCCCCACCAAAACTCTGAAATTCCCCACCAAAACTCTGAAATTGTGTACCAAAATTCTGAAATTCCCCACCAAAACTCTGAAATTCCCCACCAAAACTCTGAAATTCCCCACCAAAACTCTGAAATTCCCCACCAAAACTCTGAAATTCCCTACCAAAATTCTGAAATTCCCTACCAAAATTCTGAAATTCCCCACCAAAATTCTGAAATTCCCTACCAAAACTCTGAAATTCCCCACCAAAACTCTGAAATTCCCTACCAAAACTCTGAAATTCCCTACCAAAACTCTAAAATTCCCTACCAAAATTCTGAAATTCCCTACCAAAATTCTGAAATTCCCCACCAAAATTCTGAAATTCCCTACCAAAACTCTGAAATTCCCTACCAAAATTCTGAAATTCCCCACCAAAACTCTGAAATTCCGTACCAAAATTCTGAAATCCCCTACCAAGAAATTTTAAGAGGGAATTTCCCTCCCAAAAATCCAAAGCAAGTGCAAACCCTGATTTTAGCACCTGCCTAAGTTATTATTGGTACACACTAGCCCAATGAATAGATAGGGATATACCAGCTTTCACTCCAAGGGAACTATATAAAGAGGGGGGAGGGAGATAAAGAGGGGGGAGGGAGACCTAAATCAAAGTTTGCCAAGATCAGGTGATATTGCAGAAGCTGCAGGAGAAAGGTTGTGTCAGAAGACAGAATTTGTTTATACGTTGGGAGAAGAACTTGTTGAAACATTGTTTCGTGTATTTTTTTCTTTTGATTTCTTTGTGAGTACAATTCAGAGACTTTTTAAACCGACTTTATCTTACATGTTGATTTATAGGGACAGTGGTTAAACCGATTAAGCCTCGAGAGCTTATAGAACCAGTGCACTTGACTCCCCTGCATGGGACACCAGTCGATCGCAGGTGAACACTTTAGTCAAAGCTGGTACTCATTTCACAGCTAAGTGAAGTGTAGCAAATGGGATATCAAGGACACAGCTGCAGCATCCTGACTGAGATTCGATCCTGTTAGTTAAGAAAAGGGATTCAGGATCGGGCCAGGTTAATTAGTATGTCAGGGGCCAAGCCAAACCAAGCCAGAGAGATGATCGGGCCAGGTTAACATGTCAGGGACCAAGCCAAACCAAGCCAGAGAGATGATGTTCAATAACATGTTTTATAAGCAGTTTTGTTATCAGTAATAGGGACAGTACGTGTAACAAACTTGATCTGATGATTCACATTTCTTCTGTTACCTTTCAAAACATTTCAGCGGATCCAGGTCAGAGTCAGAACAGGATCAGCTTGCCAGGCAATCAAGATCAAATTTTCAGACATTGCAGAAGCATTCAGAAGGGTTAGTTTCCATGAGACTATTGGCTTATATAAAGTTGATTTCATCAAAGAGAGATAGGAACTGTATTGTTAAAGGTATATGGACAGGTAACAACAACGAGAGCTTAAATGGTTTAAAATATACTAAAAACCATGCAAACAGTAAAAAGTCCCATTAAAATTGTTTAAAAATTCATCATTTTACTGCATTGTAAAACGTAGATACCTAATAGGCATAATTTGTGCATTATTTTGTGTCCTCAAAATACGACAACTATAGAATTACTTTTGTTAAATTATTTGTTATTTCTTTCCTCTATTCTAAATGGGAGAAGTTGGTTATAGTAAACAGGAAGTTGGATATTATTATAACAGTAGAATGCAATTTCAGAACCTTTGATATTTGGGAAAAAAATATAAAGAATTAGAAGGAGAATAAAGAATTTTAGCTGTATTTCTTTTTATACATCATCACTTTTGCACATGCCGAACAATTTGACAAACTTTATTTGATTTGCTATTGTGTCCATTTAAAGGACTATGGACATCTAGCAGGTTGTAGGTATGTGAAAGAGCAAGGAATTCTGAGTAGAATAAAAAATAATATAATTTGTAAAAAGCCTATTTAGTTTACAAGTTATGACTAAACAAAGTTTCATGATTTGTAAATTTGTCCGGAATTTGTGATATATTAAGAGAAACACATCTCAAAATCTTTATCAAAATCTTTAAAATCTGTTCTTAAAATTAAGTTACTTGTGAATTTCAGAATGTCTTTTCTAGATACATGATGATTTGGGATGTGACAAAGCTCTATCAAATTTTTCCCGAAGTCCAATTCTATATTTCAAACAACATTGACAGAGGAATAAAATATAATGGTTTCAATACAATAGGTAATAAAGGATCCTTCCTCCATGATGTCACACATTATTGCACAATAACAGCTAAAAGTTAAAAGTGCTGTAAATGGGTCAATTTTTAACAATTGTCATGGAATGTTTTAATGGTTTAGATCATATATTAAACCTATTAAGCCCATGTTGCCCTCGATGTCCATAGTCCTTTAAAGGCTCTTTTCATGAAATTAGTTGCTTGCTGAAGGACACAATGAAGGTCACATGTTGGGAATCAAACAATGAGTACCTGTGAATGCAAGTTTAACTATCTACCACTGAATCAATGCACTTCCAGGCATGTGCTGAAGGGCCACAGAGGTAGGTCCTTTGCATGTAGCATATCAATAAAGACAGTTGGACATGATGTCGGTAGTGCTTTAGCCATGAGGAAATAACCATCTTTAGGAGGATTGGTCCATCAATCATTTAGGGGTTTTGCACAAAGTCCTCCTAAGCATATATTGTATATTTATATTTACGCTTAGCCAAGGACGAATCTGATTAACTTCACTGAACAGCAGTTATGTGGCTTAAGCCACAGATGAATGACCTATATTGCTGGTTACTAACAAGTGAACTGTGAATAGACTATGAAGATGTTGCTAGTTAAGAAGGTATAGATTACCCCTGTGTTGTGTATGGTGTAACAATAGCTGGTTGCTAGTCAATGAGAGTCTAGGGTTGAATGGCGTGGATTACCCTTGATTTTGAGAAAATTGAGGGTGTCTGATTGCAGGGGTTGAAGGGCCAAAAATTCTTAATGCTTTATTTAGTCTGTACATGAAATCTCAGCCCACAACTCATACTTAATTCAGTGCTCCCAGCATCATGATACATTGCCAGTAACTTTCCCCAAAAAAGTAGAACCCCAAACTTAATTGGATAACTTAGAACACGTGACATTATGATTGAAATAAACATAATCGACCAGTTCAACAAGAGCATAACAACTTAAGACTTCCAAGATGAATGTGTATATCTCAAAGTATCTAACAGTGGCATACCTTAATTTGTATAACTAAAAGTATCTAACAGTGGCATACCTTAATTTGTATAACTAAAAGTATCTAACAGTGGCATACCTTAATTTGTATGGCTAAAAGTATCTAACAGTGGCATACCTTAATTTGTATACCTAAAAGTATCTAACAGTGGCATACTTTAATTTGTATACCTAAAAGTATCATAACAGTGGCATACCTTAATTTGTATAACTAAAAGTATCTAACAGTGGCATACCTTAATTTGTATAACTAAAAGTATCTAACAGTGGCATACCTTAATTTGTATAACTAAAAGTATCTAACAGTGGCATACACTAATTTGTATAACTAAAAGTATTTAACAGTGGCATACCTTAATTTGTATAACTAAAAGTATCTAACGGGGGCATACCTTAATTTGTATAACTAAAAGTAACTAGCAGTGGCATACCTTAGTTTGTATAACTAAAAATAACTAGAAGTAGTAAAACATAATATACAGGACAGGATGTGTGGATATAAAGATGAACATAAAACACATCTAAAGGTTTGCTAATGACACTTACATGTTCTCTTATGGCATTTGCCACACATGGTCTGCATATGTCTTTCTGTTTATGCACTGTAGTGATATACCATATGTTGTTAGTGAAAACTATTTCTTATAATACCAATTTTTCCTTTTTCTGACGCAGTACAAGAATGAAATTGGTCCATCATTGAGATACTGGAATGAAAAATGGCGGATCAAAGTTCAACAACTGCACAAAGTTGGCTTATTTGACAAAAATATTTTTGAAAGTCACAACCAGGTAATGTGAATAGTTTTTGAAGTAACATTAATCATATTGAATGTTGATGTTAAGAGCAAACACTTACTGAAAAATGTCTATTTAATTGCATGGGCAGAGCCTTTCTTCAAAGTTAACTTGGCTTAAATTTGCAATTGGAAAGATACACTGTCTGGAAGATACATAGATACTGAGATGGCAATGGTTAAATGATTTGAGTTCCATCTTATTTAAGTCGAGGAATCAAGAAATTTTGGAAATATGTTTTCATGTGCTTGTGATTTTACAAAAATAAGCCACTTTATGGTAATGATAATATGTATTGCGCAATGCAGGTCAAGTGGTCAATTGAGAATGTCTTGCCATAAGCATCACTGACACGCATTGAATAAAACCATTACTTTCCGATTTTTTTCCTTTAATATTTGAGTGGATTCGGTGCCTTACATGTAAATATTTGTACTTTTGAAGTGGAGGTTCCTTCGATTAGGGACATCGTGTGGGATGCCATGTGGGACAACTGGGTTGGATGCCATGTGGGACAAGGTTGGGATGCCATGTGGGACATACTTTAGGGTGGGATTCCATGTGGGACATGAACATAGTGGGGATGAAATTTGAGACATGAAGGGAAGCCATGTAGGATATAAGGATATGCCATGTGCATCATAGGGAGGGATGCCATGTGGCACATAGCAAGGGACGCCATGTGTAACAAAGGGTGGAATATCATGTGGGACATAGATATGGATGCCATATAGAACATCTAGGAGAACCGGATGCCCTGTTAGAGATAAAAAGGAGCAAAATTTAGGACATAGGGAGGAATGACATGTGGGATATAGAGAGGGATGCTATGTGTGACATAAGGAGGGATGACAACATTAGATTAAACTAGAACAATAAATACCATCATGGCTCGCATACTGATTCAAATTGACACACATATCACAGGTCCAATTATAAAAACATTGCACTCTCCACCCCACCCATGTCCCATCTGACATCCCACCCTATATCCCACATATCATCCCACCCCTATCCCACATGACATCTATCTCTATGTCCCACATGGCATCCCTACCCATGTGCCACATGTCATTCCTCCTGATGCCCCACATGAAATCCTTCTCTTTGTCCCCACATGACATCTCATCCTAAAGATGTACCAAATGGCATCCCACTCAGATGTCCCATATGCCATCACATTCTATACACCTTACGATACCTTACTTGTAATAATTTATCTCACATACATCACTAGATGCATTCTTCACAGCTTTGACTTAATAATAGCAAAACATAATTAATTGATTTTTTAATCGAAAAACCAACTTAGAAATTGATTTCTGTCACACCTTTTTTGCCTCACATATATTCAAGCCGGTTAAAACTGTTCATGATCTTGAACTCCTAATTTATCAATGGAATCTCAAGTTAATCAAGTTTGCAAGTCTGCCTGTTTTCATCTCAGGAGCATCTCTAAAATTAAGAAATATCTGCCACAATCAATCCTCATTCAGCTTGTTCATTGTTTTATCACATCTCGACTTGACTATGGCAATTCTCTTCTTTCTGGATGTTCTTCTTCCATCTTGCATAAACTTCAACTTATCAACCTGGCTAATCACTAATTCCAGACAAACGGATCACATTTCACCTATTCTGAAGGACTTACATCGTCTTCCTGCTGAAAAGCGTATTGATTTTAAAATTCTTGTTGCGACTTTTTGGTCTATTCATGGTACAGCTCCAGTTTATCTTAGCAGTCTCATTTCAACCTATAATCCAAGGCACGCTCTACGTTCTGGTGATTCTCTCCAGAGTCAACAAGATCCCACTTTGGTGATATTTCTTTCTCAGCATCAACATATAAATTCTGGAATTCTCTACCTCCTCACCTGAAATTTTCACCGACATTGAATACATTTAAAAGACAAGTAAAGACTTATCTTTTGATTTACACTTTTGTAATTAAACTTAGGCTATTTTTGTACAGTGCCTCGAATAGTTATTTTTCTGTATGTCGGCGCTATATAAGCATTATTATTATATAAGAATTATTATTATACAAGCATTATTATTGCAATCAGGAACTATGATTTTCGTCAACAATTGATCTCAAAAAGGCTAAAAATCATGACATTTTTGCACAAAAAAGATATTGAAGATAGGTGCAGTCAAAATTCAACCGGAATTGGATGCATTGGTGTCTTTGACAGTCTCTCATGGTTTTTCAGGCAAAAGCAAGGTTTGGAAGTTTTTGAAAAAGAAAAAGTGTTTTTTTTTTGGTACTTTAAAAAAAAAAAATTCTATTTCAACCCTAAAATCTTCAACATAACCCCTATCAAAAAGTTACAATTTCTGAAAGAACTATTCAAGCTCTTTCAATTGATACCAGGATCACTGCTGTGAGCCTATTTTACAAAGCAAAACAAGAAAGCAATCCATGGAGTTGCTGATTTCATCACCTTAAGCATACAGTGGGGGAAATAGCTAATAACCATCATAACTATTGGTGGAAATGGTTAAAAGGGGTCAATAACCCTTTGACCTTTTCACCCCAGAGTTTATGGGACACAAGTTCATGTACCATGTGATACAAACATAGTATTGGTATAGGTCTTGCTCTGTCGGAATTTAAAGTGGTACAAAAATTGTACAAATTAGTACATAATTACCTCCTAAAAAAATCATATATTTGACCTCTGACCCTTGAATCTAGCGTACTGTATACGAAAGCGATGTGACAACTGCTTCTATTCTCTTATACTATTTTCGCTCCATTTTCTCTTCAATTTGCACCATTTTGTTTTATAACTTCATTTTCGGATTTTTTCTCGGTGGATGGGCTTTTATTTCGGTGAGATCGTTTCTTTTCTTTTTTTCTATTATATTTTCCCTCGTTCTGACCCGACTTTTCGCGCCCTTCGTTACTAATACAGCGGTCCCAATATAGTGGTTCCGCGATTTTTTCTAGCTGCCTCGGGTCTCCGGCCCTTGGTTTTTCTTTCATAATGACGGCGCCTATGCAGTGACCTTAATCTTGACCCCTCCCCGTGACCCACCTGCTACCATCATTGACCATTCTACAACCCCAATCCCCAAAATCCTTATTATCCATGCCACCAACAAGCAGGAAAGCTTTAAAAAAGTTTCTCCTTTTCTCATCCATAAAGCCCTCTATGGCCTTGTCGGTACCCTTCCCAAAGTCTCTATCCTTAAATCTGGTGATCTCCTGGTGCACTGCACCAGGGACACACAAGCCACCACCCTCCTTTCCACCAAAACCCTATCCAACTCTGGTATCGACATCACAGTCACCCCCCATCGTTCCCTAAACTCCAGCAAAGGCGTCATACGCACCCGCGATCTTGCGTACATGACCGATGACGACCTTTAAGAAGAACTAGCTAACCAACATGTAACTGAAGCCCGTCGTCTCGTTCTAAAGAGAGACAAAGCCGAAACTCCCACCAACACCATATTTCTTACCTTCGCAACACCAACTCTCCCCTCCCACATCATTGCCGGCTACCTGAGAATCCAGGTCGCCCCTTACATTCCTAACCCTTTACGTTGCTATAATTGTCAGAGGTATGGCCACGGGAAAAACTCCTGCCACAGCCAAGCGCGCTGTGGTAACTGCGGAGCCCCGGACCATGACAACCTCCTGCACCAGCCCCCCACTCTGCACAAATTGTGACGGTAAACACCCAACCAACCATCCCTCCTTCTCGAAAGACTGTCCCGCCTGGCTTCAGGAAAAACAAATAACAAAACTTAAAACCCTTAACCCCAACATAACCTACCCAGAGGCCAGGAAGCAATTCCTCGCTTCTCTTAACACCAAGCCTTCCTACTCAAACGTAGTCTCCTCTAACTCCAATTCCGCCCCCAAACACAACTAACACAACAAAAACTAACTCCCATGCCCAAACCGACCTCACCTGGCTCTTCTTACCTAGTCCTAAGCCCATCACCATTTCCAACAACCCAATCACACCCAATGCCCACACCACCTCCACCACCACTTCTCTCCTCAACCTCCCTTCCTACTCTAAAGACCGCCCCCTACACCAACACCACTAATACCTTCATACATCAAGCTAAAACCAGCCAAGCAAACAATCAACAAACCAACAAATCAACCAACAAACAACCAACCAAAAAACAACCAATCAAAAAACAACCAATCAACAAACAACCAATCAACAAACAACCCACCACCCAAACCCACACTGAAGAGAGTATGCATGGATTGTTCGATTAACGAACACACCGATCATACTTCTCGTCCAATTTTCAAAAACAATCGCCCCCAAAGAAACAGATCCAAAGAAAAAACAAGCCAACTCAGACCCAATAGATCTTCCTTCAGATAACCCCCCGCCTCCTTATGGCATACACCACAAACAATTACAAACACACCCACAACATCATACAATGGAACATTAGGAGCCTTAAGGCCAATTCTGAAGAAATTGACCTTCTGGCTTCCACCTTTAACCCGGTCGCCTTCTGCCCACAAGAAACTTTCTTGAAAACCACCGACCATTACTCCCTCAACAACTTTGCTTGCTATCACAAACATCAAGTGGATGCTGACAGGGCCTGTGGTGGCGTCTCCATTCTCGTTAGACACGATATCCCACACAGCCCTGTTCGTGTGCACACCGACCTTCAGGCCATCTGTATTTCTATCTCCCTCCACAAAACTTTTACTCTCTGCAATATCTATCTCCCTCCCAACACCAACATTCAAGCAACCAGCCTTAACAACCTCATCTCTCAGCTTCCCACCCCCTTCATCCTTCTTGGTGACCTTAAAGCTCACAACCCTCTGTGGGGCTCTAATACCACCACCCCTAGAGGCAAGCTCATCGAAAACGCTCTTCGTCAGCACAGCCTGTCCTTACTGAACACTAATTCCCTGACCTACCTTCATCCTGCCACAGGCTCTCTCACCTGTATTGACCTGTCTATCTGTTCCCCTAACCTCCTCCCTGATTTTGGATGGAGAGTCACTGCTGACCTCTGTGGTAGTGATCATTACCCTCTTCTTATACACTCCAATCTTCAAATCCCCACTGAGCACACCCCCAATTGGAACCTCGACAAGGCTGACTGGCCCCTTTTTGAAACCCTCTGTGACTCACACCTCTCCCCCCATCTCCTCGAGGATGAGGATCCCATGTCTAACTTCAGTAATATCCTTATCAACATGGCCACCTGCTCAATTCCCAAAACCTCCAAACCCCCAAATCATCCCCCCATCCCCTGGTTCTCGGATGACTGCAAAACCGCCATCAAGAACAGGAAAAGAGCCCTCAGGAACTTTAAAACTAACCCGACCACCCATAACCTCAACCTCTTTCGCATCAGCCGTGCCAAGGCCAGACGCACTATCAAGGACAGTAAAACCAACACTTGGAACAACTTTATCCCTTCTCTCACCACCAACACCCCCACTAAAAAGATTTGGAGAATGGTTAACAGCTTCCACGGCAGAGTGGGCAAATCTTCCATCTCCCATCTCTCTTGGAATGGAGACCTTCTCACCGCAAAAAAAAACATCGTTGACCACCTCGCCGCCTCTTTCAGCAACATCTCGTCCTCGACCAACTACTCCAATTCTTTCAAAATCAAAAAAGCTTGCGGTGAAGCCGGGAGAATCACTTTTCCCTCCGACAACTCCGAAAGCTACAACACCCCTCTCACCCTTTCTGAATAAAACCAAGCCATCAACGGCGCTGGCTGCACCTCCAAGGGCCCAGATAACATCCCCTATCAGTTTCTGAAACACCTCCCCATCAAGGCCACCACTACCCTACTCACCATCTTCAACCACATTTGGTCCTCACACTCCTTTCCCCCTATCTGGAGGACAGCTATTGTCATCCCCGTCCTTAAACCAGGGAAGAATGGTACCAACCCCACCAGCTACCGACCCATCGCCCTTACTTGCTATCTCTGTCAAATTATGGAAAAGATCATTAATCAGAGACTAAACTGGTTCCTCGAGACCAACAGAATCCTCACTCCTCACCAAAGCGGCTTCCGAAAACGTCGCAATACCCTAGACCAGTTAATTACGCTCGTCACCGCTATTCGGGAATCCTTTGCAAAAAAGGAACACCTCATTGCCATATTTTTTGATCTCGAGAAAGCTTTCGACACTACTGGGAAATACGGCATCACCCGAAAACTTCACACCATCGGCCTCAGAGGCCACCTCCCCATCTTTATTCAAAACTTCCTCTCACCCAGGCAGTTCCAAGTTCGTATTGGCCACACCCTCTCCAATCCGTACCCCCAAGAAGAGGGCGTCCCCCAAGGCAGCATCCTCTCCCCAACTCTCTTCAACCTGAGCATTAATGACATTGCGAATATCCTTGGCCCCAGCATCAAATGTACCCTCTACGTGGATGACTTCACCATCTTCTACTCCTCCCCTAGCTTTCCTATTGTTGAAAATAGGTTCCAAACCAGCCTCAACCAGCTGCAAGTCTGGAGCCATAATAACGGTTTTAAATTCTCCAAAGACAAGACACTTTTGTCATTTCAACAACCTCCACCCCAACCCGAACTTTGTGCTCAATGGGAATCGCATCCCTAAAATGAAAACACAAAGTTCCTTGGTCTAACTCTAGACCCCAAGCTCACCTACAAGCCACACATCACCAATCTGAAACTAAAATGCAATAGCTCCCTCAACATCCTCTGACTGCTCTCCAACACCACTTGGGGAGCGAACCGCTATGCTCTCCTCAAATTTTTCAGGCTCACCATTCGTGCCAAACTTGACTATGGCAGTATTGTCTACTGTGTCGCTCACAACTCATACCTCAACCACATTAACACCATCCAAAATAAAGCCCTCAGGCTTTGTCTAGGAGCCTACAGGACCTCCCCAATCACTAGCCTTAATGTTGAAGCCAACGAACCCCCCTTTCTACTTAGATGTAAAAAGCTTAGCCTCTCCTATGCTTTTAGAGTCCTCACCAACACCCAGAACCCTGTTTACAACCTCATTAGGTACCCCAGTTTCTCCTCCCTCTTTGATAGGACTAAAACCCTATCCCCTCCCTTCAGCTTACGCATTAAATCAGACCTCTTCCATCTTGGCATCAACCCCGCCACTCTCGGCACCTACTCCTGGCCCACTTTTCCTCCTTGGGCCACCCCCTCCCTTCTGTCCACCTAGACCTTTCCACTTATCACAAAACTCAAACTCACCCTAACCTCTTCATCAATCTCCACAACCAAATCAAAGACCAAATCTCAAATTACACCTCCATCTATACTGATGGCTCCAAGGAAGGCAACAAGACAGCTGCTGCTGCCATCATCCAAGACATCACCCTCAGTAGCAGACTTCCTGACTACTCATCCATCTTTTCAGCCGAGGCTAAGGCCATTCTCCTCGCCCTCAACTTTATTGAGTACTCTCCTCTTAGTCACTTTGCCATTTTCTCTGACTCAAAGGCTGTTGTCACTTCATTACTCAATCTTAAATGGGATAACCTCACATGCCACCTCCTCCTCCGGAAACTCTTTTCTCCCACCCTCTGCAGGAAAAGTGTTCTTTTCTTCTGGATACCCAGCCATGTTGGCATCCCTGGCAATGACAGGGCTGATACAGCCGCTAAGCTTGCTCTTAACCTCCTCCCTTCCCCTTTTCCCAAAACCTCTCTGACATCAAACCGCTTATCGCTTTCCTTGTTCGTGACCGCTGGCAAACCTCATGGAACTTCCAAATTGATAACAAACTCCATGTCATCCAGCCCACAATCCCGATCAAATCCACCATCAACAACCTTTCTCGTATCGACAACGTTCATATTACCCGTCTTAGAATTGGTCACACCCACCTCACTCACTCCCACCTCCTTATTGGTTCCCCCAACCCTCTGTAACAATTGCCACTGCATCCTCACAATCCAACACGTTCTCCTTGCTTGCCCCTGTACAACCTTCCCAGAGCTTCCCTCGCTCCCTACAACTCAATTGCTGAGTTCTTCCAGAAAAATCCTCCGGATAAAATAATCTCCTTCCTTCAGCATGCATCCCTCTACAACCATATTTAATTCTCCTCTTACACCCCCTCTCTACTTTGTTTTTGTTTTACCCATGCACCTCCTCTCTCGATCACAGCTTTCTGGCTTTTGTTCTTGAATTTCTCTCATTCTCCCCCTGGTTTCTTTCCTTCCTACCTCTAAAATGATCTGACCTCTCAGGCACAATTTGACCTTCGTTGTCGTGGTGCCGTTAAAACCTCATCAAACAAACAAACATTGATGTAACTTGACACAGGGGTAGAGGACATAGATTCGGTTCAAATAAGCATAATTGGGGGTTGTGTGAGCATACTAGTTTGCTTTTTTGCATAACAATGAAAATATTTCTATCTATGATATCTCATAATATAAAGAGGGAATGGGGATTTTGTTTACACAAATGATCATATATGTGAAAAGCATTGTCTACTATGGTGAGGTGTGGTGTGCATATTAATTAGGTTATTTGCATAACAATTTTTCTCAACTTTTTCAGCTGGTAAATTATAATTACCCTTAAGTAGATTCTTTTCAAGTATTTTCTTGGCATATCCAATAGTTAGTAATATCCAAAATCACAGGAAAAAATATGAAAGAATTCATAAAGACTGAGGATATTAGGATGTGATGTCACAATTATATAGTAGTCATATTTCAGTCATTTCTAAACAAATGGAAAAAAACTTTGGACTTAATTATCTTCTTAATGGATTAATATTTAGGACTGCTTCTTTCTCCATTTTTATGTTTCTTTCTTAGTCCTCTTTAATATAAGGTAAATTAACTTGACCACTGAACTAATCCTTCAAGATGAATAGAGAGGGTAGCTAGGTAAGTAAAATACTGAAGAAATAACAAATAATTGCATTACGGTACTGCAAGGATACATTGTTAGTATTTCAATATTTCATTGACATGGGCAAGTCATGGGTCTCTCCTTTCTTTGTGACTCAATGGATATAATGAAAAGAGGTGTTTCATTTATAAAGATTTCTTTCATGTATTCTGAGTTACTGGGTGAGGTAGTAACCTCACCTAAAAAGTCTGATACAACTCAAAGATATTTGAGGCTTGCAGTAAAATGTGAAAATCTAAAGAAAGGGGAAAAGTAAGTACATCCTTCAAAAGCTAATGTAATTTGAAATAATTTCCCTTACTAGCCCCATTACTGGCATATACGTCCATCAACAAACCCATTGTCTATGCTAGCTTTAAATAGTCGAGCATACTGTCCTCTGACAGTTCTTGTTGAATTAAAATTGTGCATAAAAAGCACTTATTTGACCTTTGACCCATGACCTTCGGCCCCCTAATTTTTTTCCATTTTTGTTATAATGTTAAACCCTACCAGTGACATAGCTTGGGCCCTATGGGCCAGGGGGCGAGTGGGGCCCTGTGGGCCCCTATGGTATATAGGTATAATGGTATATTTTTTTTACACGCCCCCTTTATTAGACCTGGCCCAATAAAGGTAGCCGGCTGACCTTCCTGCCCCCCTTTAGTTATGCCACTGAACCTTACCCACCTATGCAATTTGTAAAGATACCAAGTAAATCCATCAAAAGATACAGCCATCACCAAAAACTTGTTTTATTTGACCTTTGACCTTTTGACCCTAAAAACTTTGGAAACTAAAGTTCTGTGCCAGGGGTACCCATCCACCAATGTTGGTTCATGTGTGTATTACAGTTTTTGAGTTATAAGCGACACAAAAAATTGTTTCATATGCACACATGCACACACAAACCCATGGATAGATGCAAAAATCACCAAATTTTGTCCGTTCCAAAACTTATGACCCCTAATATGAAGTCATCATTTGAGACCCCTGGTGGGCCCCACCAGCCCCCCTAATATTAATGGGGGTGGTCATGTAGCATAGGAGGTACAGGCAGTTATTTGCCTATACAGCAAAGTGACTACAATATCTCATCCCCATATGGGTGATGAGAGGATAGGGATTTGCTTTTTGTGCGTAACATGAAATGGAATCGCTGATGTGATGGATTAACATCAAAATACTTTGGAATATACAATGAGTTTATTTCAGAAAAGCACGGGCATGCGAGAAAGAAATGAAACTCATCTTGAGTTTGTGCAGGTTACAAAATGTGCAGGTGCGATTTTCTTGTGGAATTTTGTTACGACGACGGCCTTTTGTATTTGGAGATTAAGACAACCACATCAAAACTTGGATAGCAATGAGCGTAATTTGTTGGACTGGTTGTGTGAATGTAAAATTCAAATTCATTATGGGTTTTGATTTCATTATATAAGCAAAGACTATTCATAGATGTAATTTCTGTTTTCCAAGTTTGCTTATTTATATGAATAATTCTTTGTGTAGGAAACTAGCTAAAAAGAAAGAATTATTAGTAACACCTTGATCTAGCCAGACATCCCCAAACATGTAAATGAAAAGTATTAATATCTGTGGCCCAGCATGGTATATCATTACTAGCCATGTATTTATAACAAATAGAGGTAACTTTATGATTCAAATGCTTCAGAATCCCTAACCAATACTTAATTGTCTTGTGCATAACAAAGTAAGATAAAAAGAAACGCCCTAATTCACCGATTGCAGGTGCATTTGCCAAAGTATGGGGTAATCCTAACACATATTTACAAAGTTTAAGTTGAACAGGCTCAAATCTCCTTTACACCAGATGACCCCCAAATTTTAGAAGTGTACAATGATATGGGCAAAATGTTAATGTCAAAGATATCTTAGTGGACGAGCAATTAGATTAAAGTATCTTGCTTGAGGACACAATGCAGTGCTCCCAGCAGCAACGTGGTGGTTTTTGTATACAAGCAAGACTCTTTAAGCACGGAGCCAGTGTACCCATGGGGCATAGCCGACTCTTAATGACCCTTCTTGATGATGAAGTTCCACCTCCGCCTGTCCAGACCTGATCAGTACGCCACATCCAGGGATGTGCCCGTCAACTCTCGTATGCCATCTGTCCAACAGAGCTGTTGTCTCCCTCATTTATGTCTGCCTTCTATGTGACCCTGGACAAGAATCTTTTTAAGGTTGTCAACCTCTCTTTTTGAAAGTTTGTTTCTGGCACAAGGTGAGTCCATCAGGTCTGTGAGTGAGTCGGGATGTTTGACAAGGATAGATAAGATAAAATTCTTTGAGCACTTCGATGTGCATGCAAGTTTACAGAAATGGGTGTATGTGGAATCAAAAAGTTATTTTACAGTAATCGCAACAATTTTTCTCTGTTTGTGTCAGGTTCTAATCAAGAAACTGTACTTCTGTGATGTATTTTCCAGTGCTCCCATTGGTTTGTTCCACCAAATAGCGATCGCAGCTTTACCAAGACAATGTAGCATGGGAGACTCAATTTATGGTAAAGTGACCTTCTTTATCTCTTGAAAATAGCACATCTTAAAGTATGTAATTTTAAAGTTTTTCTCCTAATATTTCACCTTTGATATACAGATAGTTTACATCCTAATGGGAATGTATAGTTGCTGTGGAATACAGTTGGTAGGAATGTCTAATTGGTGGGATGTACATTTGGTAGGATGTTTTATTTTCAAAACAACATTTTTTGAACAAAACAATGCATCATTTCTTGTCATAAAACGTGTCATTAGCTGGTCCTGTCCTTAAAAAAATAAACACTCACACCCAATGTCAAAGTTAAGCAGATCGGGCCAGACGTTTCCCTATCATTTTTCTATCTTTTTCCTTATTTTGAAACCACAAGCAATTAAGCTCAGGTTCCACTCGCTGATGATATTCCAGACACCAGTTACTCAAATTACACCCAGTGTCCAAAGATAATTGCACACAGTAAATACAGTTTATAAAAGTTTACACAGCAGTTGTAACTAGTTCTGGCAATAAGGGAACCATTGTTTTCTTTGATAACCCTAACTGACCTTTTAATTAAACAAGGTGTTTCATTACAAGCATGCCATATAAAATGCCAATCATTTAGCAAGAGGTTTATTTTAGGGAGGATAATTGGTTATATTAGTCACAATATTTAGGTTTGTGGTTTGGACTGGCTGGAACAGAATTTTAAGGAGAGCCACAGCTAATGTAATAATGATAAATGAAATAGAAAACATAAGAACGTCATTTCGATAGTAGTAAGAAGTATGCATGTTTAAGCAAAACTTATAAAAAGCATTATTATTACAAATTTGGATCAAGATAGAAGTTATTGCTAAATTACAAACACCCCAGCTTTTTCAAAGCAGGAACCCAATCTAATTTTTTATCAAATATGTACAGTTTATCATTTTTAAGAAAAAATATTTTTTCAACTTTTATCAAATAATATTGATAAAGCAATTTAAATTATGGTCGGATGCTGATTATTACTTTTACAACTGAAAATAAAATATTTGGCATGGAAGATTATAAAATTTCTGTATGAATCAAACTCATCAATAATGCCAAAACAAATAACATAGTAATCAATTAAACCATCATCCAGACTCAAAGCAATAATTAAATCGGACCAAAAGGATTGAACAAAAGGACGGGTCCAGAACAAGTGTTTTAGAGTTTCAAAATCAGAACTACAAAAAGTACAAAAAGAGGAATTACATATTTTTTATTTGGCACAAATAAGCATTTGTACTTATAAGACGATGAAGAAATTTGAACGGAAAGTATTTAAGTGTGGAGTCCATTACAGCAGTTGTGCAACTTTTGTAAATGTTTGGCTACAACAAAGTTATCGTAAGGAAATCATTTTGCCACTTAGAATGAACTACTGGCTTAAGAGCAATTTTGTCAATATAAAGCTTGAAAATAATTTTGTTGATTTTATTTGGCACATTTGACTCTTGACTGTTGCAGTGCCGTTAAACATCAACAAACCAAACCAAATCGTTGATTTTATCAACAATATGATTTTAGAAGAAGAGATTCTTGTCTTGTAATCATATCACAATTTATAGTCAAAATAAGGGTGCAACCAATCTCTAGGAATTGCGTGAATGACGCCATAATAAATGGTAAAAGGAAAAGAGTAAATATCAAATTTTGCACAAAATTGATCATAATGGAGGAAATTACCATCAAGATGTAACAAATCCCTGACTCTAATACAATTATGGTGAAATAAGCTTGATAAAAACAGTGTTATTGATCAACACAAATATTACTATTGTTCCATAGAATCTCATTTATTAAACAATTTTCATGACGATCTTAGTTGAGATTGGTCCAAGTAACACATATATCATGAATAAAAGCATTCTCAATAGTAACATCATTAGGATTATAATTACACTGGAAAAAAAAAGATTTTCAAAATTGTTTTAAAGTAAATATCAAAAACAAAGTCCAAGATGGATTGCTAGCTTGGCAATAACATTTAACCCAACCAATCTTAATAAAGTTTCAAGAGGATTTTGTATGAACCATATTTAGACCACCATCTTCAATCTTATTCATTAAAACACGACGCCTAATTTTATTTGGTTTACCATTCCAAATGAAATCATATAGCATGCCATCAAGTTCATTAAAAAACTTCTGTGGAGGATTGGGTAAAATGGAGGCTACATATACAGTACTAGTTGTAAAAGAGCTACACTTTTGATGACGGTAATTTTATCCAAGAGTGTATTTCTATCCAAGGGTGTAAGTTTCTTTTGGGACCAAATATGTAGGTTAGACTTTAAACGTGAAAGCTTTGGAAGGTGATATAGATCAAAGAAATCACCATCCCTGTTCATGATAAAAATAGCCATGAAGCAATATCTTTCCTTCGGAGAAATTGTCTGTCATTTATTCACAGTTAATGCACACATCACCTCAGACATTTGATACTTAGTTATTTTATCATTTTGCAAAAAAAATTTCTCCCACTGACACACCTTAACATGGATGAGTGATTTCAATCACAAGTGCCCTGATTTCTGGGCACTGGCTTTATGTAATCTTATACACACAAATAACCTTGGGCTACTTGGCTGTGGTGTGCATGGGAATGGCAGATATACAGTCATTGTTTAGAATGGAAACACAATACACTGAACAGGAAGTCGAGTTGGTAATTGTCATACCTGAGTTTTCAGGATTAACTCAAGTGTCGGGTGCGGGTAGGCCTAAAGAGAAACTTTTGGCATGCCTAAAAATCTAAGCGAACCATGAGTAATATTGAAAGAAAAATCATTTATGAAATCAAACATATCATCAACAAAACTACCAAGGGGGAAAAGGTATGACTTTTCCAAAGTTGCTTTTAAACCAGAACAACTGTTGAAAGACTTTAGTATTTTAATAACATTCAAGAACGTATCCCTACTCCCATCTAAAATAAAGTTGTATCATCGGCGAGCTGTGAAATTTTGATTTCTTTGTTGCAAATTTCTATACCCTTTATATTCTGATCCATTCTGATTTTAATCGCAAAGATTTCAGCACAAAGTAAAAACAAGTAAGGACTAAGTGGACAACCCTGTCTTACACCCCTATTTATCTTAAAGAAACCTGTTGAATAACCATTATTAATAACACAAGAGGTAGCATTACAATAAAACGTTTTTACCCAGTGAATAATATCATGATTAAAGTTAACTTGAAAAAGCGGAGTGACACATATGATAAATGAAATTTCAACTTAACTATCAAAAACTTTTTAAAAGTCCATGAATATTAAAAAGCCAGGTAGTTGTTTTGTTTGCTGTAACCAATAGTATCAAGTACAATATGAACATTTTCCCTAATGTATCTTCCTCTTATAAAACCAATTTGATCAGTATGTATAATATTATTCAAGTATTTTTTCAATGCTCAGCAATACACTTTGCCCCCAATTTGTAATCAAAATTAAAAAGAGTGATTGGTCTCCAATTTCCAATGTAACAGCCATCTTTATTTTCTTTAGAAATTAGAGAAATAAGACATTTACTCTGCTCATCAGATAAAGAACCCACAGTAAATCCATAATTTAACGAATTTACAACCAAATGTCCAATTTCACTCCCAAACAAAGATAAAACTTGACAGGAAAACAATCAGCACTAAGTTTTATCAAGTTCGTAGAGAAAGTTTGATAGGATGTGCAGTTGCATGGTAGGATGTACAGTTGGCTGGATGTACAGTCGGTCGGATGTACAGTCGGTTGGATGTACAGTCGGTTGGATGTACAGTCGGTTGGATGTACAGATCGGTTGGATGTGGTTGGATGTACAGTTGGTCGGATGTACAGTTGGTTGGATGTACAGTTGGTTGGATGTACAGATGGTTGGATGTACAGTTGGTTGGATGTACAGTTGGTTGGATGTACAGATGGTTGGATGTACAGTTGGTTGGATGTACAGTTGGTTGGATGTACAGTCGGTTGGATGTACAGTCGGTTGGATGTACAGTCGGTTGGATGTACAGTCGGTTGGATGTACAGTCGGTTGGATGTACAGTCGGTTGGATGTACAGTGGTTGGATGTACAGTTGGTTGGATGTACAAATGGTTGGATGTACAGTTGGTTGGATGTACAGTTGGTTGGATGTACAGTTGGTTGGATGTACAGTTGGTTGGATGTACAGTTGGTTGGATGTACAGATGGTTGGATGTACAGTTGGTTGGATGTACAGATGGTTGGATGTACAGTTGGTTGGATGTACAGATGGTTGGATGTACAGTTGGTTGGATGTACAGTTGGTTGGATGTACAGTTGGTTGGATGTACAGTTGGTTGGATGTACAGATGGTTGGATGTGTTGGATGTACGGTTGGGATGTACAGTCGGTTGGATGTACAGTCGGTTGGATGTACAGTTGGTGGATGGTTGGTTGGATGTACAGTTGGTTGGATGTACAGTTGGTTGGATGTACAGTTGGTTGGATGTACAGTTGGTTGGATGTACAGTTGGTTGGATGTACAGATGGTTGGATGTACAGTTGGTTGGATGTACAGTTGGTTGGATGTACAGTTGGTTGGATGTACAGTTGGTTGGATGTACAGTTGGTCTGGTCGGATGTACAGTTGGTTGGATGTACAGTTGGTTGGATGTACAGTTGGTCGGATGTACAGTGGTCGGTGTACAGATGTACAGTCGGTCGGATGTACAGTCGGTCGGATGTACAGTCGGTCGGATGTACAGTCGGTCGGATGTACAGTCGGTCGGATGTACAGTCGGTCGGATGTACAGTCGGTCGGATGTACAGTCGGTCGGATGTACAGTCGGTCGGGTGTACAGTCGGTCGGGTGTACAGTCGGTCGGATGTACAGTTGGTCGGATGTACAGTTGGTCGGATGTACAGTTGGTCGGATGTACAGTTGGTCGGATGTACAGTTGGTCGGATGTACAGTTGGTCGGATGTACAGTTGGTCGGATGTACAGTTGGTCGGATGTACAGTTGGTTGGATGTTGGTCGGATGTACAGTTGGTCGGATGTACAGTTGGTTGATGTACAGTTGGTCGGATGTACAGTTGGTCGGATGTACAGTTGGTCGGATGTACAGTTGGTCGGATGTACAGTTGGTCGGATGTACAGTTGGTCGGATGTACAGTTGGTCGGATGTACAGTTGGTCGGATGTACAGTTGGTCGGATGTACAGTTGGTTGGTCAGTTGGGATGTACAGTTGGTCGGATGTACAGTTGGTCGGATGTACAGTTGGTCGGATGTACAGTTGGTCGGATGTACAGTTGGTCGGATGTACAGTTGGTCGGATGTACAGTTGGTCGGATGTACAGTTGGTCGGATGTACAGATGATGGGGATGTAAATATGGTGGGGATGTACAGTAGCTAGGGATTTACAGTTGGTGGGGATCAAACTGTTGGTGGGAATGAATAGAGGGTAGGGATTTACAGTTGATGAAGATGTACAGATGAAGGTCATGCACAGACAGTGGGGATGGACAATTTGTAGGAGTATTGGAAGTATACCGATAAAAGTAAATACATGAAATCTACAGTAAATGGATGAACAGTTGACAAAGGTATGCAGATAGTGGTGATGTACTGATGGTGGTAATGTAAAAGATGGTGGGGAGAGCACAGAATAAGGTCTGTGATAGATAGATCAATAGTAAGCAAGATTTTTTCAATAAAATCAGCGGCGTACCCAGCCTTTAAAAAAGTGTGGGACATTATTGTGACTTGATTTTGTTTTGTTGAGGGAGAGGGGGTCCTAATCCCATTGCCCCTGTGGCTATGCTACTGAATAGTATCTAAAGCAGACAGTAAAGTTTCATGTTTTCTCTGCAATAGAATCCAAACTGGGCATTCCAAGAAGGAGCAGCAAGAAAGGAAAAAGAAGGACAAGAAGAAGGCAAGCTTGTTTCCAGTCAGTCTCACCTTAGAGGACGCTGAGAGATGCATCAGTGGTAAGCCGACATCCATTATGCATACAGGTCCTATAAATCTTTGCAGTCTACCCAATCTGCTATTTGAGCAGATCAGGTAGACTGCACCTACAAATATAATGTTAAACTTCATGCTACATCTTCTTTAACCACTGAGTAACTGTATACTATACATACATTGGAATGAAGCTGAGAACATGGGGGTATAGCCAACAGCTTGGATGTGGGAGGAGGGTTGCTGCCAACAGCTTGGATGTGGGAGGAGGGTTGCTGCCATCAGCTTGGATGTGGGAGGAGGGTTGCTGCCAACAGCTTGGATGTGGGAGGAGGGTTGCTGCCAAGAGCTTGGATGTGGGAGGAGGGTTGCTGCCCACAGCTTGGATGTGGGAGGAGGGTTGCTGCCAACAGCTTGGATGTGGGAGGAGGGTTGCTGCCAACAGCTTGGATGTGGGAGGAGGGTTGCTGCCAACAGCTTGGATGTGGGAGGAGGGTTGCTGCCAACAGCTTGGATGTGGGAGGAGGGTTGCTGCCAACAGCTTGGATGTGGGAGGAGGGTTGCTGCCAACAGTTTGGATGTGGCTTGGAGAGTTGCTGCCAACAGCTTGGATGTGGGAGGAGGGTTGCTGCCAACAGCTTGGATGTGGGAGGAGGGTTGCTGCCAACAGCTTGGGAGGAGGGGCTGCCAACAGCTTGGATGTGGGAGGAGGGTTGCTGCCAACAGCTTGGATGTGGGAGGAGGGTTGCTGCCAACAGCTTGGATGTGGGAGGAGGGTTGCTGCCAACAGCTTGGATGTGGGAGGAGGGTTGCTGCCAACAGCTTGGATGTGGGAGGAGGGTTGCTGCCAACAGCTTGGATGTGGGAGGAGGGTTGCTGCCAACAGCTTGGATGTGGGAGGAGGGTTGCTGCCAACAGCTTGGATGTGGGAGGAGGGTTGCTGCCAACAGCTTGGATGTGGGAGGAGGGTTGCTGCCAACAGCTTGGATGTGGGAGGAGGGTTGCTGCCAACAGCTTGGATGTGGGAGGAGGGTTGCTGCCAACAGCTTGGATGTGGGAGGAGGGTTGCTGCCAACAGCTTGGATGTGGGAAGGAGGTTGCTGAGGGTAATAATTGCTGATGACTAATAATATTTTCAAACATCTAGTCGAAATAGCTGTCTATTACACTCTTTGAGGCTAAATTTACTGAAGACCAAAAACACATGCTTGCCTCATAATCTGAACATTTTAGCACATGTTCTTAACTTTATACTTATTTCAGGGGGAAGGGAACTGTAGAATTTTGTCAACACCCCTTTATAATATTCTAGTGCATACAGAATCACAACTCAAGTTGCACATTAATGGAGAAAATCTGTACTGATTGACAATTTAATAATTATCTGAAGAAACTTTCTCTTCTTTGCAGACAAAGACAGGTTGTTCTTGGTGCTGAATGGATTGGTTGAGGTTTTAGGCATCCAAAACGTTACATATGAAGAGGGCAGATCATTGTGTAAGTATTTTACCAACCATTTTTTTAATTGCCATGTATTGAAATTTGTAGCTTTCTATGGATCCTTTGAAGAGCCAAAAGATGAGACAACAGTAGCTCTCAATAACATGGCATGCTATCTAACTGTGATGACAATTTGAATTTGCACATTTTTTCAGCATTGTTAGAGCTGAAGTTATAAAAGCTGTAAATTAGGCAATTATTCACTTATTCTGAGATTATTTTGGTGATATTCAATAGATGATCAAGCCAAAGTTGGCTTTACAATCTTGGACAAAGGTATTTGACCCTTTTTCTTCATCCCCTCCAAAACTGGAAATGAATTTGAAAGTTGCAGGTGCATGTCATGTTACAACATTTAAGCGGGTTAGAGGAAAGAGAGAGGGGAAGGGGGGGGGGGCAAAGTCAAGACTTTTCCAAGATTGTAGGTGCTTTGGGGGAAGGGGCAAAGTCAAGACTTTCTTAGGATTGTAGGTGTAATTGTTCTCTTAAGTTTGGGAATAACTTAAAGTCTCAAAACAATGAACAAAAAATTGTGATAACAGAGGGACAAGGGAAGGGATTCACGATGGCACAGGTTGACTGCAAATTGGACCATTACTTGAACCAGACACAGACAAAGGTATGCATAAGAAATGTATTCCTTTTTGTGGGGGAGGGGGGCTCATTCCTGTAAAGATTTATTAGTCTAAGAGGGCTCTCACAAAAAATGAGTTAATACTGAATGCTTTAATCTAATCACTACTTTCTTATCTTTATAGAGATTTCAAGTTCAAGCGGAACAACATCGAGTGTGGTGGCTAAATCAGATGTGCTAGTTTTACAGGTTAGTGGTTTGACCCTGCTCCAAGCTTGCAGAAAATTTTCAGAAGTGCGACTCAACCTTCCACCTGCTTTACCATGAAAGTAATGGTACAAACAGTACATTATGAAATCAATTGTGGTATGATTGTATGCAAGTCAGGAATTCACTGTTAAAGGAATATCCCATGTTTTTTTGTAACCTTCCATAAAAAAAAAAATAGAAACAATTTAGTGCAAAAATAATGTTGATATGTTATTCCTACCAGGAGATGTTCAAATTTTAAGGTTCACAAAAATTGGCAATAAACCAATAGAAAAAGGCTCAGTATGATATCACAGCAACCCATTCTCCCACAAAGTTGATGTATTTCATTAAAATCTATCATCCTTTTTTATCAGTAAAACCTGCTAGAAAAATTAATTAAATGAAAGATAGGTATTGATATACATTGCCCTACTTCAATAACTTTAGAAAAATTGTTTCTAGTCATACAGAAACAACCAGTTAACATTCAAAGATATACATAAACATTTGCAATGGAATTGCCTGTATGACATCATCAAACATGAATTCATCATACTATACAAAAACTTTTAAATGCAATTGGGAAATCTTTGAAAATCCATATTTCCTGAACAGAATATGATATCAACCTAATGTTTGTACCAAATTGGCTCTAAAAGTATGCTCTTTCAAGTAAAATGTGACAAAAAACCATGGGAATATTTCTTTAAGGCTAAAACAATCTACTTTGATTAGTGGCCATAGCACTTATACAGTAAGGTATGGAACGCCAAGTGGGCAAAAACTAGTTGAAAAATTAACAGCAGTCAAATTTATATGAGGCGATGAAAAACAACGGAAGCGTTGTTAACTTGAAAACTTAATTATTTGAGTCGATCAAAACTTAGGTGGTGGTGAAAACACAAGGCGGTGAATCAGCTGTTCATTGTTTATCAGCTGTTTGACAGTGTTGTAGGCTTATTTCTGTATGTACGGTCAGTAGCCTATGTGTCGACATTGTTTTAATTTCTGTTCAAAATGGCAGCTGGCGGTCGTCTTAGAATAAATCTTTCCCGTGATCAACTTTTGTACTTTTGTGAAATTGGATTTTCAAGACAAGAACTTGCTGGAATTTCCAATGTGTCCGATCGCACCATGGGTAACTATTTGCGGGAATACCAACTCCGGAGAGAGGACAGGTGGCACAATTTGAGTGGTTCGATTTGTATTGTTTTTTTATTTTCAGACTATTTTTGTTATGTTGTGTTGTAAGTTGTTGGTACTGGTAGTGTGGCGTCTTCAAGTCTTTGTGGCGGTCTCTAACTCAAATTCAATTAATGAATGTAGAAAATACCATGATACAGCAATGTTGGGATTAGGCCTGAGTGAAATAATTTTTGAACTAGACTGTAAGATTCACTGATGTTATACTTCCTCTCTCTGTATCTCATTCCAATTTTACTGTAATACAGTTACTTGTATCATGGAGTTCTTTTTTAACTACATGGTTGTATATATATATATATATATATATATATATATATATATATATATATATATATATATATATATATATATATATATATATATATATATATATATATATATATATATATATATATATATATATATATATATATATATATATATATATATATATATATATATATATATATATATATATATATATATATATGTATATATATGTATATATATATATATATATATATATATATATATATATATATATATATATATATATATATATATATATATATATATATATATATATATATATATATATATATATATATATATATATATATATATATATATATATATATATATATATATATATATATATATATATATATGTATATATATATATATATGTATATATATATATATATATATATATATATATATATATATATATATATATATATATATATGTATATATATATATGTATATATATATATATATATGTATATATATATATATATTTATATATATATATATATTTATATATATATATATATATATAGGCTATATATATATAGGCTATATATATATAGGCTATATATATTTATATATAAATGTATATTTATTTATATATATATATATATATATATATATATATATATAGATAGGCCTAGGCCTATATATATATATATATATATATATATATATATATATATATATATATATATATATATATATATATATATATATATATATATATATATATATATATATATATATATATATATATATATATATATATAGGCCTAGGCCTATCTATATATATATATATATATATATATATATATATATATATATATATATATATATATATATATATATATATATATATATATATATATATATATATATATATATATATATATATATATATATATATATATATATATATATATATATATATATATATATATATATATATATATATATATATATATATTATATTTATTTATATTTATATATATATAATATATATATATATATATATATATATATATATATATATATATATATATATATATATATATATATATATATATATATATATATATATATATATATATATAAATATATATATAAATATATATATATATATATATATATATATATATATATATATATATATATATATATATATATATATATATATATATATATATATATATATATATATATATATATATATATATTAATGTATTATATATCAAAACACAGTAAAATAATACAGTGAATATCAAGGTTAATAGGACTAAATAGAACTATTATCATGTGCAACCCACAAAGCCAGACCATGCCGAGGAGGCAGAATACTGTTTATTCCTAATTACTCTTTGTGGTAATGCATGTTACACACCAATACCAAAAAAAAAAATATGTTAAGTACCATGCTGGATGGTTTAAATAGGATGTGTCAGGAGGATAATCATGCAAAAAGTTTTGCCAAGTCATTTAATATTTATAAGGGTCAATTTAAGTCTAATGTGAGTAAGCGTTAGTTACTGTACTGCCCACGTGTACGTATGTCGGTATGTAATATCACTGGGACATTTTGTGTACACTTTCAGTGGGAAAGTGAAATATTTGGGACGGGTTGGTTGCCTATTATGAGGGATAAATAACGTTAACTCTTAGGTGTAGACTGAGTTAGACCCAGGTTAAGTTAGACCCAACATAAGGCTATTAAGATAAACATCTGACTCAGTTAGTTGGCGTCAACACTAATGTTAAAGCTACTTGCAGGGCAGTAGGCCTACTTGCATAGTTACAACTTAGTGGAAAAAGGTTATCATAACTTGCATTAGTACAATTCCTTGAGATATGTTGATAATGTTCAGACAATTCCCACATGTAACTATCCCGTGTGACCAAGAAATATACATGGTGCATTTTATGGTTTTTCAGCATTTTTTTTTTCTTTATTTTAAAACAGATGACGAATAGGATGAACTTATTCATGACATCATCACAGAGAATCCGACTTGTGGTGAGAAGATGGTACATGGCTTAGTGGAGAGTATGGGTCTTAAAATTAAGCGTGAGTCCATTCGTAGCAGCATTAGGATATTAGATCCTGAAGGTGTGGAGTCGAGGAGAAGGAAAGCACTCCAGCGCCGACAATATAAAGTCGCTGGTCCAAATGCACTTTGGCATATTGATGGAAATCACAAGCTTTTCAGGTACATTTTAAACTCTGTATTTTCGCATGCTTGATAAATGTTTTTTGTACATGCATGACACCATTCAAAACATAATTAGAAAAAAAGGTGAAAAGTGGTCAATAGGCCTTTGAACCTTGTAACCCCAGAGTCTAAGAGACACAAATTCATGTACCAGTTATGATACAATATAAGGTTGGTATAGGTCATGTACTTTTTGAGTTTAAAATTGTGCAACGTTTTTAATAGAAAGCACTTTTTAGACCTTTGGCCATGGCGTTTGGCCTTTTGATCTCCCACTTAATTTTGAATTTTGCTTAGAATGTGAAATCCTGCCTACATATGCAATTTGTAAAGATACCAAGGAATTCCTTCAAAAGATACAACCATCACTAAAAAAACTTTTTAAATTTGACCTTTGAACCCAGAATGTTTGGGACACAAGTTCATGCACCACAGTATTGTGATACAAACAAAGGATTTGTATAGGTTTTGCACTTTTGAAATTTAAAGTGGCAAAAAATTGTACAAATTAGTACATAATTACCCTAAAATCACAAATTGGATCTCTGACCCCATTCAATCAATAAATCAACTTAAATATTTTACATTTATCCTACCCTACTGTATGACACCATTCATGCTCACATTACACTTACCATTCCATGACTGTAGGTGAAAGTGGTCAATGGCTCTTTGACCTTTTGACCCTAGAGTTTAAGGGACAAATGGTACAACATATGCTTGTTATAGGTCTTGTACTTTTTGAGTTTAAAATGGTGTCAAATTTGTCATATAAGTACTTGTTAGACCTTTGACCCATCCATGGTGCAGATCGAGTTCAATGGCAGCGCCACTGTGCGTTTCTGCTAATTTATGGAATGACCGCATGTGTTGGTATTGTTATTTATCTTGATTCAGTTCATGACGTTGGAACAGAGTGGCATAACAATGGTCATGCAGCATTTTTTTTTTTTTGCAGTGTCAGCCTTTTTAAGGTTTATCATATTAAACCAGTTTGATTATAACAGGTTGTCTTGTCCATGCCCACAGTCATAGTTAGTCAAACATGTGCCTTGCTTTGCATTTAAACTGTTTCAGGTAGGAAGAGTGCTAATTTCATGATCTTGGATAGTTTTAATATTCATCAGATAATTTTCAATACTCTGGTGACACAACTACATCATTTTTTGTCTGTATGACTCAACTTCTTGGGATAGAATTTCATTCCATTAACATACCCTTAAGAAGGTCCAAGAAGGAATCATTTCAGAAAAGGTAATTTCATCACTAGTATTTTCTGGGTTTAGTGCAATACATGGAATGCAATATGTATAATACTTTGCCTGGAAAGTAAAACCATCATGATAAAGGCTACTTGTCTGGAACGTTCAGAAAACATTTTTGTCTTCATATCAATCAGCGACAAAATACTTGTCACCTTACTTCCCTCCTTCCGCTCCAATGATGGCATGATTACCTCTTAAAGATTAGGAGGCTAAGGACTTTATTCTACACTTTCTAACAACATTGAAGAGGGTAGGGAAAAGTGCCATATAATTTTGCCGATGATTGTGTGTGTTTCAAGTAGTAACAAAAAATTGAGTATTAAGATGTGTTAATGATGGTTATATGTACTTTTATTTATGTAGTTTTTATGATAATCTGCAGATTTTGTCATTTTAATAGGGAGTCGTATTACACACGAATTTAGGAGTAATTGGGAGAAGAAAAAAATTACAAAATTACTTATTTATACACGTAATTGATTTTTTTTTGCATCACTTCACGAATTCATTGTTATTGTTAAGAATACATATTATAAATTTTCAATTATATCACTGGTAATCAAATAAAGGATTGATAAATATATGTAGTTTATGTTTAACTAATTAAAAGTCTTCATACGAAACCCGATTGATATCATAAATAAATAAATAAAAACATGTATAACCATCACTTACACCTCTTACTTAATATTCTGTTTTTCTATCCAAAGCTCAAAGAATCAGCGACAAAATATTTTGCACTTTTTTTTTCCCTCTCCCGCTTCAATGACGGCATGATTGTTGCTTAAAAAAAGGAAAAGGCTAAGTTCTTCATTCCAAACTTTTACTAACAGTGAGGACGGGTAGTAGGGGAAGAAAGTGTTCCAAATAATTTTGGCAGTGATTGTAGATGTACATTTAAGGTGTGAAGAGTGTTTGATATTCTTTTTTATACCAATGCACCCTTCTGGCTCATAGACTATTAGTTTCTTCTTAACAAGCGCCAAAGCTTTGCAGTGCAATATTTTGTAAACTGCAATGACACTGGTTATACAGTAGTGGTCTTTGGTATCAAAGTAATTGATTTCCGCCATTGATGATAGAAAAAAAAGGAATGTTAATATTGCCTAAAAACATTTCAAACAATGGGCACTTTGTGTGAATAAAATTCAAACAATGATATGGGCTTGGAAGAAATTCAAAAGGTAGTACTAAAGTGTTCATAATATTAATGATCAGTACAGATTAAATTGAGCAAGAAATGATTTGTGGATTACACTTGGTTTAGGGTGGGCAATGAATTTGTGGTAGATGTCTTCACTTTACATATTGCTTAAATTCTAGTTGTATAAAGTATATATTAGGCGCATTTATATTTTTTTTCTTTCTTTTTTAACATTCATAGGTGGAGATTAGGGGTTTATGGAGGCACATGGATGGATTTAGCCGAATTCTCGTATTCCTTCAATTCAACAGAGACAACAAAGCCTCAGCAGTTCTCAGGTGTTTCAGAGCCGGGGTTGCAGAATTCGGTCTACCTCAATGTGTACGCTCTGACCATGGTGGGGAAAATGTCGGCATTTGCATGTATATTCTTCAAGAAAGGGGAACTGGCCGTAGTTCTTTTATTACTGGTAAAAGTGTCCACAATCAGTGGATTGAGAGGCTCAGGCGTGATGTTTTCGAGTAAGCGAACATTATTTTCCACTTCTTAAGGATAGAAGTGATTTAAATTTGTGGGACTTTGGCACATATGAGGGGTAAAACGTTTGTGGGAGAGTTGTTTGTACACTTAGTTAAAAATGTCCTGTTTATGCAACAACAGAAAAGAGTCAATGGGCTATTGCATCTACTCTATGACCATTATACAGGAGAAATGCAAAAAAAGAACAAAACAATTATGTGGTTCCAATAATATTTTGTAATATAGTGTAAAAAACAATTTTCAATACACATAATTTAAGATAGTGCAAATTTTAAACAACTACAAAACCGTATTGTGGTTTAAACCATATCCTGCAGAACTTTCATATCTAACAGGAGCAACTGACAATCATACAGTACCAACAATTTTGAAATCATTACAAAATGATATGCTGCTTACTGTTGATAATTAAAGAGTTACACCATTATTATTACTCAATCTTTTTGGCTGCTTTTGTCACTGTCCATCAGTAGTGTCCTCCTACATGTACTGCATAATCATTTGGGGTTTAAGGAATGGGGTTAGATTGCTGTCGCAGCTATTTACAAGGGAGCAAAATATAGGTTTGGGTACCTTTTCAGGGGAGCTTAATTTTTCCATTCTCTGTCCCCCAAAGGGAGCTGTGGGTGCCCTGTTGCATACAATTTGTATGCAAATACATTAAAGGGATACGTTGCCACCAGTTTTCAATAAGGCTTTCTCAAAGCAATTAGCCATGAGGACATTACAGAATCTGCCCCTTGAACGCTACTCCATCCTTGTTTTCTGTGCCTGTGGCATTCTAGTAACCGCAGGAAAGATAAGGTGACATTGACATCCAGGTCTTAGAAAAGTTTTGAATGTTCTATTTCATTTCCACAAAATTTGTGCTCTTAGTGTATGAAATATGTGATATTTGTTTTACTTGTGCAAATTGTTAGAGAATTAAACCTTTCAAAAACGAAATTGATGCTATATTTCGTATTTTGTGGTAAATCATTTCTAACTTTTGAAATCATGAAGAGCATTCTATCCAAAAGCCTTCCTCCCCATCTTAACTGGGTTCACCCAATATCACATGGGGATATTTTACTTAAATAAAATTATGATATGTATTATGTCTTTTTAGCAAACGAAACTTGGTAAGAACATTTCTTGTTATAACCATGGTTAACGAAAATATAATAAAATTCATATTTAAAGAAACATTAACTTAGTTTATGGGGATGAAGATCACGTAAACATTGATAATGGTACGATCCTAGGAACACGTGCAAATTCGCAGTAGGCCTACAACATCATAACAATAACATGCATGACCGACATTGCCAGCAGCGCTGTGGTAAACCATGGAGCTATTAACTCAGTTAATAGCTCTATGGGTGAACGGAAATGGAAAAACTGCACTGTTTGAATAGTTTATTAACAGTTCCTTCTGTTCTGTGTATTACCATGGAGCTTTAGATAGCAGGTCTCTGATTTTACTATCGATTTACTCTCATTCCCAATTTTTGTTGTGTGAAGGAATTGGTCTGAGAATGTTTTGTTGTAACGTTGTGCATTCCAATGCCGCCTTTTTAACTTAATCGTTAGTGAAAATCCGAAACGAAAAAGAACGAACGTTAAAGAAATTCTTTTAATTTATAGATTAGAGCAATGGCGTATATACAAGAGAAACATCTTAATGAATAATGAGCATTAAATTAAGCAACACCAATATGAAAAGCATTTAGAAGTCATGTCACATCAGAAACAAATAGATCAGGGGAGGAAGTTACACTGGTGGATCGGCAAGATTTTCAAATTCGTCTTAATACCAGGCTACAAAACGCTTACGTAATACCTGAGCTGTGTCCTTGAAATGGGAAAAATTAACCCGTCGTGGTTTCAAGGGGCGCTTTCTTCATATGAAGAGAGAAATTATACTAAGGATTTTAAAGTTTGTGCCAAAAGAATCTCAGATTTAATGAATGAAAATAGGCTTAAGTTAAGATAATAGTGTTAAGATAACAAACATCTATAATTCTGATGTAGAACACACGTGTGCATAATTTGAACACTTTAGCAACAAACAGAACACTGAAAAGACGCGTCAGGCATCCGGTATATCTGCAATGTACATTGTATGAATATACACAAAAGCAATTGTATAAAATATTTGTGAGTAAGGCTGGATACAGAATTATCCTTCTACAAACATAAGTGAAAAATGCAGAAGTGCTACGTACAATTTGTATCGTTTAAGAGTATTATGTAGCCATTTAAATAGAAAGTCCCTTGAACAATTGGTACTTTCTTTGGTCATCTTTGACTGAACTATTGTATTACATTATTATACGTCCTCCCCAAATCGTGCATAATGAAATTACAACGTTGTCAAAAGTTTGCCGCGAAACTTATCCTAAATTTAATGATTGAAAGATTTGCATTGGCTTCCAATCAATTCAATATTACTTTTTAGATTATTATGTATGTCCTACAATTTTGCAAATGGCTAAGCTCCTAATTATTTTTAAATAATTTCTAATTCATAATTGTTTGGTAACTTACATGTGCTTTAAGCTAAAGGCAAGTACGTGTAAGTT
>JAIGNY010000666.1:52500-55482 GCA_020152595.1 Chiridota heheva
CCACAATTGTTTTGTCCAAACAATATAGCAATCCACAATTGTTTTGTCAAACAAAACAATCCACAATTGTTTTGTCCAAACAATATAGTAATCCCTGGTGTTTGTCCAAACCACAATTGTTTTGTCCAAACAATATAGCAATCCACAATTGTTTTGTCCAAACCAAATTGTTTTGTCCAAACAATATAGCAATCCACAATTGTTTTGTCCAAACAATATAGCAATCCACAATTGTTTTGTCCAAACAATATAGCAATCCACAATTGTTTTGTCCAAACAATATAGCAATCCACAATTGTTTTGTCCAAACAATATAGCAATCCACAATTGTTTTGTCCAAACAATATAGCAATCCACAATTGTTTTGTCCAAACAATATAGCAATCCACAATTGTTTTGTCCAAACAATATAGCAATCCACAATTGTTTTGTCCAAACAATATAGCAATCCACAATTGTTTTGTCCAAACAATATAGTAATCCACAATTGTTTTGTCCAAACAATATAGCAATCCACAATTGTTTTGTCCAAACAATATAGCAATCAATTGTTTTGTCCAAACAATTGTTTTGTCCAAACAATATAGCAATCCACAATTGTTTTGTCCAAACAATATAGCAATCCACAATTGTTTTGTCCAAACAATATAGCAATCCACAATTGTTTTGTCCAAACAATATAGCAATCCACAATTGTTTTGTCCAAACAATATAGCAATCCACAATTGTTTTGTCCAAACAATATAGCAATCCACAATTGTTTTGTCCAAACAATATAGCAATCCACAATTGTTTTGTCCAAACAATATAGCAATCCACAATTGTTTTGTCCAAACAATATAGCAATCCACAATTGTTTTGTCCAAACAATATAGCAATCCACAATTGTTTTGTCCAAACAATATAGCAATCCACAATTGTTTTGTCCAAACAATATAGCAATCACAATTGTTTTGTCCAAACAATATGCAATCCACAATTGTTTTGTCCAAACAATATAGCAATCCACAATTGTTTTGTCCAAACAATATAGCAATTGTTTTGTCCAAACAATATAGCAATCCACAATTGTTTTGTCCAAACAATATAGCAATCCACAATTGTTTTGTCCAAACAATATAGCAATCCAAACAATTGTTTTGTCCAAACAATATAGCAATCCACAATTGTTTTGTCCAAACAATATAGCAATCCACAATTGTTTTGTCCAAACAATATAGCAATCCACAATTGTTTTGTCCAAACAATATAGCAATCCACAATTGTTTTGTCCAAACAATATAGCAATCCACAATTGTTTTGTCCAAACAATATAGCAATCCACAATTGTTTTGTCCAAACAATATAGCAATCCACAATTGTTTTGTCCAAACAATATAGCAATCCACAATTGTTTTGTCCAAACAATATAGCAATCCACAATTGTTTTGTCCAAACAATATAGCAATCCACAATTGTTTTGTCCAAACAATATAGCAATCCACAATTGTTTTGTCCAAACAATATAGCAATCCACAATTGTTTTGTCCAAACAATAATAATCCACAATTGTTTTGTCCAAACAATCCACAATTGTTTTGTCCAAACAATATAGCAATCCACAATTGTTTTGTCCAAACAATATAGCAATCCACAATTGTTTTGTCCAAACAATATAGCAATCCACAATTGTTTTGTCCAAACAATATAGCAATCCACAATTGTTTTGTCCAAACAATATAGCAATCCACAATTGTTTTGTCCAAACAATATAGCAATCCACAATTGTTTTGTCCAAACAATATAGCAATCCACAATTGTTTTGTCCAAACAATATAGCAATTGTTTTGTCCAAACCACAATTGTTTTGTCCAAACAATATAGCAATCCACAATTTTTTGTCCAAACAATATAGCAATCCACAATTGTTTTGTCCAAACAATATAGCAATCCACAATTGTTTTGTCCAAACAATATAGCAATCCACAATTGTTTTGTCCAAACAATATAGCAATCCACAATTGTTTTGTCCAAACAATATAGCAATCCACAATTGTTTTGTCCAAACAATATAGCAATCCACAATTGTTTTGTCCAAACAATATAGCAATCCACAATTGTTTTGTCCAAACAATATAGCAATCCACAATTGTTTTGTCCAAACAATATAGCAATCCACAATTGTTTTGTCCAAACAATATAGCAATCCACAATTGTTTTGTCCAAACAATATAGCAATCCACAATTGTTTTGTCCAAACAATATAGCAATCCACAATTGTTTTGTCCAAACAATATAGCAATCCACAATTGTTTTGTCCAAACAATATAGCAATCCACAATTGTTTTGTCCAAACAATATAGCAATCCACAATTGTTTTGTCCAAACAATATAGCAATCCACAATTGTTTTGTCCAAACAATATAGCAATCCACAATTGTTTTGTCCAAACAATATAGCAATCCACAATTGTTTTGTCCAAACAATATAGCAATCCACAATTGTTTTGTCCAAACAATATAGCAATCCACAATTTTCCTTTTGTCTGATTTGCTTAGAATTTTGTCTTAACCCTAAATAAACTCAAATTAAAGCAGTTGTTACCCTGTTTGGGAGAAGAAAAAAAAACTTTTAGGCTGCACACTAATTAATACCACTTAAAGTATTAAGTAAAGAGCCTACCCCACCCCCTTCACTTCTTCTCCCATTCATGCTGTTGAGAGCGGATTAGGAGAGGGTAATTCAAGGGTTTAAACAGTTTAGGTTCATAAGTGGTACGTAAATTATCCATTGACCCCAACTTGTGCATATTCATGAGTAAGCCTTGTGTAATAAAATCCTCTTATTTGAGTAAATGCTTGTCTTTTTTTGTTTTATATTTGAAATATTTCTGTTGTTAGCGAGTCTGTACATGTAAATTGCTGTTTCTGAATTAGGAAATAAACCACAGCCACGTGGTACCTAGGTGGGCCAAACAAACCCCATATCCGCAATCATGTATGG
>JAIGNY010000667.1:0-54199 GCA_020152595.1 Chiridota heheva
AGAACCAATCAATCTATGAACAATTAGTATAGCTGGTAAAGAAAATGTGTTCTCGTAGCAAGCAGGAAAGTGATGATATCTGCATGATTTTAAGCATATGTACATTTTGTGGAGAAAATGTGAAGCTATTCTGAAAGTCATGTTAGACTTACTACAGCCGTTAATCAACTTAATTGAAATACATTTTCAATAAATGACTAAATATCATATATTTCAAATATTGCCATTTTGCGGACGTATATACAACTATATCTAGGTAGTTTATATTATAATAGTTAGGACCATTTGAACCCCACACTACCTTTAGTTAGCTACTGCCGAAAATGTTAACGCATGGGTGTATACAGGCTTCAATTTTGCCCTATTAACTCTCACCGACGGTCTGCCCTTGGCCCCCGAATAGACCATTTTATCGCATTCTCGGCACAATCAGCATACGGTTCGCTTCGCCCGTCGACCCCATCCAGCCCACGACTACGCCCACGCCCATATCCACACCCATTCCTACCCAAACATATAAGATAAATAGCTATATCTACGTCATAATACTTGATTTGTTTTGCAATTTAAACAGATAATATCGGTTCGCAAGAATCCATCCGGTGATATACAAATCAGTACAATCAGTAAATCAGAGACAACAAAATCGAAATCTTTCGATTCTAATCTAGAGGAGGAGAACCGCCAGTTGAAAAAAAAGATCACCAAGGTAAGTTGTATTCTTCCGCGCGGTTTCGGTATAATACCGCGATAGTATAATCGGTTACCGCATTAAATCGGAAGACATGTTTATTATGCATTCTATAACACTGTACACTGCATTTATTACATTTCCACTTGTAAAATTGTTGAAATGTACTAAAAAAGAATAAACTACCATTATGGGTTCTACACCAATTTTCCCGCATATAAAATGTATATTTTATAAACATCAAAGTCCTGCACGAGATGAATGTGTTGATGATACACCGTCATATGTGTATGAATCGGGGGCCAGGGGACACGTGCCTCTCTCCCACTCTTTTCCGAAATATGAAAAAGTGCCCCTGTTGAAAATGAAGTGGCCCTCAATTACTGTCAAAAGTACAAGAACTTGTGGAATGCACGTGCACTGTTTATGAAAAATTACAAAAGTACCCCTTTCAAAAATAAAGTGCTCCTTAATTACTGACCCAACAGTAGTAAACAGGGTACGTCCTTTGACTTTTCTTAAAACGAAAACAAACTTTTCCTTTTGATATTGTAACTCATACGAAAGAGATTTCTCTTTTAGAAATGTCATGAACATTACTGTTACTTCGAGGTAATAAAACAGCCTGCACTTACATTTCATATTTTTTAAACATCAAACTTCTGCACGAGATGTATATGTGTATGACACACCGTCATATGTGTATGAATCGGGGGCCTGGGGACACGTGTCCTTCCATCTTTGTGCCCCTTTTAAAAATGAAGTGCCCCTTTAACAGTTTAACTTTTTTGCGTATACTAATTTTTATCTACGGGGGGAATGTGTACCCATTGGAAAAGTGCCCCTATTCTAAAACTGAAGTGCCCTTTATACTTTACTGTTTTAGGCTCAATAATTCTACCTACAGACTAAGGGGGTGGAGGTGATTTATGTTTAGGACTTCGGAAGTACCCTCACTTTTCAAAAGCTACCTATACCCCTGCCCACCGTTAAACTTGTTTTCTCTCTTCCTTTTGTTTTCAGTTGCAGAAACAAATATCTTCTAAAATAAAAACGGAATCAGCAATATAAAAGGGAAGAAATCGTCGAATGTTCGTGGATGCCTAAACAAAATTTGAAAACATAAACATTTATAACTAATCGGTTAATTTGGTGCATGTGTTGTTTTCAAGACAAGCAATTGCCTTCTTCTGTTAGAATTCTAAGGCTGAGCTTTATCAAGTTTTTTGTTGAATAAATATTGAACAGTGAGAATCTATGAATATGCATATTTGATTTGCATTATGGTTTGTTCAAGTAAGGACAAGCAATGGTCAAAGTCTTCTTCTGTTGAAATTCTAAGGCTGATCGCTGACGTTTATCATTTTATTTTGTTGAACAAATATTGAACAGCAAGACTTTATTAACATTCATGTTTGATTTGCAATACGGTTGTTTTCAAGTAAGGATAAGCAATTGTCATCGTTTTTTACTGTTGGAATTTTAAGGCCAACCTTGGACGTTTATCAACATTAAGAACAGATTTGGCAGGGATTAAATTTGAAATGTTCTCTGCAAGAATCTAAGAATATGCATATTTAATTTGCATAAGTAGTGGTTGTTTTCAAGTAAGGACAAGCTCTGTTTTGAAAATTAAGGCCGATGTTTTTTTAAGTAAATAATGAATAGTGAACAAGCTTGAAACGTCAAAAACATATCGCAGCAAGAATTATGAATATGTATATTGCATGATATATTACTTTTTGCTATCCCACTGTCTTTTGTTGCTAAGATTATTTACCTTGAGTTATTCAGATCAACAACAGAAGCAACAGTAACAACAAAAAGTTGTTGTCTTGTGTAGCTTATTGAATAGAGGGCATCATATCACAACTTCCTTTCCATGGACGTTCTTCTGACGTACTTAACAGCTTAAAGGATTATGGAAATGTAGAGACAGCTCTAGCTAAACTGCTTAACAATATGTTAAAAACCATCATAGTAGTAAAACATGTATTCACAATTGGTTACATGATTAGTTCAGCAGTTCGGTTCGTACCTCCGATCGAATAAGTTTCCCGATAAGGAGACTCGAGCATGCGCACTGAACTTACAGTAATAAATGGAAGCCGCCATTTTTATTGTGAAGTTTCAGTCATAGACGTTTCAGTCGTTTCATTGAAGGTTTGTAACAAAGTTTGCTTTGTTCATGTTCAATTTCGCAAAAGTAAAACAAGATCGTTACTATCACACAGCTATTGCTAAATAATTTTCACAAATCCCGAAATTATTTCTCATAATTTCAGAAAACTTTGTGAAACCGCGACTGCCTAAACGGTAACACATAATAAGATTTCATCACTTTTCTTTAAATTTCTCGAAAAGCGCACGGTGAGTTTTAAAAGCGCACGGTGAAAAGATAATTCATATGCCAGTACTTCAAATCTTGAGGAATAAAATTGAACACTTCGCATTGGTTCAGTTCCCCGCGCTCGAAATGTGTACTTCTGTAAACATTTATGTAAAGGATCCCCCGATCGGGAGAACAAAACTGTTCTCCTAATTGTGGGTACGAACCGGACTGTTTAGTGGTCAAGCAAGTTTTTATCATATAAAAGAAGATTTTAAAAGGCACAAAATGGTGAAGAAAGCATTCAAAAATCTTATTCCGTTAAGAAGATATTCAAGTTTAAAGCTCTGTCTTATCTGTGTAGAAATGAATTATGTAGCCTACAATGGAAAGATGGCACCCTAAGCTTGACATTCTCAACAATTGTTAATGTATTTTAAATAATATTTATGTAACTGTTTTATTATTTGAAGTGTTTGTCCTATAACTTTTTTCAAGTGGGAAATAATAATCACCTTCACTAGAATTTGTTTTACTACTTTCCTGGCACATACAATGTTTTTTAATCCACACAATCGCAGGACAAAATAATCTGAGGCTGTTATTCACAACTAGTCTTATTTCAGTCGTTTCTACACAAATGGCACCAAGCTTTAAACTTAATATTTCCTCCACAGAATAAGATTTTTGAATGCCTCTTTCACCATTTTCTTTCTGTTGAAGCCATCTTTCATATAAGACTACTGAAGTAATCATTTAATTATTGCCTACTTTACAGTGTTGTTAAATCTCAGGCATCAATGTGCATGTGCACATCTTTTATTTTTTAATGCCTCTCATAATTCGTTGAAGCGCTGCAACACTTCTGAAATGCCCCAATACAAATATGGCAGCAAGGGGTTTCCCCATTATGCTCAGTGTTATTTAAAGTTGAGAGAAAAATTACATAACTATATCAGCTCAGTCAGTCCGGGAGCATGCCTATTAATAGGAACATTTATAGCACACGCGAATATTTAAGTCATGCAGCCATATTGTTTAGTCCGGAAGCATGCCTATTAGTAGGAACATTTATAACGCACTAGAATATTGAACTCATGCAGCCATATTGTTCAGTCCGAAAGCATGCCTATTAATAGGACCATTTAAAACACACGATAATATTGAAGTCATGCAGCCAAATTGTTGAGTCCGGAAGCATGCCTATTAATAGGAACATTTATAACACACGAGAATGTTGAAGTAATGCAGCCATATTGTTCAGATGTTGCAGTAAAATATCGTAGTTTCTAATCGATGTACTTTGTGGGGAACATATCAAATGGTAGTGGAAAAGTTGTAGCCATGACAGTAATGAAGATATTTTCATAAGTTTTAAGTTTCCCATAGCAAAGATATTTTTTCCAGACGTATTTCAAATTTGAAAAATGGAACATTGCATAAGGCGTTAACGTTAGGATAGCAAAGGATCATGGGAAATATCACAAAATGGGGGCTTCCATGTAGCAAACTGTTCCCTTTAATAGGAACATTTATGTTTCCTTTAATAGGCATGCTACCGGAATGCCAGTAAAGCACGAATCTTTATTCGGCGTTTTAGCTTTTTGCCAGGTGTTCTTAATGAGTGAAATGTTTTGCCTATCTGCTAGTCATGCTTTGACGTTCCGTAATTTCTTGCATGTTTCAGCTAATCCTCAAGTGGAACGTAGTAACCTTTTAAAGTTGACCAAAGAATTATCACGGTTTGGTATTCGGCGTCTTAGTGTTTACAAAAGAGTTGTTAATAAGTGGAAAGGTTTGCCTGAGTGAGTGGTTTTCTCCGTTTCTGTTCAAAATTTCAAAGTCAACACTATTAAGTTCTTTACTAACTTGGGGCGTTTTTAATTTCTATCTGTACTTTTCTTTTGTTGTGGTGATGTTAGTTTGGGCTTTCATAGGGTCATTAACCCCTCTTAGCCGTCACATGTTATGTTATGTTATACATCACAAAGTATGCATAAATTAAAAACTGATTAAACTTTGATCAGTCATAACTCAAAAACTAAACTAAAGGAGCTATTTTCGCAATTCAGAAAATGATCTGAACAGATGTTAATTATCATCACAAAAATTGCTACATGTACATATAACTTTAAACTTTGCTACGTCATAAGTTATTGTATGAGTTTATTTAGTACTGGTGACAGTAAAATCTTTGTTAAAGACTGTATATGTATTACTATATACCTTATATTACATATATCATTAAGAGGGAATTTAGTCCCAGGAACATTGCTTGGTATATCAATCTGATACCCTCTAGTAACGTCAACTACATAGAGGGTTTTGATTGGCTTGCCAGAATTTGTATTAATAGCTCAACTAATCAGAAATTTGAATAAAATTGAATATTTATCTCCACATTTACACGATAAATGACACCTAATTCCCGTTTTACAGTGTATTTGATAGAGCATTATTAAACCATGTTCATTTCTTATTCTATTTAAGATTTATCAATCCGGCTCGTACTCTCAATCGATCGAGAAATATCATAGTTCGCCCGTTCGGGAGATCAGGACATGCGCAGTACGAGTTCATTCAATGACGTAACTTCGCCTTAGTCTTTGGTGAAGTCGCTTTATGTGTGTATCATTTCTTAATACTCCACTTTATTCAAATAAAATGAAGATTCAAAAGTGTGATTTCAATATGTTTTTTATCAGAAATTCCAATAAAACGCAACTGCTTAACGGTTACACATAATAAGACGTAAAATTTCTCGAGTATTTCACGGTACATTTTAAAAGCGTACGGTGAAGAGATAGTTCATATGCCATTATTTCAAATCGTGAAGAAAAAATGGAACCCTGCGCTGTTAAACTCCCGGAGCTCAAAATTTGTCTGATTCTTCTATGATTCCTAAACAAAATTTGGATTTTGGTAGATACATTGTGGTATATTTCCGTAAAGTATCTCGTGATCGGGGGACCAAAACTGTTCTCCTGATCGGAAGTACGAAGCGGACTAGTTATTGCACTTCAAAGATTTCATCAAAGCATGTACGTTGTATGTGCCGAGTTACATACACAGCGCATTATGTTACTGTAATGAGTAACTTGTTTTTAATTTCAATGCGTTTGTCAGAAAGCGAAAGTGAAATATTAGTATTATAATACTACAATGATAATCACCAAATGAAAATTACTGAGAAAAAAAGAAGATGAAAGTAAAAGTCGCAATAAACGATTCTACTGGGGCTCGAACTCAAGACTGTTGATAAGAAAAAAAATTGCTTTCGATCGTCGTAGCCAAGTGGACTAACTCGTGTATGCCTTCAAGGCGTTTTAAATAAGTATATACCTTGTAGTGCGAGACAAGGAATCGCGCAGCAAAACTTCAACCAATCAAAAAATGTGAAAGGAATTCTAAATATTGTGCACTTATGACGATTTAGCCGCTTTAACCTTACTCTACCACGCGGAGATATTATCGCTGTTTTGGGTGCTCCATTTTTGACCACACCTTCCAAGCGCCTCCCAAAGGTTAAGAAGAGGCTTTAACCGTCGTGTTATGATAATCTAATTTTTAGAACATTCTACAGCAAAGGAATGTGAACCATTTTGTACATGACGATAATGGAATCCTATGGAATTCAAGTTAAAGTCTTACCGAGAATGATTATATGTCTAACTCTTGGCATCAGTCTTCTAACCAAGACAGGATCATCCCTTGATAAAAGTAATTGTGCAGTTATACATATAGGAGGATTCTATTCATCCAAGGGGAGCTTGTTCGATTCGTCTGGAATTATACCAGCGGTGGAGTTGGCTATCGAGGAAATAAACAACCGTTATGATATACTTCCAAACTACAAACTCCAAATGATTTGGAATGATACTAAGGTTAGTGAAATTATATCATTCGTAAAACGCGAAGTTTTCTTCATGATTATAACTGCACAAACGTTGTTATCTTTCCATCCATGAGTGTATACAGGTTTCGCAGACTCATACGACTCAACCCCCTTCTCCCCTCCCTCCCCTTCTTCCGCACCTCCCCCTAAAAGAATGTCATACAAGGAAGAACGTCTAAAAGATATGTGACAGGCGTCGATTTTTAGAAGAAACCTATTCTATTTTGATTTTCTGCTTAAATTTAGAACCAAATCCTCTAAGCATACTGGTAGTTTACTGTCTCAAACGCAAGCTAGCGATATAACATACAAAAATAGTGCCATAAATCTCACCCACAACATATGTATGTAAAGTGTGCTGAAGAAGGAGGTATGTACAGACTCTTGGTTTTTAAGAACATATCGGCGGTCTGCTATGGGTAAAGATAACGGCGAGCGAATGGCAAAGTGAGCTATTGCCTAGCGGTGTCCCAATAGAGGCCGCCGGCGGTCCGCTATGGGTAAAGATAACGGCGAGCGAATGGCAAAGTGAGCTATTGCCTAGCGGTGTCCCAATATAGGCCGCCGGCGGAACGCTGTGATGCCGATCATATACAAATTATTTACTGTGAAAAATGTTATTGAATATTCACAATGTATTCAAAGTGGTATTACTTCCTTACTAATATAATTTATGGTGGAATATGCCTTTTGCCACGCCCCACCCACCAACCCACCCATTTTTCTTCCCACTTCCACACACACACCCATTTCAAGTCCCATGCGTTTTAAAACACCCAAAAGGGAACATCGAGCCTAGACGCTCGCTTCAGCCTGATGATATATTAATTGATGCGTAGATCTCATTTTCCCATTATTATTAACATTCAATATTTTCTTTTAATGGTCTGTAACATGAATGCCATCTAGTACATACCAACCAGTCCGGGAGCATGCCTATTAATAGGAACAGTTATAAGACACGAGAATATTAAAGTAGTGCAGCCATATTGTATAGATGTTGCGATAAAATGCCATAGTTTTTAATTTATATACTTGAAATATTAAAAATCATTGTGTTTTAAAACATCTGAATTTTTAAAATGGCTGTTTTGCACCTAAAAGCCTAGCTCATTTGTCTATTATTCATAATATTTCCAAAATGGCGTGGTGAACATATCAAACGGGAGTAAACAAGTTTTAGCTATTACATTAATGAAAGAATTTCATGAGTTTTAAGTTTCCCCTAGCAAAGTTATTTTTCCCAGAGATATTTCAAATTTGAAATATGTAACGTTACATAAGGCTTTAACTTTAGGTTAACAAAGGATCATGGGAATATCACAAAATAGCGGCTTGCATGTAGCAAAATGTTCCCATTTATAAGAACATCTATGTTCCTATCAATAGGCATGCTCCCGGACTGCCAAGTGGGGACCCACATGTGTGTATGTCCTCCATTCGCGACCACCACATATAAGATACCAATCAGTGACCCAGGTGATGTGTTAGAGTTGTTTATTCGCCCAACTAGGGATAGTGTGGAATCTGAATAAGATAACCGGGAAGATAGATGCCAGAATATCTTACTCTGAAAATATGCCGAAAGACACATATTGTGAAACACAGCTTGCACGTAACCAAATAAATGGGGACAGTAATGAAAATGTGTACTATTTTTTGTGGCATGTTGTTTTACCATGGAAATCCGAAATCTGCAAGAAAGCCAGCCGGGGACGTCCCTGATTTTTAGGTGGTTCGATTCGAAGGTGGAAGCTGTGTTATTATACAAATATACCCGATTCCCATACGCACACATACACACTTTTAAAGAATAAACTATGAGCCTCCACGTTCTGGATGATAATTATGGCCCTCATGACGTCACTTCCGAGGCAGGTATTGATTGCCTTGTCAGGATTTTTCTAACTAATTAAGCTTATCAGAAACAATGAATTGTCGTGTATATTTATCCCCGCACTAAAATGATCTTTGGTCTTTAAATGTATTTGTCCGTAGCCAAAGTATTACTGGACACAAGGGCAATACATTTTGAAGTAATTATTGAATTGGCTAGCTAACCTCTGAGTACACCGATGTTTTCTTCTATTTTACCACGGTGAATAACCCCAAATACATTACTGAGAAAAAATCCAGCAAATATACTGTTACAGTCATTTTATACCATTTTAGGATCAGTTACAAATTAGTGGTAATGGTAGAAATAAGAGTAGCCGGAGAATGCCCAACCCGGTCACCGAGTGAAGGCAAGATATGTTGACGGGAGTCACCCAAGTCTCGATTTTCCCCATTGACTGTAACAATAGCAAATTATAAAAGTCACTTTATGTAAAAATCTGTAGCCTCGATTTTTTCCTAATATTTTATGTAACCTTTGGTATTCTATATGATATTAACTCATCGGAAAAAACATCTGTCGTCCTAACACAAAAAATGGAATTTCGAGCCATTTTTTTTAGCTAAGGCCATCACAATTTTGACACCAATGATAACGAGTTGATTTATTTTCTTCAAGTTATCAGGAAAAATCCATGTCTTCCTAACACGAAAAGTGGAATTGGGGCCGGATTTTGGTCGGACATTGTAACTATAGGCTACGCAAATCGGCAAAATTTGTCCAGTCTACCGTAGCTCCGTGTGTTAGAGGGAAATATCAACTGAATTTTATATTTTTTTGGGCGTCCAAATAGCACGGCCTTTATAACTGGTGAGCCAGATGGCCCACCAGAACATATAGCACGGCCTTTATAACTGGTGAGCCAGATGGCCCACCAGAACATATGTAACAAAACAAAAAGTTATAAAGAAATGATACAAGGGGAGGCGGAATATGAAAATCAGGAGTTGCATACTTTTATGCGGGAACCTTCTACTTATCTTGAAAGCACATGGCATAACTGAATTAGGTAGAAATTTGATAGGTTCGAAAATTGCTGTTGGCCTTTTTTTCTTTCTTTCTTTTTTTAAGTTGCTACAGCTACGAAAATTGGAAACTTTGATTTAAAGATCCTGTAATATGGGAGCATTTAGGACCAAAGAATTTGATATTTCTTGGTTGGAGAGACCAGAGGACGAGCGAAGCCCGAGAAAGCTCTGAAGATTTATTTTGCCTAAAAATGGCTGAAATTTAACAAATGAAAACAGGAAAATTGAAAATTACCTTGAAATGAAGTAGATTCGGGCAATATTGTGGAGTTTATGAATGAATATCTGGTAGCCTGGTTGGAGTCCAGGGTAAGGGTGACGCCGTAGAGATCTCTTATTTCTGATGCCCCAAACTGGCTTATCAGGGGTCCAGTAAACTCCCGCATATCGTGTACATCTGCTTATTTCCCCAACCGCCGTTTTTGCCTGTTTTCGGCGGTCGGATCCTGCATTCCTCTCTTACCGAGCCTGCATTCATAGTTCTCCAAGAGAAACACTTGATATCATTGAATTTCATGCCTCGGCTAACCTGAGCTACAACCATGTTACACGATGATGCGTGTGATACCCTGGGCATAGGTAAAAACAACTTTCTGCGTACCAACAGGACTTGTTGATATTCTTCCCGGCGGAATGCAGGAGTATGATGAAAATGTTTATGTTTAATGGAATGTATAAGTTACTGTGTTACATTTCTCTTTAAAAGGATTAAAATACAACTTGGAGTATAATCTGTACGATAAGTGAACTTTTAGAACAAGATGCGATCGTGCACGTGTTAATGCGATTATTGCAGATTGTGTATTTACAAATCATTGCATTGGAGCTTGAACTAAGAACTCACTGGAACTTGTTTGGCACTAATGATTTTTTAACCTAATTTGTTCTTGTAATATTTAGATTATATTAGCTCCCAATAGGCCAGCAGGTAAGGTGAAAGGTCCTCACGAATTTTACTTTGTGGTTATAATCAGATAAATGAAAGAAATTATTTTGTTTTTTATCATGACCTTTTTTTTTTAACGAAAATTGTAAATATTTGAAAGTTACCTCTTTTTTTTTTCGTGCTTCAAAAACCAAGCACGTACATTGCATCAAATTCGTCCGTTACAATCTGTCCTACATTTACATATACGGCGGGGAAATAACACTATCCAGACCCTGCACCCTGTTGCTATTTGACAGGTTGATTTTATTTTGTTCTTGATTATTATGTGTTTTACAAATGTTTACCTGAAATGTTTGAAACAAAAGAAGTTCCAATTTCCAGAAACCCAGTTTTTGTTGATTATTAATTTGGGTTAAGGTATATGTTTAATAATCATTTTTGTACAAAAAAAATGATAATTCCTGCCTTATATAGTATTGGTATTTCCATACACTTGCAAACAACAATGTAACTTGGAAAGAAAGAAGTAAACAAATCCCGCTATAGTTCTTGAAATGATACGGCCAATTAGCTACTACCCTCTTTGATACAACTCATAATTTTAATTTTTAAAAAGAACGACTTTTTATTCCACAAACGGTACGGCGCATTATCTGATTATATTCTACAATTACAAACTGGACGGTTTTAGTAAAATATTCACATTAACACTTTCTCTTGTAGCCAACAAAACAAACAACATTTTCGGTCATTTAAAATACTTGTATTGCAACAATATATTGACATAACCAACCACGGCTGAGATTGACCGTGTCTTTCGTCTTGGATTAAAGACGACTTGGATACGTTTGTGCCTCTCATGACTCGTATATTCAATCTTTCATTTATTTCTGGCGTGTTTGGAGCATCTTGGAAAAAATAGCAGTTGTCCTCCCTCTTCTTAAAAAGCAAGGTCTGGATCTTATCCCCGCTAATTATCGACCCATATCCAATCTCACATATGTTTCAAAGGTAGTGGAAAAATGCGCACTTCTACATTTCAATAATCATCTCTCAAATGGTGACCTTCTACCGTCATATCAAAGTGCTTACCGCAGCAATTATAGTACAGAGACGGCACTAATGAAAATACATTGTGACATATTGGCAGCCATGGAAAATCAAAAGGTTATTATAGCACTTGTTGGTCTCGATCTGTCTGCGGCATTTGACACCGTCGACCACGCCATTCTCTTAAGACTTTAAGTAACATGTATGGAGTACAGGATGATGCACTGTCGTGGTTCCAAAGCTATCTGTCCAACAGATCATTTTATGTTTCTGTTCAGGATGCTTCTTCTGATTACAAGAACACAAACTTCTCTATACCCCATGGCTCAATACTTGGGCCAGTGTTGTATTCCGCTTATGCCAGCCCGCTAGGTGGTGTAATTTATGCCTTTGACATCAATGTCATAGGATATGCTGACGACCATGCTCTCAGTAAAGCATTTACACCCAAAGGAGAACTTGAAAGAGATGCCATTTTAAACCTGGAAAGTTGCCTATCTGAAGTTCACTCTTGGATGAATTTAAACAAATTAAAGCTCAACCCTCGTAAAACAGAGTTTATCTTGTTTGGTAGCAAACACCAACTACAAAAGTGCAAATCCCATCCATGGTGGTGAGTGGTATCGAAGTAAAAAAAATTACCTCGATCAAATATTTTGGAGTTTACTGGGATGAATCACTGTCATTTCGCCAACAGATTAAGGCTTAATGTAAAACTGCACTCTTCAACCTCAGTAGGATCAGGAGCATAAGGAAGTACTTGGCAATTGATATTTGCCAAATACTTGCCTCATCTCTGGTTTTACCTCACCTTGACTATTCAAACACCTTGTACTATGATCTTCCTGATTGTAATATAAAACAGTTGCAACGGGTCCAGAACATGACTGCCAAGCGAATCCTAGGTAGAGGAAAGTTTGATAGTGCTACTGATTCTCTTCGCTCCCTTCACTGGTTATCAATCAAATCCCGAATAACATATAGAATTGCAACATACGTCTACAAATGTCTTCATGATCTGGCTCCTTCATATCTTAAAGAACTCATCATTATACGTACAGGTCGAACAGGTTTACGCTCTTATTTTAACACCATGGGCATTCTCCTCGACATTCCTCTCACAAAACGCAGAACATTTAAAGACAGGTCATTTGCTGTAGCTGTCCCTGTCACATGGAATAGTTTGCCATCTTCTCTTCGTTGCTCAATAGCTACGACAATTTCAAACGGGAACTAAAAACTTTTTTGTTCACCCAGGTTTTTTTTTTATAATTATTTGTGTTTATCTTTATCCTATGAGCTTTATTAACTTCATGAACAGTTTAAATTATTTTCTGTACAGCGCTGCTGAATGTGCATTGTATAGATATTGAGCGCTATATAAATATATAAACATGAACATAAACATAATTTATGCATGTGAATAAGCTATTACCTAACAGGTCCGCAAAAAAAAGAAGGTATAAATATCATCTTACACGTTGAGCCTCCTAAGTCATTTCAGCAAATCCCCTGCTGTGATACACGTGAACGGCAAGGGCATATATAATAACATATTATTATGATACCAACCAAGGTGGTAGGGAGGGGGGTCACTTCCAAATGCAATGGAAATTTCCAGCGTTGGTTAGGTGTTGAGAAACATATTTAAAAACCAAATGATTTTCCAAAACTACATGTACACTTAAAATCTCTTGCTCGTTTTAAATTTGAATCTGAAATTGACAGATTGTCGTACCAAGCTAGATGTACGAACACATATCATTTGTGTTTGTACATCCTTGGCCATACATGAACATGAGGTGGAAAAAGGAATGGAAACTTGTAGAGACAATTAATGGCTGTATGTCATGCCGATCTTTGTTCCAAATATTTCTTTTCGTGACCTCCGACTCCCCCCCCCCATCGGAAAGGTTGGTTACACCCCTGAAAATAAACTTGCTCGGTATGTTTTGACCCCAAGATGCTCTTTCTGTCTATGTCATTGTTTTCCAACGTATTATAATTCACAAAGAAGGTTTTGCTTTTGAAGATTCAATTAAGTTACGATAACAGCACCAAGACAAGAATTCAAGGGCTACCGTTAAAGTACATAGCCTAGATGGTAAGTAGATCCATGTATTTGTATCTTTGTTAACTCGTGTAGTCTCATTTGTAGTATATGTATGACTGTTTGTGACATAATAACTTTCTTCTTAAAATATTAAAAAAGCTAAGAAAATATTTTGGAAATTAAATCCTGTGCTGGAAGGGTTACGCACATTTAATTATAGTACGGAGTCTTTTAAGTGCCATATTTATTTGTTTTTCCTATTTTATACAATAACTCATTGTTGAAACAAGATCTGCAAAAAAGGTCCGCAAAATCATGTTTTAAATTCAAAAGTGACATCACACAGATAAATGAAAAGCAGAAAATCATTTATTTTTACAATCTGGACTTGATTTATTCAGTATTGATTGTACTGTATCGACCCGACAAAGCTCGTCTTGATGTGCACTGAAGTATGGGGCTTGAAGAGATCATGTCACAGACCACTTTGCTTCTTGGAAAATGTAAGAATAACATTTTGAGAGAAAACGATGACAAGGAATGAAACATATGTGTTTTTTCCAGCTCATACAATGATATAGTATAAGTATGTGCTCCCAGAAGTGTGTGTCTCCTTTCTGCTATAGCAGCTAAGCTTCACTTCTATATACCAGCTGCATTCAATCAAAGAGCTTCCACACTGTTTGCCCCTTTAAATGGTACTGCTAAAGGGCAGCTATTATATTACCTCAATCTCCACAAGACGGGAAGGGAACGGTAAGGTAATTACATTGACGACGAGCGGTCGCCATGCATCGGCTTCTGTCCGAGCGCGAAATTCAGTTCGAATGCATGCCCACGGTGGGGTTCAGGGGGCGAAGTTCCCGAAAACTCAGTATTTTGTTCCTTTTCTGGGGAAAATCATGATGCCCTTTTGGAATTTAAAAAATGGAATATTACATGCTTGATTATAGTAGGAAGGTTTTTTGATGAGAAATTTGCAAATATGTTTATAAAGAGAAGTGTTATTGTTTTAATCACAACACATATATCGAAGTTATTAATTAACACGTAAATTTTCCCTTAAAAAAAGGGTGTTCTCATGACAATTTTGACGCCTCTTGAGCACTCGACGCCCTCTCAGAAAGCTTTACTGGGGAGGCATTGCTCCCTATCACCACGCTACTGCTGACCAGTCATTCACCCCCATTTGTAACCTATCGGACACTCGAACGGCTTCAAGCATCTTCATGTTCAGCCTGATCTCTCAGTGGTATTGCGAGTCGAGCTGGAGCCTAGGGGGTCAGCCTAGCTGGAACAGTAACCAATTTTCATGTATATGACAATAGTATATGTGCATGCCCATGTAAGTGACGTCTGCCGGGCACATGGTAGTGGTTAGGAGGGCCATGAGAAAGGGACCTCAAAATTGAGCTAGATCAACTCGTGAGGTAACCTGGTGAAACCTACTGGAAATGTTCGGTATAGTCCCAGGTATCATAAATGGCTACTGCCAGACTTTAAAATGCGGGGTGTGTCCGCCAGACCTATAGAACCGGTACCCAAAAATGGAGCTACATCAGCTTGTGAGGTAGCCTGATGAAACCCACTGGGATTATTCGGTATAGTCCCAGGTATCATGAATGGCCACTGCCAGACATTAAAATATGCGGTGTGCCCGCCAGACCTATAGAACCGGTACCCCAAAATAGAGCTACATCAGCTTGTGAGGTAAGCTAATGAAACCCGCTGGGATATGTTCGGTATAGTCCCAGGTATCATGAATGGCCAAGCCAGGCATTAAAATATGCGGTGTGCCCGCTAGACGTATAGACCCGGTACCCCAAAATGGAGCTAGATGAGCTTGTGAGGTAACCTGATAAACCCTACTGGAAAATGTTTGGCATAGTCGATGGCATTTGACATTGTCTGAGTGTATGTTTTTGACTGGAAAGAAATAAAAGTTCATAGAATGTTAAATTGTATAGATTGCTTTATTTTGAAAGAACAGGAAATATAAAACATTTAAAATGGAGTATAAAGGGGAAGTTATGAGGAACTATATTCTGTGCATTTTTTGCCCAAATGACAGGTTAGGGAGGGGGTGGGCAATGAAGGATCCAAGATGATAATCATTCAGTATGGTAATTTATTTATTACGGCTTCAAACATGTGGAGCATGTGAAAGGAGGGCTTTGTAGAAAACAGACCAAAGCGCATTGAGCAAAACATTCGTGCAGGATATTGGTAATCCTTTAGTAGAACGTGAACGTTTTTCTTGATTAATTCAGGGATCTGTGTGTAATTGATAATTTTGCAGTATATCATACACATGTACACTATCATTGCAAATAATTCACAATGCACCTCAAAATATAAAATGTACACATGATGAAAAAGTTGCACAACAAGCGGTCTTTGCAAAATATGTTTTAGTTCATGCATGTATGTCCCGAATGCATGTTCCACACAAAAAATTAAAATAATAATACCCCGAAGAGAAAGTAAAATGTATAACACAAGCAAAGCATGAAAGGTCATTATTTCATAAAGCAGTTAACTCCTTGACAGCTTGATAGAACCAGTTTTAAATGAATTCAGCAGCAAATGAAGGTTATCCTCATATTTTCCTAGGAATTCAACTACTAGGGAACTGCTCGAACTTAACCACATATACTTCCGTCTTGTGAAATAGCCATGCATGCATAGAGACATAACATCAGTGGCGGCGGAAGATGTTTGAATCTGGGAGGCATTTTCCAGCTGTCTTATTTTCAAAGCATAACAGTATAATTTTATACAGCTTCAAAAATTCATAATATTTTGGCCCAAAATTCGGTAAAATAGAACAATTATATCTTTTCCAGAACCCAAATCAAAGGTGCTCCACGAGTGAAATTTGGGGTATGTTGCTTGATGTTTTTGTAAAATGATTAATTATACAAACAGACAAAGGAGACTAGTCCAATATGTAGGGTTGTTGGGCCCCCAACTTTGTCTTTACAGGGAAAATTAAAAAAAAGTGTATGCGCGCAAAGCACATGAAATTTAACAATTTTAGTCTTTTTAGGGCGATATTTGTGTTACTTAAATTAATGAAAAAAATAATATATATAGTTTTTGAAGAAAAAGGTGTTTAATGTTTGTAAGGACAGGTTCCTTTTCTAAAAAAGCACTTGTTCTATTTGATGGGGCACTTTTCCTTCTGAAAAGGGCACTTTCCCCCTTTTCTGAAAGAGCACTTTTCTTCTATGAAAAATAACACTTTTAAACTTTTCAGAAAAATAGGAGGTACGTGCCTCCTGTATCACTCTCCCCCTCCCCCCACGGTTCCGCCGCCAATGCATAACATAAAGACATGATCTAGCTCGTATGGCCTGAAGTACAGCATAGCCTATAGTCTTGATTTGATCTTTTCCTGGTTGAAACCAGACATAATTACACATATTCAGGACGTACACTTAAAGAAAATTACACATCCTGCATGTCGTGTGTAAAATTTTACACAACTAAATTTAAAAAGGAACTTCACAGCTTTCATGTAAAGCTTACATAAATCAAGTTAGGTATATTTTTACCTGAATAATGTGCAAAATTTATGTATAACAAAAAAAAAAAAAACATTTACTGAATCTTAAATATTTCCCAAAGTTGAATCTTAACCCTTACCCTAACCCTGTTCTGATACTCATGACAAAAAACAAAAACACCATTCTTGCCTTCATTTTGAAACTGTGCGAGCTGATCTGCTGATACTTTCAAATGAAACGGATGGATGGTCTCCCGAAGAGACACTTTGAAGTGATGGACCTTCAAGCAAGTTCAAGAACAAGCGTGATGAAATTGCTGTATCTTACTGCGAGAGAGGTACAACACAGTTTTCACATGAAAATACTTTACTACATAACATGGCAAGGGTGTGGTGGATGGCATTGGAGGAAAGGCAAAGTCCACAGTCAGACAGCAGGTATTGAGTCAAAATTTAGAACCCTGAATCGTCTGATCGTGCAAAATGCTGCAGATTTTGCTACTACCGCACAGCCACTTCTGCATAAACTGCTAAAACATGTTTATTTATTTTGTAACACAGGAGAAGATATATGTTTTACATGAACAACTTAATCCCTGGGAAGACCAATCCATTCTAGATATCACCGGCATAAGAAGTATGCATATTGGGTCCTATTCCCCCTACTCCCAGCGGTGACCTGAAGCTGTGAAAAGCATGTGAAGACAAAGAAAAGCAGCCATGTATCACAAAATGTCTCAAATTAGTAGATTATACAGATCTTACTGTCAGACTGTTTGTCCGCTGGTGCTGAATCAAGATGACTGGTGACTCGTTGAGTATGATAAGACTTGGTATCCAGGAATGGTCACTAAAATGATTAAGGATGATGTGGAAGTCACTGTAATGGCAAGAAAAGGCAGCTCAAAGTGGATTTGGTGATTAAGGATGATGTGGAAGTCACTGTAATGGAAAGAAAAGACAGCTCAAAGTGGATTTGGTGATTAAGGATGATGTGGAAGACACTGCAATGGAAAGAAAAGGCAGCTCCAAGTGGATTTGGTGATTAAGGATGATGTGGAAGACACTGTAATTGAAAGAAAAGGCAGCTCAAAGTAAATTTGGTGATTAAGGATGATGTGGAAGACACTGTAATGTAAAGAAAAGGCAGCTCAAAGTGGATTTGGTGATTAAGGATAATGTGGAAGACACTGTAATTGAAAGAAAAGGCAGCTCAAAGTGGATTTGGTGATTAAGGATGATGTGGAGGACACTGTGATGGAAAGAAAAAACAGCTCAAAGTGGATTTGGTGATTAAGGATGATGTGGAAGACACTGTAGTGGAAAGAAAAGGCAGCTCAAATTGGATTTGGCCAGTGCCAGAGGATCAAGTAGAGAATATTGTTCGCAAAATTGCACCTCCTTCTTTAATTGGGTTACGTAGTGTTGGACAGTTCGAGTTCAAAGATAGCTTTGATTAAAATATTATGCTGCTGAAACCGGTTCATTTCAATTACTTATTAATATATTTGCCAAATATTGATCAGTATTTGTACATGTGCAGTATTTAATCCAAAGTGATGATTCACTTATATTATTGGCAGGAATGTCCATATCGTAACGAGAAGAGAGGCCTTATGTGTTACTAGGTTTATAGCTTTTTGAAACTACTAAACTGAATTTACTCGTATAATTTTTGTAGAGCTTCAAGGTTGCTGGTGTATTTCTAAATTCATGTTATTACAATATTCCAAGTATCTAGTATTAACATTCATAGGCATAAAAATCAAGCGAGGTAGTACTGGGGGACACACTTGATCTGTGCCCTTTGACAAGCTAAAGTGACCCTTGTCTGCTTGTAGTGTACTTAGAGGGGGTCCCCTTGGTGGTGGTGCACCTTCACTTTTCTGTGTTCGAACACCACTTCATTTGTATGTATTTGAAACTATGTGTATAAAGTTTTCAAAGCGAGAAAAATGTTGACTTTATGTTACAAATGTTTACTTTGATATAATTTTTCTAAATTTATGACGGGAAAAGTTGATCCAATATAGACATATTGTCATAAACCAATTATCTCTTTAAAGCAAAGTTAGTGTACAATTTTCGATGAAGTAGGCCCTATTACAAGAGAGGTGGTAGAGATTACATAATTAAAAGTTTCTTCTAACAGTTTTACCATGAAAATTCATTTATATGTTTTAAAACTTTGATGTTAAAGATTAAAGCTCTCGGCCGAAAAGTGAAGGGCGTATTTGTATGAGTCTCTCATTTAGTCGAATACCTGTGCAGTATGGAATATCATAAACCTATCTAAATCCCGACTCGAAATTTGTACATGTTTTCCTATTGACTTTTTGCAATTTGTTCGTGTGCATGCGATGGATGCAAATTTATGTTAAAAGCAGACCGTGTGAAGCGACTTCTATTGGCTAAAATCTACATAAATTAGCAAAAAAAAACTCTTGTCTGCAAACTGTCATACAGTTGAAGAGGAAACAGTTATAGTATAGACATTATCTGATTATGAGATCTGTAGATAGAAAATACTTTGTAATTGGTTATTGTTTCCGATACTAGTAGTTAGTATACCAGGAACTTATGCAGTCGTCTCCACCGTGTATGTCTGCCTATATGTATGGGTGTGTGTATGTCTGTGACGCTTTGCTTGTAAACACGGTATCTTCCGAAGAGTACATCTTTGCCATGTCATATTTGGCACATACTGTAGATCCATCATGACCCATAGACAGATACATAGTCGCTATTGTGCTTAGTATTGATATCATGCATACTAATGAGTGGACAGGGCAAAATGTAAAAATCTTCAAATGTTCATATTTTGATAACCATATATCTATTTTGCATCTCCTTTGGCATAAATAAGGTGTTTGGCTTAGTGTAGATGCCCATTTGATAAAAAACGTGCAAAATTACTTATATGATTTATGGGCGGGGCATAATGTGGTTTTACCGAAAACAGCTTGTAAAAACGGTATCTCGAGAACCATACATCAGTGGCATGTCAAATTTGGCACATTAATTAATCATGACTCAAAGATGGTCCCTATCGTTTTTGGTGTCGATATCAATGGTAGGGATTAGTGCGAAAATCTTAAACTTTTCAATCTGTACAAGTGCATGCCAGTTTTGCTTCGTATGTGGCATACTTATGTCGTTAGATAGTATGCACATTGTCATAATTTATTCAATTAATTTGAAATTGAAAGATATATATCTTGACTCCACTAACAATCTGTATATTTATATTTAATTATTCTCTTTTATACTGTTGTGAATTACTACCCTTTCATAAACCTAAGTTCTTTTGTTTATTGTCTCTAATAGCAATATTGTTCTCTCAGGAAAAAGACTAGATGAATTTTTAGACGGTGGCCGCGACTGCCACCTTTGACTTACATTTGAAGTGCATTCCTTCTCAACATGCTCAATGCCGAACAATCGCAACAGTTGCAAAGGATGTTTCACGGGTTGGTCATCATTAGTGACTTTGTGTAATTATCTAAAAGCTGAACAGAATCAAATAATTTGGTCTAGTGGTCATATCATGACATTGCGAAGTTATATGTCCCTGGTTCAATTACCGGCGGGTACTCATACATCAGTTCTTAGGTGGATTTTCTCTATATAAACTTGAACCATTGAAGACTTGATGTAAAATACCCAAAATATCTATCTACATTTTAACACTTAATGTAAAATCTTGTCAGTTTAAAACACAGCCATTTATAGTGTATTACCACCAACCAATCAAAGATCTAGCGTCCCTAGTTCAATTCCTAGTGGGTCTCCAAAGTGTATAACATCTCCTAACAAAAGATTGTTTGAACAAAATATTTTGATTTTCTTTTAAAATTTTCATTAAATAAGTCAATTATTCAATCTTTTTCGTCATAGATGTACCCCATCCCCTACACCCACACGCACTTTAAGGTGATATTTTAAAAGTTCAGAATATTCTTTGGCCAATGGGTTTCACTTAGTCCCTCACCCCCTCATAAGTTATGCCCTCCCCATCAAGTTATGTCCCCAACCCATTATATAGATGAAGCTTGAGAGCATGTTAAGAGTGTATCTGTTTATTCAATTATTAAGTCATTTGGATGATGATGATATTCCCCTCTCCCATCCAATTAAAATAGAAGTGTATAATTTACGATGGATACAAAAAAATATATAAAAACTTTTCTTTCTTCTACGGTCGCCTAGCAGTTTATTACACACTTACATCAATTTATAATATTCAACATTTCTCTGTTTGAAAAGGAAGGAGCCATGAAACATGCAGACCTGAAATTCAAATGGGGTCTCATTGCGGACTCTAACTGATTAACAAAATGAAATTAAGCAGATCTTAATATCCTCAGATGTTAATTATAATATAATGAGTGACATTTAATAGGAATTCATAAAATAACGTTATCATCCCACTACAACATTGAGTACCAGGCCTGTCTATCTCCACAACAATTTTAAATAAGTGCAGTAACTTAACATACTTTTCAATGTGTATTTTAAAAATCAAAAGTGTATGTCAGAAATGTATCACCTCCGTTACCATGGTAATTTGCTGTCCTTAATTTGCACATCTTAATAATTAGCCAAACTTTTGAAATTTTTGTAAAGAACATTCTAGGTCATGTTTGATGTTATAAATAAACAGAAAATATATGTTATTCAGTGTTAGAGATAAATACTTAAATGTGTCTGATTGTCACGTCCGTTACCAGATAATCACCCCCCATCCAGTCATCCATAATTCATGGCCTCAGATTTATAGCTCTATATCTGGGATCGGAGAAAGGAGGGAGGAAGGAATAGAGCTAGCAGGCTTACCCTACCACAGAATATGTCTGACAGTGGCCATTCATGATACACACTTATGCTGTACATTTTTTAATCGGCAGATACACATTCTTAGTCTATAACGGAAAATCGTTTCCGAATCTGTGCTCTCGGTAAATAAGCATGATGAGAGGCGGACTGGGGGTTAAAATTCCGTCGGTCAAGGTGCCCCAACTTGGCAGACTGAACGGGGAGGGGCGAGTCTTGAGCTTCGATTGGCCACTCCTGTGGTTTTTCACGCTTTATGAGGTATATTATACATTATTTGAAGCAAGGGGCGGTACCAGAGTTGGGGCGTATCGGTCATTGGCCTATGGACCGACCGGCCAGTCTACCATTGGGCAAACTATGTTTCATTTATATCAGAATCGTAGGAGAACCTTGATTATTGGAAGAGCCGATACGTAAGCTTAATATACCACCAATGTCCAGGGCATTGTTTATAGCTTAAAATACATCAACTTATCTGCGTATAAAGCATAGTTTTCCTTAAAATATATTAACTTATTATACCACTATGTATAATATTGAGGGGCGGGGGAGAGAGATCCCCAGTTCCATAGACTCATACTCGCGGCCCTGTCCATAACTAAACTATTTATGGAACATGATCGGGGGACTCTGGTAGGCATATTTATACCTCATTGTTGTATTACACCGATTTTTTTTTTTTTTGGTGTCAGCAATGACATATAGTAGTTGTTGCTGTAGGATATGAGTAAAGTCTTCATCGGACGTACAACATATAAAATGTAAAACGTCAACAACGAAATTCATGCAGGACAATGATGATGGTCCTAAATATAAATTTGATATGCAAACGCACAAAGTTGAAAGCGTGAATGCACCCCCACCCAAACACACACACACACATAAGCATATGCTTTATTATCAAACAAGTTCTCTTTCAGTCTTTGCAAACGCTGTGTATTGGGAAGGTACGGGGACCGGCGGAGGTCGAGCAGTTTCTAAGACTGCTCGACCGGTCATACATGCAAAAGAAGGGGGGAGGGGGCTATTTCAGCTCACTCCCCGCTAAAAATTGTCGGAGGCCTCTTCCCTCCCCCTCCCCTACCCCCACCCTTCCCTGCCTCCCCAAAAAAAAAAAAAAAAAAAAATCAAAGCCGTTAATATATGATGATTAATTTTTATCGACTGGCTGACTGGATTATCATTAATTTGGGACCCAGAGATTTTTTGCAGTTTGCACCAAAATTCTCCAATTTTGGACCACAAATATCAAATTTTGGACCAAAAAATTGTCAAGTTAATACCCGATACTGAAAATGTTGGTATATCCAGGGAATTAAGAATTTTCCTCGGAAGAAAGAAAGCTAATTTTTGAACAGAACGGTTTCTAAATGTGAAAATAACATTTATAATATTTATATAGTTTTTTTCATAGGATGACTGAGTAACTTAATTGTAATAATGTATGAAAAGGAGCAAGATATAAACTCTTTTATGTATTTCTTTCACATTTGTTATATCATAATTCAAATATTAAGGATAAGTAATGGTCAATTTTCAGCTAATTTTAAAGTTGATGGTGCATTTTCACCACGTGTTTTGGCGATGATAATCCTACCTGTCTATGTCCCTTTAAAATATCAACTATAGTATATGTGTTTTAATAGATAATATCAATAGGGCCTACACAAACTGGTCCTGTTGCACGACTCAAACATTATCGAAATAACAATCTCAAACAAAACTCCGGGACAAAACTCAAAATTAAAGAGGGAGGCTCGTCTCATTCACACACGGTAAATTTGGGGATGGGATATTTTGACGTCACTTCCGGTTATGGACGCAGGATCCGATCCACTGTCTGTTTGTACACGTAATTAGAAGAGAACTCCATGGTTTGTACAGCCAGACATTAGCATGTACGTTGTGAGTGCCGAGTCACATACACAGCGAATTACGTTACTGTGACAAGAAACCTTTTTTTTTTAAATTTTTTTATTGCGTTTGTCAGAAAGCGAAAGTGAAACATTGGTATTATAATACTACAATAATAGCCACCAAATGAAAATTACTGAGAAAAAAAGAAGAAGATGAAAGCAAAAGTCGCAATAAACGATTCTGCCGGGGCTAAATTGCTTCCGATCGCCGTAACCAACTGGGATAACTGCTGTAATGACCTTCAAAGGGTTCAAAATAACTAGATACTTGCAATACGAAACAACGAATCGCGCAGCAAAATTTACACCATTAAAAACACTTAAAACATTAAAAACACTCCCCAGCTTGTAATAAACATATATTGCACCATTCTCTGTTTGTATGGCCAGGGATATCTTAAATAACATATCCCTGGTAAGACAAAGCTTGGTATACACATTGATATGATCAAGATTGTGAAACAAAACATAGTTTTAAAGAAACTTACAATCTACAGTCCACACAAGAACAGCATTAAATTAAGCCAAGCATATATGAGCACTATTGCTACGTAATAGAAACACATTCAACGCTGGACCTTTACCTGCCTGAGGTCACTTGAGGCTGGCTCTATGATTCCATGGAAGTATAACTACTTCCACTTCCATGATGATTCCGACTCCCTGCTCTCAAAAAAAAAAAAAAAAAAACTCATTCTTGTGGCATCATATGTTGTAGACTGGAGTGTGTCTTACAAGACACTTACCTTTAAATCGTTTAAGTAAAAGGTGTTTGAGTGGAGATGTTTCCAGAGATTCAAAAATGGTTAATAAGGAGATGTACATCATATGACCTGACGTACTTAGTGATGTACGTGTTGGCTTAAGGGACTAAGCATTTTTGTGATGAGGTCATAGGATGAGAGGTGGCCGGGAAGCACTTACTTTTCAGTCCGGCTCGTACCCCCGATCGGGAGAAAAGTTTTGTTCTCCAGATCAGGGGATCCTTCATAAGTATCTTTAATGTATCTATCCAAATTCAAAGTTTGTATGTTTGTATAGCACGGGAAACTCAACCACTGCGAAGGGTTCAAAAATGTTTTTTCACGATTTAAAATGATGGCGTATGAGTTATCTTTTCACCGTGCGCATCTAAAATTCACCGTGCGGTTTTCGAGAAATTTAAAGAAAAGTGATGAATTCGTATTATGTGTTACCGTTAGGCAGTCGCGCTTTTACACGGAAAATAACTTGGGATTTGTGAAAATTAATTAACTGTAACTGCATGATAGTAACGAGTTGTTTAACTTTCGAGAAATTGAACATGAACAAAGCAATCTTTGTTACAAACCTTCAATGCAACGAGTGATTCGCGTTTATGCCTGAAACTTATCAATACAAATGGCGGCTTCCATATATCACTGTAAGCTCAGTGCGCGTGCTTGAGTCTCCCGATCGGGAACTTATTGAGTCCCCCGATCGGCGTTACGAACCAAACTGCTTTTTGCAATGACGAACGGCGAAAATACGACATTACTTTGTATTAAAGGTCTGCAAATTACGGGTGGCTGAAGTCCCCTGCCCCCTTCCTCCATTCCCCACGATTCCGACTCTCCCCCATCATGAATACTCATTACTTATCCCTTTACCCTTTACAGTGTGACGTTGGACTGGGAGTGAAGGCCCTAATAGACCAAGTGTTCTACGGTCCACAGATATTTCTGATTCTGGGACCACCATGCTCTGCAAGTGCCCACTCAGTAGCGGATGTCGCACATTTGTATCATCTTATTACGGTGAGGATTTAATGTTATTTATTTTTGGGTCACATCTAGGTGCGTAAGAATAAGGGAGGCGCAACCCCCTTTTTTTCTCTCCCTGCTTCCCCAGCTGGAAATTTGGAGAAATTATTTTCCAATTTCGGTAATTGTCTTTTCTTTTCGGGCAGGATTTAAATCATCATGAAATTTGGCGAATTGTCGGGAATTTTTGGTCAATTTTTGGCCAATTTTGCGAAATGATTTGGCCAATTTTCTGTACAGTTTTTTCATCTCTGGACAATTTTCTTCAATTTTTGGAACACTTCTTTCCATTTTAGAAAAATATGTTTCCTTCTTGGTGCTTTTTTAGTGATTTTCGGGAAATTTCCTTTAGCTTTTTAAAATTTTCCCAAATTTTACCAAAATTTCCTTTAACAAATTTTGTTTGAATAATTTCTTTATGTTGCATCCCAACCGGGCAGAAAGCATAAAGTCAGGAAGGTGAAATCTTCTCAGTGTGCCTCCAATTCATACGGTCTCCCCCCCCCCCCTCCTTCTCCTTTTCCCACCACATTTTAAAAAAAAAGTCTCGCTGTGCCACTGCCACAGTCGTAAAACAATGTATACGCTATAATATAGCCTTCAAGCATATGATTATTCGCAAATTTTGCCCTACTTGCACTTGTTTTTTTTTAAATGTGCGCCTATGTGTTACCTTCATGCAGAACAAAGCACGCTTGGTCACATACCATGCGTGAATTTCGCAGACGGATAAATAATACATTATTTCATTGATCAATACAATTATCCCAGTATACGATTGGTCCATTAAAGTTAAATATATCAAAGCCATTAGGTGCTTACTCCCGGTTTCTATGGCGCAAGCGATGAGAGCACACGGCTCCTCCCCTAACTGTGCATTGCATGTAAACTCCCAAGCAATGTTGGTACTCATTGTACAGCTGATTGGACTGAAGATGGTAGAGTAAAATACTCAAGGACACAATGCAGCGACACAATATGCAGCGCTCGCGACAGGAGACGAACCCGATATCTTTCGCATAGAGCATGACTCAGTAACCACTGAGCCACTGCATCTCTCGATTTGTCCATTAAGATTAGGGCATTTCGGGCATGTGACATTTCTAAAATTAATTTTCCGAAAATTTGCGATTCTGATTTGAAAAGATCCCTATACTTTCGTATTTCACAGATTTCCTCCAGCGCAACATCTATGGCGCTGTCTGACAAAAAGCGATTTCCTTACTTTTTTCGGACAAATGTCATCGACAATACATTCAACTCAGCGAGAATATTTTTAATGAAAAAGTTCAACTGGACACGTGTGACTACTGTTATTGAACATCTTGAAATATTTTCTACCGTAAGTATTCATTTTTCATATTTTTCGTAATAAGTTTGCACTAAAATAGAACCAAGTCTTTAATGCAGTCCTATTAGTACACCCAATCAGAAGACCTCTTCTTCTTCTTCTTCTTCTTCTTCTTCTAAATCTTCTTCTTTTTCTTCTCCTTCTCCTTCTCTTTCTTAAAATTTAAATTCTTCTTCAAATTCTTTTTTCAAATTTTTCTTAAAATTTCTTCTTCAAAATCTTCTTACAAATTCTTTTTCATTCATCTTCAAATTCTTCTTCTTCTTCTTCTTTCTTCTTCTTCTTCTTCTTCTTCTTCTTCTTCTTCTTCTTCTTCTTCTTCTTCTTCTTCTTCTTCTTCTTCTTCTTCTTCTTCAAATTCTTCTTCTTCTTCTTCTTCTTCTTCTTCTTCTTCTTCTTCAAATTCTTCTTCTTCTTCTTCTTCTTCTTCTTCTTCTTCTTCTTCTTCTTCTTCTTCTTCTTCTTCTTCTTCTTCTTCTTCTTCTTCTTCTTCTTCTTCTTCTTCTTCTTCTTCTTCTTCTTCTTCTTCTTCTTCTTCTTCTTCTTCTTCTTCTTCTTCTTCTTCTTCTTCTTCTTCAAATTCTTCTTCTTCTTCTTCTTCTTCAAAATTCTTCTTCTTCTTCAAATTCTTTCTTCTTCTTCTTCTTCTTCTTCTTCTTCTTCTTCTTCTTCTTCTTCTTCTTCTTCTTCTTCTTCTTCTTCTTCTTCTTCTTCTTCTTCTTCTTCTTCTTCTTCTTCTTCTTCTTCTTCTTCTTCTTCTTCAAATTCTTCTTCTTCTTCTTCTTCTTCTTCTTCTTCTTCTTCTTCTTCTTCTTCTTCTTCTTCTTCTTCTTCTTCTTCTTCTTCTTCTTCTTCTTCTTCTTCTTCTTCTTCTTCTTCTTCTTCTTCTTCTTCTTCTTCTTCTTCTTCTTCTTCTTCTTCTTCTTCTTCTTCTTCTTCTTCTTCTTCTTCTTCTTCTTCTTTCTTCTTCTTCTTCTTCTTCTTCTTCTTCTTCTTCTTCTTCTTCTTCTTCTTTCTTCTTCTTCTTCTTCTTCTTCTTCTTCTTCTTCTTCTTCTTCTTCTTCTTCTTCTTCTTCTTCTTCTTCTTCTTCTTCTTCTTCTTCTTCTTCTTCTTCTTCTTCTTCTTCTTCTTCTTCTTCTTCTTCTTCTTCTTCTTCTTCTTCTTCTTCTTCTTCTTCTTCTTCTTCTTCTTCTTCTTCTTCTTCTTCTTCTTCTTTCTTCTTCTTCTTCTTCTTCTTCTTCTTCTTCTTCTTCTTCTTCTTCTTCAAATTCTTCTTCAAATTCTTCTTCAAATTCTTTTCTTCTTCTTCTTCTTCTTCTTCTTCTTCTTCTTCTTCTTCTTCTTCTTTCAAATTCTTCTTCTTCTTCAAATTCTTCTTCTTCTTCAAATTCTTCTTCTTCTTCTTTCTTCTTTCTTCTTCTTCTTCTTCTTCTTCTTCTTCTTCTTCTTCAAATTCTTCTTCTTCTTCTTCTTCAAATTTTCTTTCTTCTTCTTCAAATTCTTCTTCTTCTTTCTTCTTCTTCTTAAATCTTTCTTCTTTTTCTTCTTCTTCTTCTTCTTCTTCTACTAAGTTTATAATTCTTCTTCAAATTCTTCTTTTTCTTCTTTTCTTCTTCTTCTTCTTCTTCTAATTCTTCTTCTTCTTCTTCTTCTTCAATTCTTTTCTTCAAATTCTTCTTCATTCTTCTTCTTTTCTTTCTTCTTCTTCTTCTTCTTATTATTCTTCTTCTTCTTTTTTTTCTTCTTCTTCTTTTTTTTCTTCTTCTTCTTCTTCTTATTCATCGTCGTCGTTGTCGTCGTCGCCCTCGTTGTCGTCGTTTTCGTTGTCGTCGTCATCATTATCGTCATTGCACTTATTAATATAGAGCCTCTCCCGTGGATCGAGGGGCTTTACAATAAAGTTGATACCACACAGAATAAAAGTCTTAATATAAAACAAATTGCAGGACAATATACAAGCATCAAAAGAATAGGTAAAAATCAAACAAACAAAAAAACAAGATGATAAACAAGAAATTAAATATTAGAGTCAGCATAAAACTTATTTATTAGGAAAAAGATGAGTCTTAAGGGCCTTCCTAAATTATAAACAGTTGGAGCCTGGCGGATTTCAGTAAGTAGATTATTCCACAAACGTGGACCCAGGACAGAAAAGGGGCAGTCCCCACTGACGCGATTATTTCTTGGCACCAAGAGTAGAGTGACTTCCTTGTTGGATTTTAGACAAATGCGTCCAGGCTCATAAATATGCAGCAAACCTTGAAGGTATGAAGTCGCATTTTTTTTTAATGCAGTTGTGCACATGCAGTAAGATCTTGAAATCGATTCTCTGCTGGATGGGCAACCAATGAAGAACACGCAAGAGGGGGAAGCGCTTGCACGTCTATCAACACAAAAAATCATGCGCGCTGCACGATTCTGAAGTCTTTGCAAGCATTGAAGATTTTCACGTGATATGCCACCAAGCAGGAGTTGCCATAATTCAGCCGAGAAAGGATGAGAGATCGCACTGCATGAGCACAATTATTTTGATCAATGTACCGCCTGATTCTAAAATATTACGCAAATGCAAATTAACAGTACGACATATTGCAGAGATCTGGGAATTCATATTCATACAAGGTTCAAACATGATACCTAAATTTTTAACAAATGATGAAGGAACAATTATAGACCTCAGGCTACCGATCTTTGAAGCAATGGACTGGATGGAATACGTTTGTTTTTTGGACGAAATGATCAAAAATTCAGTTTTGGTGTCATTAAGTCTAAGTTTGTTATGAAGTATCCAGCCTTTAACCGCTGCAATGCAATTTGACAAGCAAGCTTAGGCAGCTTTCCTATCACCCGGCTTTTCAGGATTGAAGCTAACATAATGCTGAGTGTCATCAGCATATAAATGGTAAGCAGCATTGAAGAGTTTGAACATGTGGGTAACAGGCTGCGAATTGGCAGTGAAGATCGGAGGACCTGCAACAGATCCTTGGGGAACACTGTTTGGGAGAAGCAAAGGCCTAATCCATAACGAAGTTTCGCCGTAGTCTCTTGTGAAGGCGCTTCATGTGTTATTATTCTAAAGGTTAGGTATCGTCCCATAAATACATTCAGAAGCGAACGACGCCGTGCTGGTAACGTCACTTCCAGTTTTCAATTTTCCCTACTCGATGACCATTCATTATTCCTGACAATGTAAGCCGGGGAATTTAAGTCAGCAACAATGCTCGCTTCAAATTTCAATATTTTTTTAATTTGAAAATACGTATTAAACACGACTGCCTACTGTCTACTTAAAAGTCACAACTTTTCCCCAATGTTGTTGAAAATTTCACGATAGATTTTAAAAGCGAACGTGAAAAGTTAATTCATATGTCATTATTGTTATTTATGAAGAAACTTTTTATTCCTTTGCAGTGGCTTAGTTTCCAGAGCTCAAAATCTGTTTTAATATTGTTATGTGCAAAATTTGGATACATGCATTGTGGGATACTTATGTGGAGAATATTTTTTTCGGCACACAAAAACTGTACTCCTGATAGCGAGTACGAAACGGATTATAGACTTAACTGCCCGGATAAAATTTGGAAAGAAATGCCATCTTGCAGTTGGGATAATTGACCTACATTTTAGTTAACATTGGTGCAAATCTGCTAATCGTGATATCTCCTTCAACAGTTCAATTGTCGGGAAATATCTTTCATTTTTCTATTTTTATACAATTTCTTCCATTTGCCAAATTGTACCAAAATTTCCGATTGTTTACCAAATTTTCCTACAATTTTATATTAATATTTCCCAATGTTACCTCCCAACTTAAAAAAAAAGTCAGGCAAACGGGAAGGTGAAATACTACCGGGGAGGGTGCATCCCATTCCCTTGATTCCTACGCCTCTCATATTTTACAATGGAAACAAAATATGGGAAGCCCATTGTAATCGATTAAAAAATATTTTTGACTCCGCTGCATATATTCCATACCTCATGTCAATGGCTTTTGGGGTAAATGTTGTGCGTTCAAAACAGAGGGGTAGACGGCTCTATTCTGAACGAATATAAATATTTCATTTGCAGGCTATAGATGATATGCACAATCTGCTAGACAAAGAACATTTCACTCTGATCAGCTCGGAGAGTTTTACTGGTTCCGCGACAGCTGTGGTTAAACACCTGAAGGTTTGTTCCTGTTATATTTTATGTTAGTGGTTGAAAGTTTGTCAAAATAAAAATGTATTACCCTATTTGAATGCTGCATTACTGAAGAAAAGGGAAAGGGTTAAGCCTAATTATATTCACCCTACATATATACATATATGCACACACACACACACACCCACACACACCCCACACACACACCATCACACACACACCACACACACACATATATACATACATAGTGTATATATATATATATATATATATATATATATATATATATATATATATATAAATACATATATATATATATATATATATATATATATATATATATATATATATATATATACATATATATATTTACACATATATATACACACACACCCTCAGACTACACCCATGTTAAGAAATTTTCCGATTTTGCCAAACTTTAAAACTTAAAAATATTATCCATTATCTGAACGATTTGCTTTAAATTGATTGTTGGAATCAGTTAGGAATGATGTCCTTGCCCCTCAATTAAAGATCCAATACTAGCATATATGGTCAATGAGTCAATTGGTCAATGCGTCAGTTGGTCAATGCGTCAGTTGATCGATGCGTCAGTTGTTCAATGCGTCAATTGGTCAATGCGTCAGTTGGTCAATGCGTCAATTGGTCAATGCATCAGTTGGTCAATGCGTCAGTTGGTCAATGCGTCAGTTGGTCAATGATTATGCGTCAGTTGGTCAATGCGTCAGTTGGTCAATGCGACAGTTGGTCAATGCGTCAGTTAGTCAATGGGTCAGTTGGTCAATGCGTCAGTTGGTCGAATGGTCAATGCGTCAGTTGCCATGGAGCAATTATCACCTATATTTTAATTTTATATAAATGCAAAGAATACCTACCGCCATTGTATACAGAAGTCGATATATGGACATAAACAGTTTTACATTGAATATATATCAGCATTGAAATTTGAGCATGCCAGTGTTTAAATAAAAAAAAAAATCATTTTACTTTTTGAGTTATTGCCAATCAAATTTAGATCAATTTTTGATTTAAGCTCATTTTCTGATGTAAGACTGGGCGACCAGAACAACATCTTTGTGGAAATCTTTAAGGAATATTCCCATGGATTTTATTGTTTGTATATGATAGAGAATATTTTAGAAACAAAGTGTGAAAAAACTATGTTAATAGTAAACTAATACTTTAATGAACACAGGAAACATAAGATAACTTGCTAAAGTTATATTGTGACTCTACAAATGCAAATAAATGCATTTTGATAACTTTCTTACAATACTAATTTTATTAGACTTTAAGACAATTACCTAATATTACCTCTAGATGTAAATAATACCTTTAATATTGATATTTTCCTCATATTTTTGAAGAAAACCGATGCAAGGATTATAATAACTAACATGTACGAAGCAAGTGCAAGACAGCTGTTTTGTGAGGTAAGTATCACAAATTAAAGGAAAGCTATTGTCCCATACATGAATTTAGAAGTGAACGCCGCCGAGCTGATAACGTCACTTCCGCTTTTCAATTTTCTTTATTAATTGTGACAAGGAGTTTCTTGATTGTGAGAAGTCTGTGATGCTATCTATAGCACATGAAGGCTCCAATGTTCGATCCGGCGGATGTGTGATCAATAACATCGCAGATCTCTCGCGATCAATAGAGGAAATTTACAACCGGAAGTGGCGTTACCAGCACGGCGGCAATCACTTCAGAATTTATCTATGGGACGATACCTTGGGAATCACCTCATCTGCAGCCCTCCCCAATCATCTCCCCTCTGCATAATCAGTTTTCTTTATGGAAACAAGAACAACACTGCTCTGTTTAAATTAACGGAAGTAAAGAATATTGACATTTTGAACATTAAAATGCCGCCCCTTTCACTCCATTGCTACTTCTTACGGTTTTTGTACGGAACCCCAAAATTGAATCGGATAGAAAGGTATAAATAATCACAATTAAAAGCATATGATGTATCCGTTTCTTCAACTAGCTGGGGACCATACGATTACATAATACATGATCACAACGTAACGAGAATGTCCTTTGCTCATACTCAAATGATCTGCGTCAAACTGAGCACGTCCATATTTCAAGGCCGAGTTTTCAAGGGGCCACTTTTTGAAGAACAACGAATACACAACGGTGTAGCTATCCTTTTCAAAAGGGTGAGGTGAGGGATATGTCAAAAATAGCAGACCATATTACACTGTTTGGAGGCTAATTTTGCTATTATTCCTTTGATATTTTCTCTGCCATTATTCACTTCATATTTTCCCTGATGTGAATGTGTGTCTTAGGGGGTGGGGTTGCTGGCAAGACCCTTTCGACCCACTGTTTACACCCGTAGTATGAGCGATATGTTTATAAAGGCCTAACAATCAGATTTTTCATAGCATTTTTTTTCAGGAGTAAAGAGCAAATTTTATATTTTGGTGAGTCCACCGAGTGCAGCATTTTTATCAAGTTTAAAAAAACCCATTTATTTTTTTAATTTGTTTTCTAAAAAACTAATATACGACCCCTTAGCTCATTCACATGAACATACTCTATGCATATGCGCGTAACGTCACACTCGCCTACTCTATTCCTTACTCTAATCTGATAATATTTCAGGCATACAAGCAAGAACTTTACGGAGAGAATTATGTCTGGTTGATGATTGGTTGGTACGTGCCTAATTGGTGGCGCATTAAGAATGACACAAACTGCACTACGGGGGAAATAGAAAAAGCAATCAATGGGTCAAACTACATATCAATGGACATTCGCAGCATCCTGATGACACACAGACATCTATATCACGAAGGGTGAGAATTTATATCACTTTTTTTTTTTCAATTGTATTTTTTTAAATTGATTTAGTTAATCCTCAGCGGCTCAGTCAGTCAGTGGTTATGGAGTTTGCTCGTAAGCAAAAGGTACCAGGTTCAACTCAGGCCGTGAGCTCTACATTGTGTCCTTGGGCAAGATACTGTACTATACTTGCTTCAGTACACTCTTATGTAAAATGAGTACCAGCACTGCTGGAGACTTAACCTGCGATGGTCTGGTGTCCCGCCCAGGGGAAGTCTTCACTCTCATCCGCTTGCACCATAGAAACCGGGATAAGCACCGGCTCTATGGGCCTGATGACTTCGATGGATTTAGCTTAGCTAATCTTCATATGATACGTGGTCACAGTTTGAAGTAAAATTATTTAACCAGGGTAGGTGTATTTTGGGGATTAGTTTCTTCAAAGAGATATTTAAGTTTCAAGTTGTGTCTCATTTGCGTATACATTACAAGTATGAAACATGGGAAAGTCTACTGTATAAGATTGGCCCCCTAATAATCACTTTTTAACAATTATTAAAAGAAAATTCATCAAATATCTTCTGGTGGAAATTCATTTACAACGTTTTGCTTCACAATTTTCCTGAAAAATTACATAGTTTTAAGTTGTACACTCCGGGAAAACATACAATAAATACACGAAGGCGAATAATGTGAGGATGTGATGTCATCTTTAAACTTATTTCAGCTGTTTCTGCACAAAAGAGAAAGAACTTTACACTTGAATGTCTCTTAAACAAAATAACATTGTTTTCAAAAATATGTCTTTGTCATTGTGTTTTTGTGACGGTCTATACGCTAAACTTATTCAACCCCTGAACCTTTAGATGGATGTATTGTTTCGAATTGCAATGGAATATTCTAAAATGAACAAAATAAAATCATTTTCCAAATTTCAAGTACTATTTTTGTCACAACTAAGAATATGAATCGTTTTTTCTGTCCTTAAGACTGGCGCTAACTTTAACACGGAGATGGAAAAACGTTTACAAGGAAATGATACAATAACGCCCAACAATGCGGCGCCTTATGGATATGATGCGGCGTGGGCGGCGGGCATTTTGTTGAATCAAACCGAAGAGGTATTAAGAAAAGGAAATCACTCCCTTGGCACTCCACTGAATAGTCTTCTTAACTTCTCGTATACTGATAGCGCAATAGGGAAATTGATGTTGGAGATTCTGAAGACACGGACGAGGTTTACTGGAATAACTGTGAGAATTGATTTTTTCTTACTTCATTGTTTATTTCATATACTACTGAATAAGCTTATTTCGTTAAAGGAAAGGTTTCGTCCCATAAATAAATGCAGAAGTGAACGTCACCGAGCTAGCAACGTCACTTTGGTGTTATAGATAACATCAAGGATTTCTCGTGATCAATAGCGGAAATTCAAAAACGGAAGTGACGTTATCAGCACGGCGGCGTTCGCTTCTGAATGCTGTTATGGGACGCGACCTTTCCTCATAAGAAAATGTTCAAGTTTAAAGTTCTGCATCATTTTGACTAGTTAATAGATCAGTTAATTAGGTAATTAGTTAATTAGCTAATTAATAGATTAGTTAATCTTGAATAGTTCAAAAAGCCATTTTGCCATTAATATTACTTTGGTGGAGGGTAGGCCAAATATGCGATGTAAAAAAAAATGATATTCCCACAAAGCTAAATATGTGACATACTATAATATTACTCAAACTTAAAGGCCAGTTGCCGTCTGTAACGTACGAGGTAAATGAAATTCAAATCCTGTGTTTTGGTTGGTAGAAACACAATGGTACAATGTGCACTTACATTGATAGGCCAATCAGTATCGTTTTGGAATAAATTGTACGCCGCCACATTTTAATCACGATAGATGGCCTTTGAATATGTGATAGGAAATAAATAAACATGCAGCAGCAAAGGAATTAACTTATTTGAACAGAGGGCGACAAGCTTGAAGTTTAGAACAACCCTAGAATATCAGCCTTATCTGCCAAAATACATTTGTGGAATATACATACGTACACTTTATATTTAATTGTTTTCCATGGTTGTTATTGCAATTATTTGTTCATCAGTTCATATTTGCTTAATTTGTCAGGGCAATGTTTCATTCGACAAGGACCGAGACGGTGTTGTAGAAATAAGGCAGTTCAGAGGTAAGTTGTGCTTTAAATGTCATTGTTTGATTACTCATCAAAAAAATGAGAATATTAAAATAATATTATCGATTTTCTCTAGTAGTTTTGCTCACAAATCTACACATAAAACAATATTTTTCAATCTATTTAGCAGAAGATGTTTTCCTTTTGTTACTCAGCCAATGAGATGCAGATGCAGGAGGAAAAATTGTAGGCCACAATGCGCGCGCGTATTAAATTTACATATAACGCATGTATAATAAGCGTTAAAATGCTTTGTTTTTTAAACACCAAGTTACCAGCAGGTCGCAACTAACAAAGGTAGTTTTACGGTCATCCGTTTATAATAAAGGCGATCATCTGCATGTTTCACACACCCCTCAGGGTTGAGACCCGTCCAGTTTTTGATATCACTCAGCCAGGTCCTCCGTGGTCTGCCTCGTGCCCGTCTGCCATTCAGCTTCCCCGTAATGAGTAGCTTCTGTAGTTTGTCTCCTCTTACAGCATGTCCAAAATACTTGAATCTTGTTTGGGCTATCAGGTTATTGAGGTTTAAAGAGGGCCTGCCATGGAAAATAAAAAATCGCTGAAATTCCATTATAAGGTGTTTGATATTCCCAATTTTGATATCTCACTTAAAATTTACGAAAAATAGCCATTTAGACTCGAAAAGTAAGGCTTAAAATGCCACTTTCCCCAAGTGCTAAAAAAATGTGTTTGATGACGTCACACTATTTTTGATGACGTAGTTATAGTGAGTCGATTCATTGTTTATGTTAGGCACAATGATCATCGCCATATATATTGTACAATGGGTAGCTCAAGTAGCGACAGCTTTGATGACATTTCCGAACTCGATTTGTTGTATTTTTGCTCGGTTTTTGACAAAAATTAAAACAAGAGGGATAGTGACAGTGATGAAGTAATCAAAGGAGTGGAAACCTACCAATATGAGCCCTTAGCAGAAAAGTATTAGAAGGCAATGAATCACCGCCGGCAGAGCCTGAAGAAGATGAAGGCCTAGGCCTATGTAGTCAGATAACATATGACTGTGTGTACTGTAGCCATATGCATCGCATTGCAAGTAAGTTTAAGTAGTGTGTAGCATGTAGGGCATACTAAGTAAGATGCTTATCTCACTAAGGCCTACGCAGGCTGTAGGCATTTCGTTACAAAACTGTTGATTGGTGAGTAGGCCTACTGTAGCCTAACGTCTATCCCTATGTTTGTATGTTGTTTGCCGACATCAACTTGAAAAAAGACAAGATAGGCCTAGGCCATATTAACTCACAGATACTCTGTTCTTTGTATGGTACTGTACCCTAACGTTAGATATCATGTTGGAACTTGGTTGGTTTTGGTTATGGATGTCAATATCTTGAAGCACAATCAATCTTTTTAAGGCAAAAAATAAAGGTGGGTCTTGTGAGAATTTCTAAGAAATTATAGGCACGGCCACCGTGCCTGTACGAATTTTGTCGAAAGTAGAGGCACGTCCACCGTGCCTAATTTCATCAAAAGTAAAGGCACAGCTGCCGTGCATGTAATAATCTTGTCAAAATTATAGACACGGCCTAGTACTCCCTGGGTACCGTCGGACTGATGCCAGCCGTGTTAGTAATGCTGCCATTAGTGATGGCTGCTCATACGGCAATCCAAATGTCAACCCGTACCGAGGGATGTGTATGATAACTAAGCACGGCCACCGCGACGCCGTGCCATTCCTGTAAGAATTTAATGAAAATTTCACATTATGAATATTGATGCAACTTGGGTCAATGAATGGTCATAAAGCCAGGTAAGGGTAAATTCTCCACGGCGTTAGCAAATGGGTTCTAAAGAGCCCCGTGAGGTCCTGGGATTCATGGGCAAAGCCACGAAGGATAAAAAAAATTGCATGCGAATTTGTGGTACAGTATACCGTATAAGAATATTATGATATATTTTTTCATTGGACCAAACATGGATTGCTATTAGTTGACTTAAATATTCAGAATCAAACATTGGGAAGGAATGATATCATTCTGCAAATCGGTAAAAGAATCAAAATCTGTTTTCTCCATTCTGCCTACCAGCCATGGCATACCGCGCCGAAGGACTGACGGTATTTACGAGTAACGACTCAAGTAGAGCGGGAACCCGGGAATGTCGCTGATTGGTCGATCATATCTGTGCCTATAAGATATTTTACACGACAATAAGCACGGCAGCCGTGTCTATTATGACTTCGAAAAATTAAATTAAAGTAATAGATAATTCAATCATTTTTACTACTCTGTGTAGAAATATTCTTGTTTAAAGGGTTAGATACTTCTTGTACCTTAGTCAATGTACAGAATCAGTGTTATTAATCGTCATGCACATTTGCATTTTGCATAGCCTTGCTGGTGCCACTGGTATCGTGACATCTGAACAGTGCTGGGCATCCAAAGTATCTAGTACAGTTTAGGCTGCTGTACATGTACATGTATGCCTTGCATAGCTAACGCATACTGAGAGCCGTTGTTTATCTCAGTGGGCCTATTTAGTCCCGGGCTTTTACAATAGGATCCACCCAGATCGCGGAAGATCTGGTAGTTGTAAGCGAATTCTTTTTTGTTGGCTTTCAAAATCAGTAAAATGCTTGTTCATTTCTACAGCAGTTGTACATATTTTTTGTCTCGAATCCGAACTGCGTCTGTCTCTTAACCACATATTGTAATGCGAGAGGCAGGGATTTGTTTTTTGTTTGTGAGGCGGAGGAAGATTTCTTCTCGAGATGGATTTTTATAGCATTCCAATCTCACTTTCTCCTGGCCCACTTTTTCTCCCTGGGCCACCCCCTCCCTACTATTCACCTGGACCTCTCCACTCATCACAAAACCCAAACCCACCCTAACCTCTTCATCAATTCCACAATCAAATCAAAGACCAATTCTCAAACTATACCTTAATCTATACTGATGGCTCTAAGGAAGGCGACAAGACAGCTGCTGTTGCCATCATCCAAAACATCACCCTCAGTAGCAGGCTTCCCGACTACTCATCCATCTTCTCGGCCGAGGCCATCCTCCTCGTCCTCAACTTTTGTAAATACTCTCCGCTCAGCCACTTTGCCATCTTCTCAGACTCCAAGGCTGCCCTTACTTCATTACTCAATGTTAAATGGGATAACCCCACATCTCACCTCATCCTCCGTAAAATCCTTTCGCCCCCCTCCGTAGGAAACATATTCTTCTTCTTTTCTGGATACCCAGCCATGTTGTCATCCTGGGCAAAGCTTGCCTTCACCCTTCCCCCTACCCCTTTTCCCAAAACACCATTCCGATCAAACCCACCATTCACAACCTATTCCGTGTCGACAACATCAACTTTACCCGCCTTAGAATAGGTCACACCCACCTTACTCACTCACACCTCCTTATTGCCCCCTCCCCCACCCCTCTGCAACAATTGCCATTTCACCCTCACAATCCATCACATTCTTCTTGCTTTCCCCCTGTACAACCTTCCCAGAGCTTCCCTCGCTGCCCACAACTCAATAGCCGAGCTCTTCCAAAAAAAAAAACACCTCCGGATGAAATTATCTCCTTCCTTCATCATGCTTCCCTCTACAACCATATCTAGCCCTCTTTCCCCACCCTCTCTTTCTCTCTACATTGTATCTTCACCCACACACCTCTCGATCCCGGCTTTCTGGCTTTTAGAGCTTGTGTTTCTCTCAATCTTCCCCTGTATACTCTCCTTCCTACCTCTGGAATGATCTAACCTCTCAGGCACAATTTGACCCTTGCTCTTGTGGCGCCCTTAAACTCCCATCAAACAAACAAACAAACACCAATCATAATTTAAGATGTGGATGTTAGTTTACAAAAATACAAATTAAAGTACCTAATTATTCTGATAAATCTTGAGTTCTTTTAAAAAGTGTGGTTTATATTTTCGAAAAATGTTTATTTAAATGCCTTTTTGTTAGATAGTAATGTCAAAGCATTGCTGGAAGAATAATCAAATTTGGGGAAAATAAACTCAACTTAAAAATTACCAATTTGACACTGCTGGAAAAAAGTCTAGTTTTGCCGATGACCCTAATGTGCAGTATTACTTAGTTGCTATTTTGGCTCGACAAGTGAACTTTGTTCTTTACAAAGTTTTTATAATTTATTTTATCATTTTTCTTTTTAGGTGCACATGTGGTAATTGTCAGATTATGCCAAAATTGAACGAGTGCTAATGCTGCAAAGAAATGCAGAGGGTTCTTGTCAACATGAAAAGTGAGGAAGAAGACAGGGAATGCCCACCCTGGATTTCAGCCAGTTTGTCTGAATCAGCATGTTTTACAAGTTGCCCTGTTCCAGTTTAGTACAGTCAGAAGTATGGAAATAGAGCTGATACTGAATTTCATAAGTGAGTAGCATTGCAAATCATTTAAATTTTGTTTGGAATAATATATTTTAAAAATTGTATTCTGGATACAGGTTGTTTTTCCTCAAGCTCAAGCACGGTTTAGCTCATGCATTATTTTAAAAATAATTTTAACAGCCTCTTTAGTGTCTTTTTCTCTTGTTCACATTGAAATAAAGAATGTGTTACCTCTCATTTCACTAATCATTCTTTCAAGGGTCCCATCTAATGTAGAAATTTATAGGAATGGTATTTGCAATGTCAGACCAAAGCAAGGCTTAAAGTATGAGAGGAATAATAAGAAATCATAATAACGTAAATGAGAAATGATTGGTTTTTTTAGGTAAGATAAAGCTCCTGTCAGGCTACACATAACAACTAAAGACCTTCTTCTTTTTCTGATGAAGTACAGTCCTCCAATTGGATTATAAACGTTCTGTGAACAAGCAGAATATCTTATGTACATAAGCAGAATTTTATTTTGTCTGAACAAACAAGTTTTATTTCCAGCAAAATTACATTTGCATATTATTCAAGGATAAAATTAAAAAAACAAATAACCAGGACACATATTTCTATACTGTACCTGCCAAGTGGCAAAGTCATGTTTTAGTTTAGCATCAATCAATTTATGAGTGCTTGCATCCAGTGCTTGTCATATATTTTTCTAATGAAATGCATCTATTCTTTCACAGACACTATCCTTATACTACCTACAGACACTGGCAGAGTTGGGGATATTTCGGCAAACATGTAAGGGTACCACTTTCGGTATGCATTTTCACCAAGATCAGGGAAGTCTTTCCTTCAGCGCAATATGCAGGAAGCAGGATTCCAGTATCCAGTAATTTATGTTGTCTAATTATTATTTTTTTATTACAAATTAGGCTCTTATTTACATGCAGAACACTAAGTACAGAGTCTTGAAGGGGCTAGTGACAGTTAGTGGAAAATCCTGACAGTCTTCTATACCGATATCCAGTTTGATACTTCAGAACGGATTTAACTCCACCTTCACCTTCAGTTGAAAACAAAAAGCACTGGCATTGATTTATATGGTGGGAGGGGAGGGCGGTTCAGAATCCAAAGAGGCATCCAAAAACTGTGTATGCATGATAAGAGCTACGGGAAATATTTAGAAAAAAAGGAAAGCCTAATGCAGCAGAAATGTTTCACCTTATTTCTTCGTCACCCATGATAGTGATATTTAATCAAACCCAACTACAGTAGCTCAACCCCTAACAGACATGTTGTGCCCTCAACCGCACATTTTGGACCGTTTGACATAATTTTTCTGCTAGTTTTTGCATCCATAGCATGAAAGTCTAGTGAAGCGATTGATGGAACGTTAAAGGTCTGATGACATGTAACAGTTTTTAGATATGTGAATGAAAGTTAAATTCTGAGCAAAATGCATTTTCATACAATAGCTTGTCTAGCTTTTGAAAAATGGTCAATCAAAGTTTGAAGGTTTTAGAATTTAGGCAAACTTTGTGGTGCTATCTGTTTAATATACCTCAAATTCTTTAATGTGTTTCTCAATGTTAACCAGTTGTGAGAGTTCTTTTTTAGTTCTTTTTCGCCGATTACCCATTGCTTAAAGATATGTTCAATATACAAAAAAAAACATGAAATCAGACTTCGACATTTAAAGTATAAATTAAAAAGGACTGAAACGCAAATGATTTATAGAAACAATTGGAGAGGCATTCAACTTTATATGTCAAAAATATTGCACAATAACATCCAAAACTTAAAAACTATGTAAAAGCCATTTTAATTGGAGTTTTTGTTATATTAATGTTCCATTCTATATTTTGAGGCAATTAAACCCAAGCTGCTTTTAGATGTCATTGTACCTTTAAGTAACAGTGAGATAATAAGTACTAGTCTTTTTCAAAATACTTTGTGCTTCCTTTGTATTCTTTCCCTGTATTACTTCTTACAAGTTTGACAAATATAAAGAAGTTACTTGAAAAGTGAAAACAAAAATAAATTTGTAATTAATTTTACTCCTATCTAATTTAAAGCTAAGTGGAGGTTCCATCATGAAGATGGGCAAATACTCCATTGTAATTCTTCATGCTTCCATGTTACCCTGCCACCACCCCATCCAAAACAGCAATGACTACTAGTCAGTGGTCACACATATATGAAGCTTTTTTTATGGTATTTGATTTCCTTTTATTTTTGCTCCTTAGAATGATCACTTTTATACAGAGAGGAAAACATCACTGCCCTGTTACTGATCCCTCTTAACTACTACTTAAGGGATCTAGTTTAAATCTAGATTAAGGTATGTATCTAGTTCCAACTCAAGTGCTCATCGAGAATTTTGGGAGTTCTTGTTGTGAACATAATTCCCTCACAATGAGCCCACAACACATCTGGTCTGCAATGTACAGAAGCAGCTTAAAGCCATCAAATATATGTATAATTGCTTACACCTCGGGGTTCAATGAATTATCAAAAGTGTTTGCCTGTTACTAAGGCAAGTATTATGAAATGCCTAATTGCCAGATGACATGCTAATTATTTTTCCTGGCACAAATCCAACACTTCTCTTATTTTGAATTAATTATTTTGCAGGCGTTTTGTTTATTTCCTTGGATTGCGTAATAGAAAAATTAATTGTCGCAGGATCCGCAAAACAAATTTGTCAAACCTTTCTATACTTCCATAAAATAAATTTCTGGTGAAGTTTATCAAGTTACAAATGTATATTAGGCCAAAAACTTGTTCGTTTGCTCTCCTCCACTAGCCCCGGCTTTAAAAGATATATATATATATATTTGGTTTTAAAAAATCCCTACACCTCATAGAATGTCCTTCTTACAACCCAAACACTTGATTTGGCTAAGAAAAAAATAGGTTCAATTTTGGTGAAAATGCAGCTTGGCCATCCAAAATTAATTGTGTAAATACACATTGTACAAATCAAGAAAATTGGCCATGAAATGAATATTTGGCCGTATACTGTCACAATGACCTTGCAGCCATGATTTTCAACTCTTCAATGACCTGTTAAAAATTATACATTTTCCGCCCGCCCCTTAAGCTTATATTCAAAGTGGAGGGCAAACAAACAATTTTGTTAGGCCTTATTTCCAATTATATCAACCCCAACCATATAGCCCCATAGGGATGTTGCTGTCCCTGTTTCCATAAAGCAAGCTCCCAAAGAAACCTGGTACTCATTTTTTGCTAAAAAGATGATTTAGTGTATGCAACATTAATGTAACAAACCCTATTCCATTTATAAAATGAAGTTTTTTTACAGATACATTTCATAAAAGTAATATAAGTGCAGGAAAATATGAGGTCATGTCCAATATATCAAAACCTGATGGAATCAGTTGCTAGTACCAGGAGTGTTTTCCTCCATTTGCAGTGTGTCTGAAGTGCCATCAACACCTGTTACATCCACATTTTCTGCTGATTTTGTTCAGTTGTTTGGAATCTGGATGCATGCCTCTCAAAGACTTTTTCCAAGGTAGGTTTTGTCATGCCGTTTGATACAGGTTGATGAGGGCTAGGAATGCGACTTGACTGGTTTCTGACCGACTCGTACAGGTTGAGGAGGGCTAGAAATGCGGCTTGACTGGTTCTGACCGACTCATCCAGCACTTCGAGAGCATACACTTCCTTGAGTAGGATGTCAACATATTCTGAAAGAACATGAAAAAAACAACATTAATATATGGATAGCAATATTTTAATTTGTTGTTACTTCTTTTTAATGGGGCAATTTGTAAATTTCACAAAACATGATTGCCCTCTTATTCCATCAACCCTTGATTAAGATAAAGATTTTAAATGAACCTTTACACGCCTTAATAACATATACAGGTCTAACACAATTTAAATTCATTGAACAAGAAAGTTTCCCCACTTTGTAAATACAACAGCCGGCAAAATTTGACCCATGAAAATTCAGTTTTTGTAAGAAACAAATTCTCCTTCCCAATGTCATAAGTTATTACAAATTTGTATATGTAACAAATGATATTATTTCGGCGCTGCCGTGCTTGTAATTTAGGCATGTGAAAATTTGTGTCCACTATTTATAGATTGAAAATACCTAAAGTTTGATCATCAATATGGATTGTTATCACACATGAGTGACATCAGCTAGTGACAGGGGACATAGACCTCTAGCCCACCTCCCCCCTACCCACTTCGCAATCTGCCCAGAATTTACAGGATATTCTGTGTGTGATTTATTTTGTGTATCCACCTCATTGGTGGATAAAGTGGATACCCCACCCATAATCGGGGAAATCCCATCACCACCCATTAAGTACAGTGAGCTCAGAGGGGTGGGCAAGTGCAGGATTATTATGGCCCGGTATCCCATCACAGATACAGGCGTAACCCACTGCAGATATTCAGATTTTCATAATCAACATGCTAGGCATTATAGTACCTTGAAAATTGGTAGCCTTTTATTTTCAGGCTGACCCCTCCAAGCCTCCTGATCAAGTAGATTCAGTTTTTTCCACTTTATTCATGATCTCCAAAGAAAATGATGCCATGAGCTCAGCAAGAGAGTTTGATGAAACGTATTTCTTTATGAATAAAAATAACTGACTTAAGTTAGGCCATTCATAAACAATTGTTGGTTTAGTGTAACTCATTTTGTTGAGAAAAAAAATGGGTAGGTAGGCAATGTTTTTTGAGCCAATATCAGGTTTTTTCATACCTTTCATACAATAAAAGATTAACACTACAGATAAGAAAAAATGAAATGATTTGAATAGGCACCAATTTTGATGGAAAGGTAGGGTTGCGCCAAAGGAACAATTATTTTAGGATGGCCGTAGATTTAACTGAAAAGGTACAAAATAAGTTGTTCAATATATATACATTGAAAAAATTACACTGAAAATAATATAGGTATATAACACCATGTGCGAATTATGAAGACAACATTGGTAGAATAGGTATAACTTTCAATTTGGAAAAACCCACTTTCAAATGGAAGTTTTATGTAAATGAAGTTACTGTTACGCCATCAAAAAAATTCAGTAAAAATAAAAAGAACATCTAAGCATAAGCAAAAACTACTAAAACAAACCTTTCCATGAAGTTCTGGAAATTGCACAACATCTGTGGTTTCCTCACTTTCAGTCAACAAATGTTCAACAGAATCTGTGGTCGTTCTGTCATATTCCTCACAGATTTCTCTAACCATCTACAAAAATGAAACGTTTTGATATAACTATGCAGGCATGTAATTTTGTTACTTAAGACCTACCAGTTACCACATCATTTTTTGCACTCCAGAGTGACTTTTTTTTTGTCAAGCATGTAGGCCTAAGTTTTTCTATTCAACATACAAAATAGTATCATCAAGAGCAAGGTGTCAAAACTCCTCATAATTCCTTTACTGGCATAACAAATATGAAAGTTAATTTTGTCAATTTACAGATTCATGCTTTTTTAACTTGAAAATTTGTCCTTATAATCTCACTCAGAGAGCAGGTAAAGGATTTTTTTCAATGGCAATGTTAACTTGTAGAAGTAGAAATTGGTTCATGCCTTTGTTTACAAATGAAACACGTAGTTTTTGTATTAGAAATAAATATGCTCTAAAATGTTGCATCACCTTTGTAGAGATGTGGTGCAGCCCAAGTTTTTGCTTTGAGAACGTTAATACTCTACATCAACTTTTTACTCAGTTGCTTGTTATGAATAAAAAAAGGGCATTTCTGCCAACTGCACTTTCTGCCATTCCTTACCGTCATGACGGTACGGCCCAAAAGGTATGGCGGAAAGGCTCATAATATATCGGTAATAAAATGTTGTTTAGTTTCAATTAATGTGAACTGAAAAGCATTTATAAGAAAATAGATACAGTGATTGCAAACAACATGAATTAATACAGATATTTATCATTTGACTTTAGAAATGGGGAAATGGGCCACAAAAAAGGGCCTGGAAGATAAATAAAAAGAATTGGTAATACTATGTTAAATACCAAATATCATTAATTTGAAGGAATAAGAAAAGGGATACGTTTGAATGTGACCCCTGTGATCGTAATGTAGCATAAGCCTAGTATAGGCCTATTTGAAATTAAAACTTCATATTTTGGCGAAAATTCCCGGCTACCTTGTTTATACTACAGTAGTACCACAGCACATCTTTACATTATAATGTAAACCAAATTTTATCCTAGCTTGCATACAAAATTTAAACTAATCTGTTTTATGGCACGATGTTTCCAAGAAGGCCTCGGTTTCTTTGCTGGTCGTTATTTATCAAGGTTAGGTTAGAGCTTGTAGCGGAATTGGTGCTGGTTGTAGCCTTTTACAGCCTAGCCTAGTACCAGGAACGTCTGCATCGGGCCTAACGTTAACGCCCAGAAAACTCTAATCCCGTTTCAATGTGGAACCCGACTCAGGAACCAAAAAAATACGTTTAGAAAGTCCAAAATCTGCATGCAGAAGTAGGCAGATAATCCTTAGTAAAGACTAAAGTGCTTTTTGCAAATCACACTGCTTTTCATATGCCCTGTAAATTATTTATAGTCCAAGTCTAACGTTAGTTAGCTGCACAAACGTCGTCCATAAACGTTTTATTTTCGGATCCTTTGGAAGTTTGTATCTCTCATTTTCATTACTACACTCTCCTACGACACAATAAAATGACATTTTCCTTATTTCAGCTGAATTTCTTCTCCTTCCGATGTCAAAATCACATAAACAACACTTGTAACTGCACCGAGTACAGTACGTTGTCATGTTGTTGCATATGTTGATGACAAGCAGCACACAAATCTACTCACTATACCTACGTCATGTGACGTTATCAGCTACTAACCCGAAGAACTCTTTTTTTCTTCGAAGTTGATAGAAATTATCATTTTCTTTTCCTCGATAAAAACAATTAATAAAATTTAGCAAACGAAACCTACATTTTTGGATAGCAAATGATCCAATTAATCAATTAAGAGCCAATTATAAATCCATGGCAGGCCGTCTTTAAGCATTTTTCCTTTACTTTGATTAGGTCATCTTTGTTACTCATATGTGTTGTGTATGGGACTTTCGTCATTATGTTGGTTTATAGTCCAGGTTTCAGTAGAATGTAGGAAATTAGACAAAATATAGCATCTAGTGAGCCACTTTCTAGTTGCTATTTTTATTGAGTTAGAGATTAAAATGTTTTTCATACGCTTGGTACCATATCTTGAATTTGCAGAGGGTCAATATCCTCTGGTTCTTGAATAGTTGATAGAATTCTCCAGGATACGATTGGTCCGTTATGTACACGTAAATTTTGGTCATGTGACATCATATAAATTAGATTTTAAAGATAGATCAATTGAATTGCCAATTTAGATTTAGAAGGGTCTGGACTGTAGGTAGTAGACACGATCGCTAATACATAACCTCTTCTAAAGTACAATGGTCACAAAAGAGCATGGAAATTATCACCAACGCCCTTAACTTTTGCCTAATATAACCATACAGACATAAAACTGAAGAACTTTTTCAACTTAAATTTTGATAGATTTCCCAATTCCATATGAAAAGGGGTAAAATGGTCAATTTAATGTTGCAAACGCGCTCGTATAACTTGAAAAAGGAGGGGCCAAAACGGGCGCAGATACAACAAAAACCACACGGCCCGTTCGTTATAAGATGCAACAATGAACCTTTCCAGGTTTCCAAATAGGCCACGCCCACCATAGAAAGCGCGGTAACTATGTGGGGCAAACAAACTTCAAATCCGCAATTGTGCATTACCAATGCGTTGACATTACAATGTTCGCGAGGCCTGCCGCAAGTTTTAATTCATTTATGACACTTCTCTAGATCTTTCGTTTAGAGTTTGTAGCAAATAGGATAAACAAAATTCAGTTTGCTAAATGTTCTGGGTAACAACAATCAGATTTACAAAGCCCACAGCGGGCCCGTAAGCGCAATTTTTCTTCACCATTTTAATGTCACTCAGTCTGCAGTCCAGAAGCATGCCTATAAATGGCAACATAAATGTTCCCAAAAATGGGAAAATTTTCCTACATGGAAGCCACCATTTTGTAATATTTCCAATGATATTTTGCTATCCTAACGTTAAAGCCTTATGCAACGTTACATATTTCAAATTTGAAATACGTCTGGGAAAAATAACTTTGCTAGGGGAAACTTACAGCTCTTGAAAATACCTTCATTACTGTCATGGCTACAACTTGTTGACTCCCATTTGATATGTTCACCACGCCGTTTTCGAAATAATATGCAATAAAGTTAGGCTTTTAGGCGCAAAACGGCCATTTTTAAAATTCAAATATTTTTCAACACAATGATTTTTAATATTTCAAGTGCATAGCTATGACATTTTGTTGCGAAATCTTAACATTATGGCTGCATGACTTAAATCTTCTCGTGTGTTATAAATGTTCCTATTAATGGGCATGCTCCCAGATTGGTCTGTGTGTGCAGAAATTTGTTTTGTACGATAAGTTGCATCGACTACATGAACGCACGCCGCTAGCTAGCTGTATTGCATCACTTATTTACGCAGATTCTTTTGCTAGTCAAATTAAAACAAGCTGTCAATCATTAAACCCACAAAGGTTAATTGCATTGTTGTGCACTATAATATCTATTTGAATTTAACTACCTTAACGCCCTTGTTCTTTTGTTGATATTAATACATACAAATTGTACGTGCCGACATAAGTAACGCCCGTAGGATGCACATCGGTGCGTTCATACGCTCAAGGTTACACAGGCGATGCAGATACGCACTCAAATTATGTCCATCATTTCCTTACGCAAGCGTCCTATCTTCTTATTGGTTGGGAAAAATGCTTACGTGCGTATCACAATTTTGTCAAGACGCTCGCAGAAAATAAATCTGTCGAAACTTTATTTTTGAATGAAAAATGTGTATCCTTTTAGGAAAGCAATGTTAAGTATATTACGATATATATATATATATATATATATATATATATATATATATATATATATATATATATATATATATATATATATATATATATATATATATATATATATATATATATATATATATATATATATATATATATATATATATATATATATATATATATATATATATATATACGGTGTAAAACAAATTCAAGTTTCCGTGTGGTGATTTTCATGTCAAAATATGGAAGTCTTCATACCGAAAATCAAGTTGCCCAGAACTGCAGAATTCCTGGGCAATTTTCTTTTAAACACTGAAAACACACGTTGAAGCCCATTGACTTTGCGTGTAAAATGTTTACAGAAATTAAGAGCGAATGAGTTGGAGTATGAAGATTCGTACTAGGATGTAGGCTGACAAGGAATCATGGGTGGCAAAAGAAGATATAAAGGAAAGAGTAATCAAATTACTTAATTTGTGAAAAATGTTATTCTGTTTAAAAGATGATGAAATTTCAATTTTGAGAAATTTTGTGTAAAATTAATTAAATTCAGATTAATAATCATATCATCCCATCACTTCCAAAATGTGTATTGATATTGATTAAAGATGTAGGATATATAGTGTACTACAGACATGTATGTATGCAGAGCAACAGTCTAACTGTGGCAGTGACGTATCAGGCCCAACGAAATGGAAAGGACAATGGAGGACCAACCCAACGTCTTGTAATTTTCTCATTGTATTTGGACGAATTGGAACCACGATTGTTGGATCTTAGGAGAGCGGCTTGGGGGAGGAAGGATGGAGGGGGGAGGGGGATGTCTTTGTCTCACAGAGAACGTCTTTGTTGAAGCACCTCTCCTCTCATTCAGATATTCTCCTATCTTGAAAAATGATCTTGATGAGAAGTCAATGGCTCCGCTACTAAAGTGTGTACAGTAAATTTCCCATAGGAAGACAATTTGAGCAATAGTTGAAGAACTGAAAATGATTTTGAATACATTATATTTGCATGTATTATAAAGGTGTGATAAAGGATGTGGCGTCCCTTTTCTGCAGAGTACCGTCCGTGCATGTATCTAGCCTTTATTTTGGGGAAGAGGTTGTAAGATAGAGAGAGAGTGTGTGTCACTGTGGGAGAAGGATGTCTGACGGCCTAAAACAATCAACATTGTAAAAATAGCAGTTTTGTTTCACTATTTGGAGGCTAAACATTTTTGCTAGAAAGAGCAAACAAAATCATCACTTTTAAAATCTTAACCACTGTACCAGATTTTCTGGAACATTATCGTAGTTTACTTTTTATGTCATATAACCTTCAACCCCTGAATCCACACATACGTTCCACATCAGTTTTTTCCTAAACGAAACACGAATTAAAAAAGTTCCAAACAGTTCTTTTGTATATATCTCAAATATGATATAATCTTTTAAATAACGTTAGATGATCTTCAAGGATCAAACATTAATTTCGTTCTCATCAGGATTTACGGAGGAGGTGATAGTGCTGTTTTCAACAGATGAAACAAAGATTCTCAGAAGTTTCACCTGGGCAGGAGGACGTAAGTAAAACTTGCTTTGAATTTAAAGGTATGTGGACAAGTAGCGAACTATCAGAAATTTTCAATCGTTTCTGAAAAGAAAAAGTGAAAAATTAACCTTCAAGAAACGGCTGGACTTCCACCATTGAAAAAGGCGTGTGACGTAAGAATAAGGACACAGCTAGGCCTACAATGCAAAACTTCCAGTGCCACTGTGTCACATTGACAAAGGCTCTTTCAATACATCAGTTTCATTAAATCAGTCATCAGAATATCGCTTAATTAATGATATACTAACTATTTTATAACGTTTTCTTGTGGATAAAGAGGAAATATCGACTCAAGTTCCGATCTATTATTTCTGTATGATTGTCGAACTCAACTTGTTACGTTAGGCTGTAAGTATAACTGTATGGTACACTGTAACTTGTTACGTTAGGCTGTAAGTATTACTGTACGGTACACTGTAACTTTCACATAACGTTAGTGTTGTGTACTGTTTTATCCTTAAGTCACGAAAAAACAATACGTAATTAAAATACGTTTGGATGCCTAAAAATAAACCAGATTTTTCACATTTTGTGAGTAATTTTGTAAGAAAGTGTTTGTGGTGAGTGTTATGAAGGGCATTTATATCAATTTATGCAAAGTGGTTGCTACCTGTCCATATACCTTTAAACAGTACCTAAATTAAATCAGAGGAACAGAACCGATATCCTTTTTATGGGGACAGTAACCAATATCAATTGTGGGGTAACGAAAAGCGGGTAGAATGGTGGTAAAACTTTGAGCACTTCGAAATAACATTTAGGGGATAATTGCGAGGGTGGATGATCTCAAATGGCAGTTGAGAGGATGACTTCACCATCGCATTTACCCCCATTTCTAAATAACTAATTTGGGATCAAAATATAGAAAAAGAGACAATTCATTTAGATTACTTTTCATATTTTCCCAACACTTATTGTGACGTCATTTAGTTAAAAGTGTCCTCAATTTTAATGCGACAACCAACTCGTAACCTGATATCTGATCGTACCATCGGTCGACGTTCTTTAAATCTATACCAAATTGAATAAAATAAAACTCATTTGTCTGTGTTCTGAAGCACCTTTTTCACATTACTTCCGCATGACCGCAAGAAGCTGCTCGTTCATTTTTGAACAATAATAAAGAAATACATTAAAATTGGCAAGTCATAAGTTATCAAGTTTTGACAGACCATTAATACTGAATCGCGTAACTAGCTGGCACGCGGAACATTCAGAACAAAGTTAAAAACAAGGTCTTGGAAAATTATTAACAGGTAAATTAGGGAATAAAAGTAAGAGTGGTGAGCGTAGTTTTGATTTATATTTATTTTGCAACACTTCAGAAAGTTTTTGAACAGCTAGTTAAGCTTAATTGGGATAGTTGACTGCTCATTTGTTTTGTGACCAAATAGGCATAACAGAGAGCTATAGAGTCATAGGCTACACATAAATGATGTAGGTGCGAAGCCGCATTCTGTACACACGTACATAGACACACGGCGGACTGTAAATTCAAGGCCTAGTGTCACATATACTGTATGAGGTATTTTGATCAGCCAGTCATATTTCAGAAATTAAATAAACAAATTTAGAACATTGCGTTTAAATAAAGCCTTTTCACTCGTATTTTTTTTAGGGTGAATCTTAGAACAGGTAGAGGTAATGGTTCATATTCTTATTCTAGAACCCTACAACAATCAAATGCATGTAGCACCACTAATTTACCATTTTTGCGCATTTCATATAATTTTACGTAGTGTAATGTCTTGAATGGGCCATAGGTGTAGGAAGCTTTCACAAAGTAGTGCAAAGATGGCGGTGGGAAAGGAGGATGTAAAAGGGACGGGGAAGGGGGTGAGGGGGAGGTAGGGGGTATACGACCTCTTACGGGGAATTTCCCAATTCATATACATTTATCCTACTTCTGTTATAGCGTTAGTGAGTCCAAGCCAACAAAGTAAAAGAGGCACTTCATTTTGAAATGGGAACTTTTTTATTGTTTAAGTCATTTTAGGTTTAAATACACATGCCCTATGTTCTTGCCCTTTTGATAGAAGTTGCGGGGCACTTTTCATTTTTAAAAGTGGGAATTTTATCATTTCTAAGAAAAGTGGATGGGGGACGTGCTTCCACCCTACCCCCATGGTCCCCGGCTACTACACTTATATCTTGCAATAGGTGCATATGCATGGAATCAAACAGAATTAGACAGAGCCAAGATAGGATTTGTTTTGGTTAAAAATCGACATTTATTCGCAAAAATACATGACCCTCACGTTGTGCTACTTTAACCAGGGTAGATATATTGATCTTATAGAAGCCGGTTTGAAAATAAACAAACACATGCACGCACACATACAATCACACACACACACACACACACACTTTCTGTTAACTTGTTCATCAAAAGCATGTATTTATTATATATTAAATATTTGACTTGTTTCATTCACTTAACCTATCCTCCTCTTGTCTGGTAGCACATAGGGCCTCCACCGAAGTTATACATTCCTTCCTGTTGGTTGTTGTAACCCGTGCTTCTGCCCATCTCCTTCAACCTGTCTCTACTCTCTCCTTTTCCACTGTTTGTCGCCAGGTAGTTTTGAATCTTCCTCGCTTCTACGCCCTTTAAGTTCAGGTGACCACGTGAAAGCTGTCTTGCAGTCATTGCTCAAGTCTTGCCTGAGTATATGGCTAATAAATTTCCATTGTCGCCCTCAGTGCCTTTCCTTATTTAAGGATCTCATTTTTGTGCGATCCAGCAGGTTTCTATTGCTAACCATTTATTCCCACCGGATGTTTATTATTTTTGCAGATATTTATTCTAGAACATTTCAATTGCTTTATTATTTCCTTTATTCATTTTCCAGGTTTCGCAACCATAAAGCAATACAGTTTTGAACTGATTTTTTTTTTCTTGTGTTGTTTGAGTTCCAAACTTTCTGTTACCTTTTAAAGAACCTCTGGAATTTTCAATTTTTTTTTT
>JAIGNY010000668.1:0-40000 GCA_020152595.1 Chiridota heheva
TTTTAAAGTTTTTGTACAGTATGATGAATTTGTGTTTGATGATGTTATAGAGGCAATTCCATTGCAAATCTTTATGTATTTCTTTGAATGTTAATTTGTTATTTCTGTATAATTTGAAACAATTTTCCAAAAGGTATTGAAGTAGAGTATATTTAGCAATGTATATCAATACCTTACTTTCATCCGTTTATTTTTCTAGCAAGGTTTACTAATAAAAAGGATGATAGATTTTAATGAAATACATAATTATTAACTTAATGGAGAATGTGTTGCTGTGATGTCCTACTTAGCCTTTCCTATTCATTTATTGGCATTTTTTGTGAACTTTAACATTTGAATATTTCCTGGTAAGAATAACATATTAGATGAATAACACTAAAATGTTTCTACAGAAATTCTCTTTCTTTTAAAAGGCTACGAAAAAACATGGGGATATTTCTTAACATACAGTACCCAAAGTATACAATAGGGATACTTTTATCTAATAAGGGATCGTTAAATCCCAGCTTTAACAATAAAAACAATGGACAAGGTGAGTCATTACACCAAGGTGGGTGAGCCAAACTTGACCTTGACACACCCTCAGTCACTTAAGTGACTCACATTTCTTCTGAAATAACTTACTCCAAATCACTCACCTCTGTACAAAGTGAATGGGTCTGTAGTAAATTGACTCACCCCAGAGTCACTCTAGTGACTGACAATTTGGTACATTGACGCACATATGAGTCACTGTTTCATATGTCAATTACTCACATTTGACTGACATTGCCGAGGATAGTAGAGGTGATTCATGTAATTGTCAAGTGCATAACCGAAAGCTTATCTGTGATTGGTCAAAAGTGGACATGTTATGCAACACCACATTTTAGGGTGTTGACCTGTTAGTGAGTAGTTTTGGCTCTAGAGGACATGTTATCCAGGCAGGGTCCTTGTAGCTACTTACACTTGTGTACATCGTAAATATTTCAAGCTGGATAACAAAGTAGCTTTGAAAATAACTGCATTTTTCTTTCTGTACTGCACCTTGAAGTTCTTATGAATTTAACCATAACTCCAGTAGCAATAAATAAATGACGTCTTTATAATCGTCAGTTTGTTTTAATTATTTTATAGAACCTCCAGTCTACACAGCAATATAATGAAGTTTGTAGTCAGACTCCTGTGGGTAAATGGATTATAATTTTTCCCACCTCATAATTTAAATTGAACTACAGTAACTACTACCCAGCTCCTCGTTATCTTTCACAGAAATGTAAGTACCAGCCCTTTTTACCAGGGCCTGTTTTTATTGGAACATATTTACTGGGCACTGTATTGTTCATTCATCACTGTATAGTACTTTATGAAGTAATCTTCCTAACTTCTTGTTTACCATTTTGATAAAGCCCTTATAATTATAATAATGATAATGAAAAAAGTAGTAAGCTTTGCTACGGGCAACAGTTCGCAATTCGAAAAAAAGACAGTGAACACTCCCACCAAAGAAAGAGGACGGACAGTACACACCATACACTGGCGGGATCCAGAAGGGCGGAGAGAGAAAAAGGGGAGGGGGGGGGGGGATACTGCTGATGAGTCAAAGACTGACAAGAAAAACACTGAGAAAACTTAAAAAAAAGCTATTTGTTATGTATTTGCACACTGATTAATAATATTGTAATAATGGTAATAATATTCATAATTTTCAATGGAAGCAATAATAGAAAGAGTACTAGCCAGTGTTCAGTACGTGGCTGTGACTAGGGCGTAACCATACAATCATACAAAACATAACGCTCTACTTTACTCACAGACTTTCAAATACATCACACTGACTGTCGTTTCTTTTTAATAAAGAATAGGGTATTGAGCACTACAGTAGTTATATTTTACTTGCAAGTTTTTTTTTACAGACAAGCATCCACACCTTTATCCGCTTTGAACACCGTTCTCGGGTGAAGCTGGGTCAACCACCAATGTCAACAATATCGGTGGATGTACTGTAGCCACTGATTCGGCTACAACTGTTACCGCTTGCTTTGTTTTAGCAGACACACTTGGCTTAAAGCGCGTAACTCTCTCTGAAGTTTCTTTCTCTATGTCCAGCATGCGAACAGACAGCATACCACCGAAGGTCTGGAAAACATCATCAAGCGTCATGCAGTCCTCGCAACGTCTAATGGGCATATGGCGAGGTCCTTTTGTCTCCTAAAGCACTAACTTGTACCAATTTCAATGCACAAGGATTGCTGACATTGCTTTGAATCTTTGGTAGCATTTCTTTAAAGGTTTTCCAGTCTGACTCAACTTATGCCTTGCAATCCTGGACTGCCGTTTGATAGCATGTTATGTATGCTTCATGTATTCTTTTGGGAAGAAGACGTATTCTCTTGCCATTTTTGACATGTTAGATCAGAATAAATCAATTATGATAATGATTGACATTTATATACAAGTGTTATTAGTTTAAAATGGAGAAGCAGTGTGGTAGTTGGTAAGGTGATTAAAACAAAGTTTTAGTTTTGAGCCGATTGCAATTGATAACACGAACGCCATCAAAGTTTTACGCATGCTCGTCTGAACATTTTTTTTTTGCAATTAATTTCCTCCTTTTGAAATTATTCTATTGTCGTGCTTGCTGTGCGTTTTTTTAATTTTTGACACGTGTAGCAATTACATCAGGACTGACTGTTTTTTGATAGTAGGTGTGTCGATTATATCATTCAACTTTTTATGAAATCCTACGGAAATGTGATGTAGTTTTTTTTTAATCGACCGCTTATCATACACTAGCCTGTATTGCTTATCCATGCTAACGGTTTCGATTTCGCCTATCCTAGGGCGTTTGGTTTTGTGTGGATAGTTACATGTAGAACTTTTTCATTTCCTTCAGCATCGCATGTTTTGTTGATTCACAATCGACGCTTTTTACAATCTCACGTATGCTGTTAAAGTTTATAATACCGTTAGTCTGTACGTTCAATGTTATCCCTTTCAGTTTACATTCTGTGAATGTTTCTCCTTTTAGATTCTTAACCATGTAGCCATAATTTTAGGGCCTGCCAATACGATTTCGTTTATGTACGTCCCAACCATATGGTATTTGAGTTCGTCAGTCATGTCACCCCTAAATTATCCTAGTGGGGTTCGTTAGCACCGTCTGACACGTACACGATACTATCGGTGTCAATGTATAGGACGGCCTTTCCCAATTTCTGTAATTACAAATACAATTCCAGACGCGCTTGTACAGTAGTAAAAACAGCAACAAACGTTGACATTGATGGATTCTTCTTTGTGTTTGTATTAAATCAGTGATGCCGAGTCTCTCGTGAAATCTATGCATTTCATGAATTTTGTTTCATCAGTGAGCAGTTTGAAAAATTGAGCGCTCTCTACACGCATTCGGTAGATGGTAGCGTCACCCTTTGCTCAAATTTTCCCAACAAGAACTTAACATTTATTTTGCCAGTGCGCGTCTGCCTGGAGTAAATTCAATTTTATCATACTCCAAATGTATCTCTTCCCTTTCCTCATAGTCGTGAATGTAAGCCATTTTTTCAAATTCTGAATTACACCTACGAGGCCACCCGCTTGCCTCTTGTTTCATTTTTAGAAAGATGTTTATAAAATCAGCAAATAGTCCTGGCATGGAACCAAAACCTTCAGGATCAGCTAAACTGAACTTTGCAGTCTCATTCAAATGATAAACTTCATTAATTTGAGTGACTTCATACCCCCATCTCTATTAGGTTTTTTTCTTCTTCTAGAGATGCCAATGAACCCGATAGGCGCGCTCTGTTTTATAATGCGTACAATTCTTTGTGCTTGTTTCTGCGCATGTCCTACACAAAGCAAAAATCAGCTTGTTTTTTATTTTGTCGTTCGGAGGAAGGACAGTGCATTTTATTAGGTCAAAATATTCTTCTACTTGATCGGTGTTTGTTGGATGAATGACTTCGGGATGACCAACAGGGTATGCACCCCACTTGATGATGTAAGGATACAATGAACAGATGTCGATGCACCTGATTTTTCAGTACCGGAAACTTTGTGATGCAGTTTTACAGCATTTGTTTGCCCTCCCAAAAATAAGCGTCCATTGGGCCCATTGGAACTATCGCTTTGTATTGTGCCAACCATTTCTTCAAACTTTGGTTGTCTTTTACACAGATGTCCCTATCGTGTTCCTAAATGGAAATCACTTTGTACCCGGCACGTTTTAGGCATTCTACTTAATGTCTTGTAACCATGTTCGCTCCTTTCAAGGTCTGCTTACCCCAGGAAGCATTTAAGTTCGATTTTTGAAACATGATTTACACCAGTGCAAAAACACCCCTGAAACTGATATACAGTCTTTTCAGTCGGCGCATAATCATCGCAAAAGAAATTTGCCACTTTTATCTCACCCTTTTTGTCCGCTTTTGATTTCAAGTGATGGATCATTGTGTCTTAGCCAATCAAGCCATTTGATACATTTTAACGATTGCTTCTCTTTTTTGAATTAGCACCATTTGGTACAGCCGCTATCTGTTTTGGTTTAAAACAACGTGAATGGAGAACCACAACATGCATGCACTAGAAATTGTCATGTTTTAAATAAACGGATCAAAACCACCCATCAATTGAAACTCCTCCCTAAAAATTTCACAACCCGACCTTAGCATGTTAACATCACTTTGACAATAAGCTTGCAATTTTCTCGGCTAGCGAAAATTCATCACCATTCACTGTCTTGTACCATATTAAAAATTCTTTTTCTTTTTCTAACATCAATTCTGGATTGTACTATTTCTTGTCTGGCCAAGCGCCTACTTATCCCTGATTCGCTTAATGTTAAACATGAGTCGGGCCTGAATGTTTTGTTTACCTTGATTAAAGCCAGGGACATTATCATGAATTTAGAACGACAGAAAATTACAGACGTGGCCAACCCGTTTTTCATGCGCCAATCGATTATGATGATGATGCTGATGCTGATGATGATGCTGCTGCTGATGATGCTGCTGATGATGCTGATGATGATGCTGATGATGCTGATGATGATGCTGATGATGCTGCTGATAATGATGCTGCTGATGATGCTGCTGATGATGCTGATGATGATGCTGATGATGATGCTGATGATGATGCTGATGATGATGCTAAAGATGATGCTGCTGATGCTGCTGCTGATGCTGCTGATAATGATGCTGCTGATGATGCTGCTGATGATGCTGCTGATGATGCTGATGATGATGCTGATGATGCTGATGATGATGCTGATGATGATGCTGATGATGATGCTGGTGATGATGCTGCTGATGATGCTGATGATGATGATGCTGATGATGATGATGATGCTGATGATGATGATGATGCTAATGTTGATGATGATGCTGATGATGCTAATGTTGATGCTGATGATGATGATGCTGATGATGATGCTGATGATGATGCTGATAAACAAAAGGAAGCCATACGATGACAAATTTTTTCTTTGGTACATGATGAATAAAAGACTTCTTTACTAATGATATCCAACTCTTGAATAGAAGGTTTTTCAAGACTAATCATTTGAAATGTTTCCAATAAACCCACAATAGACTCATGAACCCACTATAGGTCCATCAACCCACTATAAACCCATAAACCCACTATATAGACCCATAAACCCACTATAGGCCCATAAACCCACTGTAGTTTCAGTCCCATAAACCCACTATAGATCCATAAACCCACTATAGGTCTACTATAGGCCTGTAAACCCACTAGGCTTATAATCCCACTATAGGCCTATAAACCCACTATACGCCTATAAACCCACTATAGGCCTGTAACCCACTATAAGCCTATAAATCCACTATTGGCCTATAAAGATGCGAAAGAAAATATTGACATTATGATAAAAAATTATTACTTAAAACAATGAAAATGAAAACTACAGTTAGGCCCATAAACCAAGTATAGCTAAATCCATAAATGGACTATGGGTAGGCCTATAGGCCCACTATGGATAGACACATAAATCAACTATGGTAAGGCCCTTCAACCCACTATGCCTATTCCCCCACCATGGCCTATAAACTAACTATAGGTCTATAAACCCATTATGCCCATTACCCCCTTATGGCCCATAAACCTACTATACTTAGGTCCACAAACCCACTATAGCTATGCTCATAAACCCATTATAACTAGGCACATAAAATCCACTATAGCGAGGCCCATAAACGCAATATCGCCCATAAACCCAAAATAGGACCATAAATCCACTGTAGGTACGTAAACTTACTATAGACCCCCAAACCCACTAAAGGCTCATAAACCCACTATTGTCCCACTATAGCCCCATAAAACCACTATAGGCCCATTATAGACCTATAAACCCACTAGGTCAATAAACCCACTATATAAACACACTATAGGCCTATGAGCCCACTATAGGCCATTAACCCACTATAGCTAACCCCAAAATCCACTATAACTAGGCCCACAAACCCACGACAGGCTCATAAACTCACTATAGCTAGGCCCATAAACCCACTATAGTTATGTCCATAAACCCACTATAGCTAGGCCAATAAATCCCACTATAGCTAAACTTATAAACCACTATAGCTAGGCCCATACACCCACTATAGTTAGGCCCATAAACCAAGTATAGCTAAATCCATAAATGGACTATGGGTAGGCCCATAGGCCCACTATGGATAGACACATAAACCAACTATCGTAAGGCCCATCAACCCACTATGCCTATTCCCCCACCATGGCCTATAAACCAACTATAGGTCTATAAACCCATTATGCCCATTACCCCCTTATGGCTCATAAATCCACGATAGGTCCATAAACCCACTATAGGCACATAAACCCACTATTTAGGCCCATAAACCCACTATATCTAGGCCATACACCCACAATAGGCACATAAACCCACAATAGCTAAGACTATAAACCCATTATATCTAGGTACATTAACCCACTATAGCTAGGCCCATAAACCTACTATACTTAGGTCCACAAACCCACTATAGTTATGCTCATAAACCCATTATAACTAGGCACATAATATATGTAAACTCACTATAGACCCCCAAACCCACTAAAGGCTCATAAACCCACTATTGTTCCATAAACCCACTATAGGTCCACAAACCCACTAAAGGCCCATAAACCTATCATAAGCCCATCAACCCACAATAGGTCCATAAACGCACTATAGGCTAATAACCCAACAATAGACCCATAAACCCACTATCGGCCTATAAAACTATCATAGACAAGTAAACCCACAATAGGTCCACAAACCGCTTATAGGCAAATAAACCCTCTATAGTCCACCAACCCACTAACGCTCATAGAGCCACTTTTGGCAAATACACCCACTATAGGTCCATAAACCCACTATAGGTCCATAGACCCATTATCGGCGCATAAACCCGCTATTGGCACGTTAACCCACTATAGACCCATAAACCCACTAATGGTCAATAAACCCACGATAGGCCCATAAACCCACTACAGGCCCACAAACTTACAATAGGCCCATAAACCCACAATAAACCGATAAACCTACTATAGGTTTAGAAACCCACTATAAACCGACTATTGGCTCATAAACCACTATCGGTCGATAAACCCACTATAACTAGGCCCATAAACCCCCTATAACTTGGCCCATAAACCCACTATAGCTAGGCCCATAAGCCCACTATATGAACGTAAGCCCAGTACTTAGGCCTATAAAGCCAACATCGGCCCATCAGCCCACTACAGGCTGCATAAACCCACTAAAGGCCTGCAATAGGCCTATAAATACACTAGGCCTTTCAACCTACTATAGGCCTATAAGCCCACTATAGGCCATAAAACCACTATAGCTAGAACCGTAGACCCATTATAACTAGGCCCATAGACCCACTATAACCCCATAAACTCATTATCGGCCTATATACCCACTATAGGCCTATCAACTCACAATATAGGACCGTAAACCCACTATTTGCCAATAAACCCACTATAGGTACATAAATGCACTATAGGCTTATAAACCCATTATAGGCCTACTATAGACCTATAAACCCACTAGGCCTATACACCCACTTGGCCTATAAGCCCACTATAGGCATAGGAGCTCACTATAGGCCATTAACCCACTATAGCTAACCCAAGAACCCACTATAGCTAGGCCCACAAACCCACGATAGGCTCATAAACCCACTATCGCTAGACCCATAAACCCAATATAGCTAAACCCATGAATCCACGATAGTTATGCCCATAAACCTATTATAGCTAGGCCCATAAAACCCACTATACTTAAGCCCATAAATCCACTATAGCTAGGCTGATAACCCCACTATAAATCGGCCAATAAATCCACTATAGCTAAGCCCATAAACCTACTATAGCTAAGCCCATATACCCATAATACCTAGGCACAAAACCCCACTCTAGCTAACCCCATAAATCCACTATAGCTAGGCCAATAAACCCACTATAGCTAGGACCATAAACCAACTATAACTAGGCCCATCAACCCACTATGGCTAGTCCTATAAACCCTCTATAGCTAGGTTCATAAACCCACTATGGCTAGGTTCATAAACCCACTATGGCTAGGCTCATAAACCCACTATGGCTAGGCCCATAAGCCCATTATGGCCATAATCCTACGATGGGTTATAAACCCATTAGAGTCCAATAAGCCCACTATATGTCCATAAACACACAATAGACTCATGAACCCACTATCGGTCCATCAACCCACTATAAACCCATAAATCCACTATACAGACCCATAAACCCACTATAGGCCCATAAACCCACTGTAGTCCCATAAACCCACTATAGATCCATACACCCACTATAGGCCTACTATAGGCCTATAAACCCACTATAGGCCTATAAACCCACCATACGCCTATAAACCCACTATAGGCCTGTAAGCCACAATAAGCCTATAAATCAACTATTGGCCTATAAAGATGCGAAAGAAAATGTTGACATCATGATACAAATTCATTACTTAAAACAATGAAAATCAAATTTTCAATTTTAATGAAGAACATAGAATACATAGGAGATAATAGAAGTGATAATGAAAATATTTATAAAAAAATACATAGTGGATGCAATGACTTCTGGCTATGACTGGGATAGTCAACTACCACCCAAACCCCCTTCCTTCCTCCTCTTCCCAATAGCTCTGGCAACATTCGAAAGTAGAATCATATTCTTCCAATCATATCTTCCAATCATTCTTTTAAGCATTTTAGAAACAAAGATGAAAATGATTATTACCTGTCTGTTGCTGTGCAGATATGTTTTAGTGAGATGGTAGCAAGAAGGAAAATATTCCAAAACGACTTCATTTTCGTGTGGTTGCTTAGAGCAGCAGCAACGCTAAAAGTCCTTCACTTCACCAGCGTTGGGAAATAATTCGATGCCTACTGAATCTGGTATTGGACGCAGTCAGAAAGTAATCCTAATTCTAGCGCACGTCATGTGGAACTTTTGTTCACCTGACGCATATGTGTTCTCGACACCTTGCACCTGTTGAATAAAGTAATGGATCGCGAACCTAGTTGCTCAAGATCACTATATATATAAAAAACCTTGAGGCAACATCCTGAGACAACCGTGGAAATCTTTTGTGTTTGTTATTTCCTCCGGTAAACAACTCCACTTCCAGATACTTTCTGTCAACTACATCCTTATTGTCAACATATGTTTTGAAATTTCCTGTTAAAACTTGTCGATGACGTCAGTCGTGGTGTAGACCGTGCACAAGCTGGTCTTGACATGGCACTTCTCTGGTCTTGATGGCCCACGGAAATTCTAAAAAATTATTTCGGTAGAAAATCCGGTAGAAAATGTCAATGTTAATGATGGATGACCTCCCTAACATTTTGTTACATCTATTCATTATTCTTAGGAAAGGGCTTATACTTCTGATCACTGACGGGTACTGAATACCGGAAATTGAAGGTATAGGAAACAAATTCAAATCAAAACACAATAATTGATCTCAGGTTGCTTTAAAATTCTTTGTTCTTTTTTATATCTATCCATCAGCGGAAGGGGATTGAGACTTAAAAGATCAACTTAGGGGAAGAAAGGATGTAGCGATCTTGACAAATTCTCATTGGAAACCAGATTCGGATATTTAAAAAGAATGAAATGATTACACTTTTCAGTGTTAATTCTAAAACAGTTTTCTTTCATCGTTTCTTTGAATTTAAAGTATATATTTCTTCCATATTTTAACAACCTTTTTTGTTTTAAGCATATGCTTATTTTGCTTATTTTGCTCATACATGAGTGGCCGGAGAGAGAGATTGGAAAGGGAGGGAGATGGAAAAGGAGGGGGTACTTCAACCGGAGAGTTCCACAACATAACAAGATTACGGCTAAGAAGGGTTAGTCACCCCATCAAAAGCCGAAAATAAAACCACCACCACAAAAAACTAAAATCAAAGTCGCTCGGAGTTAGTAAAATACCTATCAATGTTGACTTTAAAACTGTGAATAGAATTGGAGCTAACTACTGATACAGGTAAACCATTCCACTCATTAACAACTCTTTGCGAAAAGCTAAACGTCGAATATTTATCCGCGAGAACTCGTTGGTCAACTTCAAACTGTTACCACGTGTAACATGAGGATTTGTTAAAACATGCAAGAAATAACAGGAAGTCAAAACATCACTACCAACTTGAAACTTAAAAACCTGAATCATATCGCCACGTACTCTTCTCAACTCAAGCGTGGTCAAAACAAAAATTCGCAATCTAGATTCACAACAGAGATGCTCACTGGCCTATTGTTACAAGACCTTTTTGAAAATAGGAGTGACATTAGCAATTCTCCAATCGCTAGGAACAACACTAACATTAAAGCCCTTTGAAAAGATAATACTCAGGGGAACAGAAAGAACATTAGAACACCCATGTAAGACAGCAGGATGTATACCATCTGGACTGGGTGTTTTATTTGAGTTCAATCCCTTTAACTTCTTAGACACAACATCAACTGAAAAATCAGTAAGATATCCATAAACATCATCAGCATGGAACTCCTTAGTAAAAACAGACACAAAGTAATCATTTAAAACCTCAGCCATATCCTTTCCATTATTGATGGTAACACCATTATTTCCAAGGGGACCAAAAACCTCCTTGTTTTTTCTTCTTTAAGCGAACATAAGAATGAAACGACTTAGGAATAATCTTAATCTCTTTGGACAAACGTTTTTCAAAAAGCATTTGAGTATCTCTTATCAAACCCTTTCTGAATCTTTTATGATCCTTATACCTAGTAAGCTCCGCAGGACACCCGCTGTGTTTATAACAACGCCACAACTTCTCCTTTTTCCAAACAATCTGCAAAACCTCCAGAGACATCCACACCGGCCGATTACGCCTACAGACTTTCTTTAATGGGACAAATCTATTTACACCCTCCAAAACTATAGTTCGGAAACATCCCATGCCTTAGAAGGATCTAAGTCACGGAGAAAAGAAGTTCAATCGAATGACAAATTATCCTGAAGTGCAGCAAAGTCTGCAGTCTTAAAATCTAAAACCAGCTTATTAGCTGGAGAAGCCTTTGTGAAACAATACAGATCAAAACTAATGAGGTCATGATCACTACACCCTACCTTGTCGTTACTTAGCACATTTCTAATCATACTTTCTTCACTACTGAAAATCAAATCAAGACAATTACTACCACGCGTGGGAAACAACACATGCTGGGTGAAAAAGCAGTCAGATACAGCTTCCAGAAAATCTTTACCATGTGAACTACTAGTACAAAGATTCCAATCAATGTCTGGAAAATTAAAGTCCCCAAAAACAATAACCTTCCTAGAAGCAACTTTCCTGAAGCAGTCAAGCAATTTTGTGTTGTTTTCAGGACAAGAATTTGGTGATCTATACACAACACCAACAACCACTGAAGTACCAACATTGTCACCAACAACAAGCTCACACCATAGGCAATTAAAAAAACCAAAAGAAAACTGAGCAGTTTTTTCTATACAATTAAAAGTGTCACAGTAAAACTCTACCTCCTCTACCATTAAGATGATCTAATCTGTCTTGCCTGAGAACTGAGTACTCTGAATATGTACCTCTGAATCATTAATTTCACTGTTTACTAATTGAAACTTCAGCTAAAAGCTAATCACGCTAATTCAAAATGATACAAACATTTAAAAACATAAACTTACATCTATCACTAGAACAATCCATGTTCCCAGAAACGGGCCTGACATGTAACTTTAACCCCGTGACTAGTTTAGTTTAAAAATTCCGATCATTAATTGCCCTATTTAACCCTAAAAAGAACAATCTCTCATGAACCAATCAACCCGAGATTCAAACTAATGTTAGAAATATACAAAACCGAACTCAAACAGACGACGAATACTCTCTAGCCAACTATCGATCAATAAAATCTTATCTATCACGAAGGAACTACCCCCACGCGGAAACAGACCAACAACTAAAATCTACATCCTGTGTCCTTCAACTTGAATAACAAATCCATGAAACTACGCCTAACAGAATCAACATTTCCCTTGAAATATCATTTTTACCAATTGAAACTACGCCGTTGTCTTCACCATTACATAAAGTCTCAACACGAAAACTAACATCATCCACCCTAGCCCCTGGAAGACACACCCTTATCCTTCTACTACGATCTACCCCACACAAATCTGTGTCAACAAGTAAATCTCCTATCAATAGCACCTTATCCATAACAAAATCCACAGGCAATGTACCAGACGAATCAACAGCCCCACGACCAATGGTACCTGTACAATCATCAACTACAGCAAACCCTACATTAGGCTTGCTAACATAATCTGGTCCAAGACTATATAGCTGAACAGAACCCCTATCAAATTCCTCACCCAAAGAACTATCAACATCACATGTCTGATTTCCCATATCTAAGTCACAAAACTGCACACTAGCATCAACCTTTTCAACAACACAACTACAACCAGAAAGTCTCAACTCCAAAGCCTTCAACCTTGTACACTTTGAACATACAAATACAAAACTATCAATCGAAAATTGTGGGTGATTTTCTGATTAGCACCAACCATTAATGGAAAATTGATATACTAGGTTGAAAGGTTGGCAAATTGGTTACACCAACGTTGGCGCAACGTTGGTTGCTTGTAGTTTTGCGTTTGGGCCAACACAATTGGCTAACGCTAAACCAACATCTGATCAATACATTGATCATAATTACTGTAATAATGGACCAACGTTTGAGCAATGAATAAATATATATTGGGTCAATGTAATCATGCCAACATATCAGTTGGGGTATATAATTGCGGTCAAATTTGTTTCATGGAACAAGGAAAATCGAGGCTGAGAAGAACCGTCTCAACTTCTAGTCTAACAATTAGAAAAACTACAACCTTCCGTTTACCTACTCTGAGCTCTCCTCCGCCCTCAATAAATCCGGGTCCTCCTCTTAAAGCCCAGACGGCATCCACTATAATCAACTCAAAAATCTCCCCAGGACTTCTCTTGACATCGTCCTCAAAATTCAAAATCACAGGTCCAATCCCACCAACTACCGGCTCATCGCGCTCGCTTCCTGCCTCTGCAAGATTATGGAACGTATGTCAACTACAGATTCTGCTGGTACCTTGAGAAGAACTCAATCCTATCCCTCACTCAAAATGGTTTCAGGAGAAACCGGACTGCCTGGTCCATGTCCTCGAACTTAACACCTATGTACGTAAAGCCTTCGTTAGAAATTACCACGCCATCCCCATCTTCTTCGACCTCGAAAAGGCCTTCGTCACCATTTGGCGCACGGTATCCTCAAGGACCTCCACCCCTCCGGCCTCAGCGGCCTCCTCCCCACCTTCATCCAGATCTTTCTTCATATCCGCCATTTCACGGTACGCATCGATAATACCTACTCCCAATAACACACCTAACACCTGGGTGTCCCCCAAGGCAGTATCATCTCCCCCACTCTCTTCATCCTCCAAATTAACAGCATCACCAAGGCCCTCCCCCAACTTCAATTGCTCCCTCTATCAGTATCCACTCTTCCACTCTCATCCTCAAAAACAACAGCATCATCACCCCCTCCTTTCCCCAACATCACTTGCTTCCTCTATTTTGACAATTTTGCCACTTTCTTGTCCTCCCCATGCTTCCAAAACAACCTCAAACACTGTCTGGACAAATTGCTCACTGGAGCAAATCCAACGGCTTCAACTTTTCAAAAGACAAAACTCATCTCATCTACTTCAAAAACAGCAACTCCATCTTTCTTTGCTCCAGCCTCCGTCTCAAAGATTCTATCATCCCCAGCAAAGACATTTCTTGCTTCCTCGGAATCACTATTGAATCTAAGCTCTCCTATCTCCCTCACATCAACACCCTCAAAACCAACTGTCACAAAATCCTCAATCTCCTCAGGTTCCTCTCCAGCACCGACTGGAGAGCCAATCGTCTCACCTTGTTCACCTTATACCGCTCCCTCTTTAGGTCCATGCCTGACTATGGCAGTTTCATCTATGCCTCTGCTCGCAAACTTTACTTCAGGTACCTCAAAATTACTGAAAACACCACCCTAAGGCTCTACCTTAGCGCCACTCATACCCCCATCACCAGTCTTCACGTAGAGACCAATAAATTCCCCTTAAACTTCAAGTGCACCAGGACCAGTCTCTCCTTTTCTCTTCGTATCCTCACCGATCCGCGGAAACCTTGCTTCCATTCCATTCTCTCTCCCTCCTTCACGAACTACTTAAACCTCAACAAACGCATTCCCCCACCTTTCGGGACCCGGATATATTCTTACTTCACCAAAGCCAAAATCAATATTATTTTGATTGCCAGGCACATTATCCCCCCCCCACGCTCACATGGGATATCAATCCCCAAGGTTTTCTTGCCCTTTCCCCCTACATGAAAGCTCTTCGCAGCACAGCCTTCTTTCGCTCCAAATACTGCCAACTCAGTAGACATGTCCACGACTTCTCTTTCCTGTTCACAAACGGCTCCACAAGGGAAGGCTCCTCTACAGCCGCCACTGCCTGTCCTGGCCTCAGCCTCTCCTGAAGGTTGCCTGATGGAGCGTCAATCTACTCTGCTGAAGTAAAGGCCATCCTCCGGGCCTTAAACTTTGTTGAACTCTCCGTCCACCCTCGTTATCTTCTCCACTCTAAATCCGTCCTCACTGGCATCCTCATCATGCTCTGGGCCAACCCATTCATCATACAAATCCTTGATAAACTTCACTCTTTTTCCTCCTTAGGGAAAACAAATGTTTTTCTGGATCCCCAGCCACGTCTGCATTCCTGGTAACGAGAGAGTCGATGGAGCCGCCAACAACACTCTGTCGAATTACATCTCTATTTCTTCTATCCCATATTCACACCTCCGTTTTTCCATTTCCAACTACCTTAGTAAGAGTTGGCAACACTCTTGTAATCTCGAGACCAGTAACAAACTTCACACCATCAAGCCCAAAGTCAAGACCAACGTCCCACTGCACAGTCGCAACCGCAGGGAGGAAATTATCATCCACATCCGTAGCGGCCATACCCCTCTCTCTCCCACATACTCTCACCTACGTTCCGGCTCCCCTGCTCCTCTCTGCTCTACATGCAACAGCGATCTCTGGATCAAGCACATCCTCTTAACCTGTCCCATATACCTGAACGCCAAATCACACCTCTCTCCCTCCATCTCCGTTTCCTATCTTTGCAAGAAAATCCTACCTCCAACTTCATCACCTTTCTCCGCAACAGCAATCTATTACACCTGATGTTAACTTCTCTTTCCTTCCCTTCTCTGCCTTACCTTCTTTGTCTTCCTTTAGTATCTTAACTTCTTTCCCTTATTCACCTTCTCTTCTCCCTTCCATCTATCTCTCCTCTCTGTCCTAACTCAAGCACCTTAGTTTTTAACACACTCTTGGCGCATTTGACATTGACTGTCGCGGTGCTGTTAAACATCAACAAATTAAAACAGAGAGCTTGTTTCTATGGTATACATAATTTTGTATTTAGAGCTTAGTATGATAGCACCCGGTACGGGGTAGAAGCCAAGACCACAGCGCAGGGCTGTCCCTTGATTCCATGTTACTTTGCTTGAAGCTCAGTCAGGGCTACATTATCCCCCCTGCTGAACCTGAACCTTATTTCAACCCACATCCTTTGCTTAGCCCTGAGGTAGTAATAATCTATGTGAGCCGGGCATGTGCAGAAGTAGGTAGTGTCACTATCAACATCAAAACGCATGGTGTCATTTTTCGCAAACTTGAAAAAGGCATTGTTGTATTTTGGGCGTACCCCAACATAGGTCGTTTGTCATTATCTGGGCGCTCACCACTAATAAGCGCACAGTACACCCCGTAGATTCCCCGAATATAGTAGTTACGCATTGCTAGCTTCGATCTTCGGTAAGCAAAAAGCGTATTTCCCCTAGTCCGTTCTACGTGTGATAGTTGTCCCGTTGAATTTACTTATGAAACTTCTGATGTCGAAACTTTGCTTTAAGCGTAGGTCCGAATAAGCAAAGTAGCACCCCATGTCCTCATTTCTTAGCCGAGTAATGACACAACGCGCATATTTCTTAAACTGATGAGAGTTCGAAAAGAATGTGCGGGGACCTCTCATACGCATAGATGTCATTCTGATATCGTATAGATCTGACAGAGATAACAACGCCCCCACTTTAGAAAAATAATACTGCAGCATCATTGCAAAGCCCCATGCAAAACGTAAGTTGGTAGAAACAGTGCCCATAAGATCGCGCCAACCTTTATTTTCAATTTCGTGCTCCCATTCCTCTTTAGCTAAAATCCTTTTAGTTTCTCTGGGCTGCAAATCATCCCACATGGGTACGAAGCCTTTGATTCTTTTCAGCCTGCTTTACACAATCTCTATTGTCAAAAGCCCTTGCCCTAGCGGTTTCATTAGCCAATTGCCAATTCGTAAATTGATATTTGGCATCCTTCTGATCCCTCTCCCGGGTAGTCTGGACTTCACGCCTCCAAAATTTGCTCTATGACATCGTGACAATCTGTATTTGCCCTGATAATCATTTCCAAGTATCGGCAAAGAAGTATCAACTTGTCAATATAAGTATTTGTCATGATTGCAAAAGAATCTGGGACCTTAGTGGAAACAGAGTCGACACCTAAGATATTAGTGACCTTAAAGTCAAGTACCTTGTTTAGCAAGTCCATATAGAAATCATCACTGTATTATAATTTCAAATGTCTGACAATATATTCACCAAAAACTCCCACCATGTTCAATCTACTGACTTGACTGTTACAAACAAAACGGTACATACCTATGCTCTACAGTTTCAAAACCTTAACGTGCATGGCCAGCATCTGAATGCGATCAAACCTGAGGGCATCATTGAGAGCGCTGTTAACGCTGCCCGCTGTATCTTCTAAGTTGAGAGTGGCCCATAATCCGTCAGACATACATTTAGCAGCGTTCTAATTAAAAAATCCCCATTGACTTAACATTATCCCTATACTTAAAATGGCGGCCTCCATTGATCTTACTGAATAAGAAGCTCTAAATTTTGGTGTATTTATTATTACACCAAAAGTCCAGGATTCTTCCCTACTGACATATGTTAGCAGAGTCATGGGAGCAGACAAATTTGAAGTAAATGTAAGCTTGATAGTCAAAGCCCCCTCCTTGTTATTTATATTTTTACCTGCAGATCGGTCGGGCGTAAGATCAACAGATCAAACCCCAAAACAAAATGACCATCCCTCCAACGCTCAGGCGATATGTTTATAGAATCTTTGTTGTTTGCTAAACCAATGGTATCCAACAGCTGCTGATATCCCTCCAAGTATGTATAATTTAGTTCATCATGCATATCCAAACGCAGGAACGATTAATCCCCCGCCCTGAGCTGAATGTTGGACAAATTAAAATGCTGAAAATGAAACGGATTGGTTTTTTGAGTACCCAAGAATGCATTATTCGATACCATTATGATCAAAATCCTGTTCGGTAAGATTCTTTTCATGATCTGATTCCTTTCATGATCTGACGATGCACTGTACGTATCCCTAATGCAATCGTGTAATCATAGACTTTTGTTCGTTTCATAGGTATGTTGACTTTTGTTGTCATCCATTGCCGCTCAATCTGAAGCTTCTTTAGAGGTTTGATCCGGACTCTGTTGTACAAAAACATTGCCTTGAAAATAGCAATAACAAAGGTTTTCCCCGCTGCAGTTGCATCTCCCACTTGCATGTAGAACTCGGGCTGGGCTCGATAAAGTTTAATATCCACATCTATCAGGTTTGGTAATAGTAGATCCAATTTGAACAAATCGACGAAAAGAGGACCAAACAAGTCAAACTTCTTCGCGATGCCCGAGGATGAATCTTGTATTAAAACACCAAGTTGCTTCCATCCGCCCTTCCAACCGGAAGATGCGTAAAATTGACCCATTTCATTAGCTGCTGACAAGGGTTTGTCGTCATACCATCCTCCCATGGATAAAAACGTTTTCTTTGCTTCAAAATCAAAATTCAGTAGGGTTTCCAGGTACGCTTTGTAGGGGTAAGTTGACGATTAATCACTCACTTCTTGGCCACCAACTCTCACTGTTACTTTCGAAAACAGTGAATGCAGCAGATTGTTAGCCGTGCTGAATTTATCGGCTGAAGCTAGGACTGATGTTCCATCCAAGTTCTTGACGTTGCATTCGATCAATAGACGAATATAATTCAGGTCCAATATGTATCCCCCTCCCCCGTGATGTTGAATTCCTTAGGGCCATAGTCAGTAAGATCCCCTGTCACATGCAGCCTGTAATCTATGGTTTCCTCGATCGCATTCTGAGTTGGGGGATAGAAAAGTAATGAAGTTCAGACCTATCAACAAACATCGCCCTTAGAAGTGGTATTTACTATATAATTGAACTAAATTTTTCTCGACCTGAATTAGTTTTGATTGTTTTCTTGACACCTTTTCCTAAAATAATATCAGCTGCCATATCAGCACCAACACGTAACCCTTGCTTAGCGATTCTTTTAGCAATGGAGGGTGCTTTCCTAATACCCGCCTGTACAGCAGTTATAGCTAATGGAATAAGTGCTCTCACAAGAGCCGCAAAAATGCCACCAATACCTCCTCTCTGATACGGAGCTTCTACATATACTGCATTAGCCATGATAGAAAAAAAAAAAAAAAAAACGAATGACCCTCTAACGTTTCCTCACTCAAGCATTATAGTAATAATCTTCTCCTTCTAAAATGTAAACTTAGAGCAATTTTACCCGCTGTAAATTCCACTGGATACCCCAAATCATCATACACCCCAATATCTACTTTATTGATTATATTATCGATCAAGGGTGTATACCGTATGCTATTCCGTTGGTAACCTCCCAATGCAGCCACCTCTGAGTGCATCAGTAACAACACTTCCCGGTCCCCCACCTACGACGGCTCTACCAGACTACTGTAAACATACATATGTTTAAGTTGAGGCGGCTTGAAAGGGTGATTAGCTGTTAGCCAATGATAACGATTAATACTATTAGTGTCCTCCAACCATAATTATTTTTGAGGATTAATATCAGTGGGTGCAGAACTACCTTGTATCGTTAAAATCCTATGTTTAAAACCAAGAACTTGGCAAATTCGACCCCGTAACTCCAACACATTTGATGCAGTTGTTCCTCTGATTTGGAATCGACCATCATCACTCAACCGTACATTGAATCCGGTAAAAACACTACCGCTTGTGTGGGCAATAAACTTTAATTAGATACAAAATTATGTAAGTTAATCTTCACTCCCTCTGTATTTAATTATGGTAAATGTGTAGCTTGCAAATTAAACAATTGTATTTTAACAGCCGAACGCGTCAAGGCTCCATAAGTTAACTAAGTTGTAAGGAAATGTAACCGTTTGCACCCCGACTTCCCAATCTCCAATAAGACCTAAACTAGAAACAGCTTTTTGTGTTAGCTTATGGGGTGTAACTGCCTGCCGTATTTTCCTCATCTGCTGCAATCCGAATGTGAACATTATCTATATTAGACACATCGACTTTTGATAACATTCGGACGGTAAATGATATCCCCCGAATTACTACATTTGCTGTACATTATAAACGTTGCTGCTCATCATTAAACAAGTGCGGTGCTATTATGTCGCAATAAATTTGCAACTCTGTCAACCCTACCGTAACATATGGTGACGAACCCTTGCTGATCTTGCATTCACTACAGAAGTACCAGCCGCATTTACAGTTGTCCCTAGGATAATAGGACCCTCAAACCCGTAATATTTAGCCAGGGTTCCTCAAATTATAACGCCTTGCACAGTTTTCACGGATAAACTGAAATACCCTGGATATGCATTTGGTTCTACTATTTTCAGATAACCATAATATGTGTAAGCACGCCACTTCTTTTTTACCAGTGAAGTTCGACTAACATTACGCAGGGGGATTTTTTTCTAATGCTTTGCGACGACCCGATTAAAAATATTCCAGGGAGCTGTTTTCTTTCGTAATCAATGATATATCATCAGAAGAGTAAGCCGCTAATAATCCAACCTCTCATTCACCTTCCAATAAGATAGTTCTATTAGACGGTACTGTGAAATCTGACGTAGTATTCCTCGGATATTTAGACATCCCGGCGTTACTAGGTACTGTCCATCTGTCCATATAAAGTCTTTTGTCATAGCTTTTATTTCACAACATTCGCGACTGCTATCCACGAAATAAATTTCGGACCATACCCCAACCACTTCACCAACAACTCTTTTTTTTACCGGTACATTTGGTACGTAGTACTTTTCCTATCTTACAAATCTTTGGAGAATTTACAGTCTGTACTTCTTCAGGATAAAATGACCCACTAAGTGATTCACCTAATTAATCCTTCAATTTATAAAGTGTGCGTTTGTGAACTAACACATCAGTAACCTCAAATATTTTGATTGACCAGTTTTTTTTATAATACCCTCTCCCAAAAATACCTCTATCATTTGATATTCTAACTTTATCGCCAACTTTAATAACTTCCTTCGATTTTGTTTTCGTTACTTTTCCGTATAATGTTTTCCATACAAACTTGTGGCTTTCAGTATTTACCTTAGCAGGCGGCATTTTGATAGACGTGTGATAACGTTTATTATAGCCTTCTTCTATTTGTGTCAATATATCAATCCATACAGGCTTTTCTGTAAAAGTGAAATATTTCCAAAGGGTATTTTTAAAAGTCTTATTGAATCTCTCGACAATGCATGCCCTCACATTGCTATCTGTTGAGAATAATCTTATATTATAATAATGTAAAAGTTTCTTCACATCTCTATTATAAAATTCAGCCCCCCTTATCGGTTGGAAGTTTTAAAGGGGTTTCTCCCGCTCTGTCAAAAAACTTATGTAGTGCTTCAGCAACGAAATATTCTGTTTTTCGCTTCTTTGCCTCTAACCAACCTTTCTTTGAAATACATCAATGACTGATAAGATATAAATACCTTGTTTTCTCGTGCAACTAGTTGCATTGATATTAGGTCAGCCTGCCATTGTTCCCCCTCCCCAAATACCCTTGTGTTATCGAGGATATTTTCGATGTTTTGGTTTATGCAGACTGTATACCTCCTGCTGCTTCAGCCATTTCGTTACCCCCCACCCCCCACCCCCGCTGGTAGCTCCTTTCAAATGCTTGATTGCGGCCCCTTATCCTGCGAATCCAGCTGGTTCCGATAGTTTGTACCTGTCTTTTAATAGATCCAGACTTTTTTTGTCCATCAATACTATCTTTACTGTCTACTTCAATGCGCCCGCCACAGCAAGCATAATTACACTTTAATTTTCTTTAAAAATCTGATGCGATAAATGTGGGTGAAGTACCCATTATAACTTTAGCGAATTGTTGTCCAAACCGCTCACGCCGTCTTCACTTTTATACGTATCAGGTATTAACTCTGCTAGCGACTCAGCTGAAATGTCGCTTACCGAAGATACATATGTATTATCATCTGAACTCTACTCCAGACCGGCTGATCTCCTTTCAAGAATAAAAGCCCTCAATTCCCGATTAGGAATCAACATAATCGGGACATTTGTACCTGCTAATGACTCTGCAAACTCAGAAAAACCAGGAGTTGTCATTTTTCGCATAGGTGAAGCCCCCTGCAGTAAGATATTACTCAAATTTGACCCACGGACACTTGTTATTTTACCATGTTTGTTAAACAAATGTCCTACATCTTTCCATATAGCATTCAAAAAAGCTTTCGTTTTCTCCGCTTCGTTTTTGGATAATGTGGAAGACAAAACCTTAGGAACCTCGTACTAGTTTTTCTCAGGGTCAAGTTTAGAAGGCAACTGAAAACTCCGAACCATTTTAGGCTGGGTATAAGGAGTATTACGCCTATTAATTTCAGGATAGTACTGTTTATGTTCTTGTAGTAATTCTCCATATTTCTTTAATTTTTCATAAGTGGGCAACGAAATATCCATCACCCACCTCATTTCTTTTTCCACATCAAAAAGATGTTTATTCTCAACAGTTGACCTGTTAAAAAATTTCGTTAACGTCTGGTACTGAGCCAGCGGGATTAGTATTAACTTCTTCATTTTCTTCGCAATTTCAGATTGGAGTTTATTGGTAATCCGAAGATCTTGCAGACCCAAACCTACACCACTAACATCAAAGCGAGAAGACTTCCCAAATAGGTCAGCAGGAATACCTACAATGGGCGCTACGGTGTGAAGAACAGGCTTTATAACTCTTTGATAAAAATCGGATCCACCTCTTTGGCCCTTTTTCTTGCACACATGACTCTAAAAAACTTGTTTTTTGTTATATCCAACGGTATTTTCTCACTGCTATGAATTTTCATAAGAGTGAAGACGCAGCTCCTGTTTCACAGAATTTCGGTAACTTCACATTACCAGCTAGTGAATTAAAAATTTTTACACCCAAACAATTACCTATACAAATCAATAGGTACTGTTTGATTTAACCTACGCCTATCAGAAGCATATAACTCTTTCAAACATAACAAACATAATTATGTTTTGAAACCTAATGATATTACTCATTTCCCTTTGATATCAGCCATTTCTTCTTAATTATGTAACAAAATTGTACCCCCTTACCACATACATTTGTACGAAGTTTCAATTCCTTGGATGTTCTACGTTTAAATCTATAAATAAGCATAAGGCGCATCTGTTGCATTCTAATATATTTTCATCAGCTCATTACCTTTCTTCCCTCCGACATACACCTGTTTAGCTAAACGTACTAATTACGCTCATATCGGCAGGATTTGATCTCCTTTCAAATACGCATTTTGTACGATCAAAATAACAAAAACATTTGCGTGGTGACTTCCACGTGTAAATAACTTGCTAACAATGTTACTTCCTTGCTTAGTATGAAAATCTGACATGAGATCATCAATAACTATTACGTTATGATTGTTAGTATCAATTTTCGTTAAAAAATCTGTAATAGGTAACCCCTCAGAAAATTCAAATTTCGGCACCGATGACGTCTCACTATATTTTGACTGCCATATACCATAAAACCAATACACTATGACAGGTAACGGTTAAGAATAACCTTTTGTTAAGGCACTTATTACATGTACTGTTTTCCCGCCCCCGAGGGACCCGCCACGAACCAAGTACAGGGAGCTTGCAATCTACTATCGAACATCTCCATTCTAATTGACCATTTATATACATAACTTCATTTTATATACTACAGTTTAAATGTTACCCTTTTCTTTTTCAGGCAGCTTTTTTGAGGTAAAGCCTTAGTTAATTTACACATTTTTAATGGTGCTGAAGGTCTTCTTGCGATTGTGAGTCTACGGTGTAAGCGCTGAAACTTTTGACCCCTGTTTTGCATCAGGTTTTAAATAGGGCATAAACTGGCGACTTAGTACGGGTACAGGACTCTTTCTTGACTCCTGTGGCCTTTCACATATCTTTTTAAATTGAAATACTGGTTTGGCCCTACTTTCAGTGACGATTTTTAGACGGGGGTAACTTGCCTTTCTCAGGGCAAAGAAAAGTAGATTTCTTATGAGGGGATATTCTTTCCTCTGCAGAAGTAGAAGCTAATAATTGATTTGGGCTCACTTTGCGCTTAGATGGGAACTGAATCGATTTCTTCACTTTAAATACAGGGGACCTACATCCGTGAACTCCAGATGATTCAATATCTAACATTTCTTCTAAAACTGACTGAGGTACCGTCTGTTAAGTTTGACTATCGTTACGTCTTGATAACACAGGCGCCTGTGATAATGGAAATTCCTTATCTGACGCACTATCATTCATTTCATCATTTCTTCCATGAACATCAACCTCTACTTGTATTTCTTCAATGGACAGGACACGCAATCATTCACTTCACAATGAACATCAACCTCAACTAACATCTCATTGGTATTGTAACGTTTCTTATACCCCCAGGGTAAAGTTGTATAATCCGCTTTTATCTTCCTTTTGTTACACACGGGCTTATACTCCTTGAGTAAAACCTTCGAAATAACCTCTGTGGGACCCTGACGACCGATCTTATGATCATAGCGGACATTAACAGCATACTCCTCAGTGGGCTTATCAGCTATCATATCGTTTATTTGACCCTTAATTCTATCGAAGTTTACAAGTTTCCCTACCCTGTAATTCAAAGTTATGCCACGCACTCTACATTCTTCTACAACCTCCTCATCCTCATTTCAAACCCTATACGCATAGTTCTTGGGCCCCCACTAACAAACTCCTCAATAAACGCACATACCCCTCCAGCTCGTTTGTAAGATCCCCGAAGAAATCACCAACTTCAACTAAATCGCTAGGATCATCGGCCCTATGCACGTAAATTATGAAATCCGTGTCATAGTGGGTCACGCAATCATCTAGCTTATTGGGTACATCATATAATTTCAAGCGCGCTTGAGCTGTCATAAATGCCTCGATATAGATATTGTTTTGGCCCCCTCGCCCTTCAACAACCCATTTCTCCTTATCAGAATATGTAATCTTGGCAGCGGAATCGTCCACAAAGGACACGTTTGCCACTGCGTGTGTCACATCTGTTAAAAGACGGATGTATTAATGAAACTTGTTTGGGGTAAACTTGCTCGTTGTCCAAATTTTCCCCAGAAAGAATTTGACATCAACTTAGCAAGCGCTCTGAGACCAGGATTTGTCTTGATGTTACTCATATCAAGAGCTATACCCTCTGTTCAAAGAACGCATCGATATAGTTTACCTTATCTTCAAAGGTTTTACACCAAGACGGAAAACCACTACTCTCCGCTTTCAATTTTAACATCGCATTGATGTATTGACTAAAAAGACCCCTTTTATTTCCTCCTGCTGACACTTAGACTCAAAATGCCAGAACTCGGAGATTTCCAAAACTTTGTACCCCCTTTCTAACGCTTTGCTCAATTCCAAATGCACACAGGTACCCCAAAATGCCCTTTTATCATCGCTATGATGACATTCGCTTAATTCAGCTGCCGCACATTTCAAACAAAGCGGAAACATAAAATTATTATTTACACTTACAGGTAACACAGGGTGAAGCAAATCAGACGGAGGTAATACTTTACACTTTACAAATCCAAACATATCATCCAGTTCTTCCACCTTCACATCTCTTATTTTTACAGGATGCCCTTTATATACGGATATAACGAACAGAAATCGACGTAATGCATTTCTTCACCTTCTGTACATTTATAATACAAGCACGATGCATTTTTTTTACCCCTAAAAAGCTTCACGGGGGTTCAAAGGAGCTATTACTTTATTAAGCTCGTTAAACCTTTTCACGCTATCATCTTCTTTACACAACCGATCCCACTCGCATTCCCATATCACTTCCACAGTCACACCTTCTTTCTCAATATCCTCTCTTCTCCTCGAAGCTTCGTCATGCACCTCGCCCATCGTACTTTCTCCACACGGGGTCGGAGTCGTACGGTCAGGGTAACACGTCAAACAACCATGAAAGGCACACCCATTAAACTCATACACGCGAAAGCCAACTTTACCGTCAACAAAATAGTTACCCACCCGCCCTTCCCCCTTCTCGGATTCAGCTGTGTGTATATTTTTATGAATTTGAAGTGCCTTATATCGCAGCCATAGAAAAGCCTTACCCGATTGAATTTGCCTTCCCTTAATACCGTTTGAACCTACAACAGCAAGCGTGTCATCGATTAGATATTTGCTACGAAACACACGCATCCATGCCGATGCAATGGTTATTGAGAATTCGAAAGGGTCAAATCCAAACTGTTCACGGAAGAAAGTTTGAAAACAATAACATACTTTTTTTTAATATTGTTACATCAGACAGACAATAACGTCTGATTTCCTCTTTCACGTCAAACTGTTTATCTTTCTGCTCCGCGTACGACTCTAGAAATTTAGCTCGTTTGCTAGTAAACATTTGGTCAGGATCGTAATATTCAATAGCAAGCCATTCCCCACATAATCATCATTTGTATCGTTATTGAAAAGATAGGGAAAAAATCCTTTCCCCCGCTCTTTCAAGGCGAAGGTAGACGGAACTTTTGCCAAGGCCATTGACAAAAAACTTAAGGAATCAATCAAACGGAATCTAGGCGTAGCATCCCTTTTACCAACATGTTTCCTCGATGTTAGGCTAAGAATTTTATTACCCTTCATTATTACCGAAAATTGTAACCCCTTAAAATTATGGGCCACAAAGGTGATTCCTGCATTCAGTGGAGAAATCACAAAATCCACAAATTCTTGAATAGTACGCGGACCAAAAAATAGTAGCAAACGATCGTGGCTTCCAGTGGGGCAGCGATTTTCTCAATTTGCAATAGAACTACAAAAACAATAAGTACGAATTCCTATAAAATACTTGGGGATGTGCTTTTCAAGGGCTTCGATATTTGCAGGAATAATATAACTTTCAAATCATAAAAGATATATTGCATGGGCTGATGGGTTTGTCGGTTTTTCGTGGTTTGATTGCTATTATGTAACACTTATGCCCTTCTTTACAAGTCTTCTTACAACTTCCGCAATACAACCCGGCCGTACAGATATGCTTGTTTTGCCCTAGGGTCTTATGACAAATTGGACACCCCCTCAACCCCTCACATACAGTTTTACAGCTTTTAGATTTTACGATAAAGTTACCTTTCTATGGTACTTCAAACAAGTTCCACTTGGAAAGATCTGACAACATTTGGGGCACAACCTCCATTCACCATCACGTCTGCAATTCTTACCGGGTGAACAGCAGTACACACACACCATACCGTATCTGTGATAGCGCATGCTTCTGACGACTTACAGCAACTAAAACAAAAAAACTCGGATCTGTAAGAAGGATGGAACACTATTAATGAGATCAAAATAATTATCACCCAAAAAAAAAGCACAGTTTCTTGGCACGTTGGACTTTCCACTTGTACAAAATCGTATCTGCTGTATCTCTAATCACACAAATTTATAATTCTTTAAATACGGAATTCTGACACTTTTGTAAAGCTCCAATGGCCCCATACTCTAAAGCATCTACACCCGCTTGTGCACAAACGAGCTCTGCCTGTATTTTCTGAGCCCGTACATCATTCTTAACTTTTTCACGACCATGTCTTGTAATACTATCATATTCAAGTTTTGCTACCAACAATGCCATGGGCCAACATAACTCAGTCTTTTTTGTCTATTTAAGTAAAATTTAGTTTAAACACACAAAAAACTGACTTTTGTACAACAACATCGCTACTATCAGAGCTGAACCCACCCTTACCCTGGGGCATGCCAATATGAACTATATCAATTGTTAAGGCATCACCAACCGAAAAAGTCTTTTGACTATGCATAACGTTTTGTATGCGCTCCAATGCTCTTTCGGCTGTGAGCTGATCCAGCCTCCCGAACGGTATTCCAATGGGGTATTCTAAACTATCACCCAATATTACTAAATGATACCTTATCATTTCCCTTGAATTTGGTCAGAAGTACATTTAATACAATTTGGAGCATTCAATTAAGACCTCAAATCTGTCGGAAATTCTATTCAATATTCTTTCCAAATTATTTTTATCAAATTCTATGCGATACGACAATTTCGTCGTTTTAAGCTTCTCTACTACACCTCTGCTTGTTTCGTGTATAGTCATCAAACCGTCATATTCCTTCAGCAAGACTTCCGGCTCTTCGTAATCTCTCACCCAATCATCATCAGTTGGTTCATTTAATTGGGTCAACCGTTTCTTCATCGTTTTGCTAGTATCAGTATTATCTGTTTCATCATCGGACCCCCCTTCTTCTCCATCCGATTCAGCTATAGGGCCTCCTCCATACTGGGCTTTATTCTCATCTGACAGGCTGTCTGTATCAGAAACAAGGACCGTCCTATCTTTGACAAAATCTGAGCCACCCTCATCGTAGTATACATGTTCCTCGGTGATACATTTGAAGCCGACTCTGTAAATAAATCTTTGGAATCGGAGCTCCAAGATTGCGGGGCCAAATCGATAGAATTGCATTCTAATGCGACATCAGAATCCGACTTGCACTCTGATGAGGCGTCACAATTCGACTTGCACTCTGATGACCTATCTCTTTCCGATAAATCCAAATCGATTGACTAACATTCTGATGTGGCGTCAAAATCCGACTTGCACTCTGATGCAGCGTCATCACCTTCCAAAAAATCCAAATCAATTGACTTACGTTCAGATGGGACGTCAGAATCCGACTTGCACTCTGATACGGCGTCATCTCCTTCCGATAAATCGGAACATTCTGAGGACTCCGAACTTTCGAATTTATATTTCAATGTCTCAAATAACAATTTCTCCTTGAAATCTACCAAATTTTTACATACATCGAAAAGCCTCATCATCCGACGCCACAGAAAATAACTGTGTACACAAATCGGTGAGCTTCACGGCAAATGGTCGTGTACATATGGAAAATGGTTGCGTACACATTTCTACATTATTGACTCAGGACTCAGAACTTAAACTTTCATCTGCGTAATCAATATCATTGTCCACAATGTAAGACACAGAGCTTATACTTCCATCTGCATATACAATTCTTTCCACCGGGTCACAATCAGTCATAAGCGAACTATCGGCTGTATGCCATTTAACTTTTTCTAACAAATATCCCGCTTTCACAGACAAGCTCAACATGTCTCCAAGCCATGATGAGTTAAAATGTTGACCAAAAAAACATTCCACCTACTTTTAATAGCAAAACTAATCTTTACCGCCAAATTAACAAGCACAGTCTTCACGGCTAAATTTATAAACACAATTGTTTGCGCCAAATTCATAATACACAACCTTTACCGCCAAAAACAAGAACCATCGGACCTCGGAAAGTACCACTGGCGAACGTAGCACCTGTAAAGTTTAACAATACAGCAGTCCATTTCCCTCACTTTTTTTCTGCTCATTCAACATTTCCCTCACTTTTCCAAAATCAGCAGCTTCTGGTTATTCGAAATTATACTGTTGTTGTTAACAGTGCACACGCTAACAAAGCTATGTCTCAACATCAGCAAATAATGCCTGCTATTCAAATACCCCCCCTCTCTCCTTTTTTCTTCTTCTCAAAACGGAATAACTCTACCGAGAAATCGACCTCCCGGGATTGGTAGGGGGTATTGTATTTTTAAAACTTGTTTAGTTACATACAACTGTAAAGCAAATAATTTATGTAAAGGATTTATCTTAATTATCATTACAAAAAATCTGTACTAATAATTACTTCTTTTTAGACATTGGAATATACAAGGACCTTCGGCAGCAATAGTGTAAGTTTTTTCTCTTCAAATTCATTAATTCACTCATTATTACATGTACTTTTTGCAAATCAGCAACTTTTGCTCATGTGTGTATTTTTTGTCGGCAAGTTCAGCTCATGTGTGTAAAAAACGAAACGCAAGTTCTGCTCAGTGGCAAAAGTTGCTGTGGCAAAAGTTGCTGTGGCAAAAGTTGCTGTGGCAAAAGTTGCTGTGGCAAAAGTTGCTGTGGCAAAAGTTGCTGTGGCAAAAGTTGCTGTGGCAAAAGTTGCTGTGGCAAAAGTTGCTGTGGCAAAAGTTGCTGTGGCAAAAGTTGCTGTGGCAAAAGTTGCTGTGGCAAAAGTTGCTGGTGATGTGATTTCCGTTTTAGCTCTCAGATTGTCTATATAAGCGAGGTACCACTCGGATGGTTGGGCGGATACTTAGAAGTGAATTATGATTTCTTAAATCCTTAGAAACTTTTATTGTATTAATGTACTGTACAATACTATACAATGCTAAACTATTATATCATTTTACATACTATTTTATCTATTTCATAAGACTGTTATCATCTATTTCATTAAATTGTTATCTTAAATATTTCATCCTTTTTCATTAGTTTTATCTGAAAATATTTCATCTTTTCTTATTAGAGTTTTATCTTAAAATATTAATTAGCTGGTCCTGTCCTTAAAAAGATAAACACTCAGACTCGATGTCAAAGTTAAGCAGATCGGGCCAGACATTTTCCTATCATTTTTTTTTTATCTTTCTCCTTATTATGAAACCACCAGCAATTAAGCTCAGGTTCCACTCGCTGAAAATATTCCAGACACCAGTTACTCAAATTACACCCACATGTCCAAAGATAATTAGCCCCCGCAAGCCTGCACTGTGCATACAAAGTACAATAAACAATGGATACAAGTCTGGAAAATATTTTCCCACTTTATATTCCGCTGGCCCGCCTTCCAAAATTCCATTTAGCTTGTAATTTAATTTGTAATCTGTTGATTACATGGAAATTATTGCAAATAATTATTAATACTTCAATATGACGGGTTGTTACTTTAATAAATAAGCGGAAGAAGATGCGTTGTGCGGTTATCGGCCCGACAAATAAAATAAGATTCATTTAGTAATGTTACGTTCTAGGTATCGTGCTATCGTCAGTGGTACTAGGGCCTATGACTACGCAATTGATTTCACGTAACTTCCAAAAATGTATTAAGTTTGAAATCAATATTTTGTGTAGCTTCTAACATACAATAAATTTAATTTGCATTCTGTTAATTACATGAAAATTATCGCAAATAATTATTGATACTTCAATATGACGGGTTGTAAATTTAATAAATAGACGGACGAAGATGCGTTGTACGGTTATCGGCCCGACAAATGAAAACAGTTTTCTTTTAGTAACGTTACGTTTTAGGTATCGTGCCATCGCCAGTGGTACTAGGGCCTATGACTACGCACTTGATTTCACGTGGAATTTTGAGTTAGATTTCTGTCCGTGATAACCATATTTGGAATGAATCATCGTCTGTAAAATTATAATTCGGAATGGGATTTGAAATTGGCAACTGTGTTTAAGCGGTAGATGAAGTTGGCCGATGGGAACCGGCGAAGATAATCGCGAAGCAAGGACAAGTTCAAAATGGAACTTATATGGTACATTTTCTGAACTGGGAAAGTGACTAGGCCTATAATACTTTGTTGCCCAGTTGCCGGATAAGGCGTCCGGTCACTGAATTCAGCTGTGCTGTTGGTAAGTAACGTTACGAAACATACTTTCAGTTTTATGGTCAGTTGGTACTAATATTAGGCTAGTCAGTCTTGGGTTTAATTTTAAAGCTTGCCGAACGGAACTGATCTGCTACCTTTATCATTTATAATTAATCATTCACGTTGTCAACAACGTGACAGATCCTAAGGGTCGCTAGTTAACATTAGGCCTAAAGCTAGTACTAACGGCAGCAGCGCCTACTGTGACTTGGGCACTTAAAAAATGTCCCCAAAATGTTAACACTGCATGACAGTGACAGTAGAGAAGTAACTCTAATGCGGGCAGAAAATAGTTCAACTCACCAGTAGGCCTTGGCCCTAGTAACTAGTAAAGTGGCACTAGGCTCTTGAGGCTTATGCTATTTCAACTTGTGAAATTGTGTTTGTGACTTTATTATATATATATATATATATATATATATATATATATATATATATATATATATATATATATATATATATATATATATATATATATATATATATATATATATAAATTTATATATATATATATATATATATATAGGTTCATGCAGCATAGCTGCAAAATATATATATATATATATATATGTATATATATATATATATATATATATATATATATATATATATATATATATATATATATATATATATATATATATATATATATATATATATATATATATATATATATATATATATATATATATATATATATATATATATATATATATAGATATAGATATAGATATAGATATATATATATATATATATATATATATATATATATATATATATATATTTAAATATATATATATATATATATATATATATATATATATATATATATATATATATATATATATATATATATATATATATATATATATATATATATATATATATATAGATATAGATATATATATATATATATATTTAAATATATATATATATATATATATATATATATATATATATATATATATATATATATATATATATATATATATATATATATATATATATATATATATATATATATATATATATATATATATATATATATATATATATATATATTATGTTTACATGTTTAACTTTAAGTTTAAGTAACGTTAGCAATAGCATGTAGCCGGCCCTTAGCCTAACTAACTAGGCCTAATGGCTGGCCCGAGTTTTGTACACCGCTGACAAAAGTCTAACTTCGGCCTTCATTAAACCTATTTTCAATGAATAAAAACATTAAAAAATACAGTATTTTGTTTCAAATTCTTTCTTACTTTCTTTTAGCCAAACCTTTTCATGCTGATAATATGGTAGGCCTACAGTTGCTGAAAGTTAGGTCTAGGCTTAGGCCTACATTATATTTTATTACTGAAAAACAAACTTTGGAGTATTTGTAAACTTGCAGAAAAAATGTAAAAGCATCTGTAGAAAACCCCGCAAAATTTATGTAGGCCCTACCCTTTTCAGAGCAGAGTACGAAGTCGTACGTAGTGGCAAAGAATTTCAAATCACTTTTAGAGATTTCTTACTTCATTTTCTTTTTAAGAACAGAGTTCGGAGTCTAGTAAACACTAGTGCGCTATTTCAAATTTTTCATTATTTGTTTTATATTTTTTTATAAGACAATTTTGTTTTTCAGAACGGAGTGCGGAGACTTAGTAGCCAATTTTCCTTCTTTTTATTTCAAAATAGAGGCTTTTCCCGGGTTTGCCTCGCACTTTTGAACTGTACTTTTAAAAAAGGTGGATCCTCAGTCATAGTCAAAATTTAATTGGGTACTCATGTTAAAAACGCAATTTTGAATTGTTTGAAGTTTTGGATCAGTAATTTGGCCTGGATACCCACTGAGACTGGATGTCGGATGCCCAGTCGCAGTGAAATATATAAATCTTCTTCAGAATGTCACTGAGGCTGGATGCTTAGTCGCAGTGGGGAGTAACTATAGAATGCAGGTTCACTTTCTAAAAATACCCCCTGACTCACGAACTTTCGAGGTGAATGATGTACAGTAATCTTATAAATAGATCATGGCCCCCAATAAGCCTCTCATGCAGTATGCAGGTCACGGAAATATGTGTCGGTAGTCAAAAGTCCAATTCCAAACTATGATTCGTGGGATAACCCCGGCCTGTGTCGTGACATCGCACAGTCGGGAGGATTGTTACTACAGTAAGTTTAATTAATTAGAATGTTGCATATTCATGTTGGAAGAACTAATTATTCCAAACTGTCGTATGCCCTATGGCTTATCGGATTTCCCCGGCTTGTGTTGCGAAGTTGGTCGGTTGCAAGGATTCTAATTAAGCTTAATTTAAGAACGATGCATATTCATGTGTAATAATGAGGTCAATGGAGTGTGACTTCGCTTCCGGCGGTCAGGTATATGCACCTGTACATGTAGATCTACTTTGTACCCACAGAGGAAAATAATTCAAACATATTTTGTAATATTACTGAGGCTGGACGCCTATGGAATCCCAAAAGAGCAATTTTGACACGTACTACTACTGTTTTGACACGTACTACTACTGATTTGACACGTACTACTACTGTTTTGACACGTACTACTACTGATTTGACACGTACTACTACTGTTTTGACACGTACTACTACTAAACTCACTTCTACTGTTTTGACACGTACTACTACTAAACTCACTTCTACTGTTTTGACACGTACTACTACTGTTTTGACACGTACTACTACTGTTTTGACACGTACTACTACTGTTTTGACACGTACTACTACTGTTTTGACACGTACTACTACTGTTTTGACACGTACTACTACTACACTCACTTCTGTTCTGACACGTACTACTACTGTTTTGACACGTACTACTACTGTTTTGACACGTACTACTACTGTTTTGACACGTACTACTACTGTTTTGACACGTACTACTACTAAACTCACTTCTACTGTTTTGACACGTACTACTACTGTTTTGACACGTACTACTACTGTTTTGACACGTACTACTACTGTTTTGACACGTACTACTACTGTTTTGACACGTACTACTACTGTTTTGACACGTACTACTACTGTTTTGACACGTACTACTACTAAACTCACTTCTACTGATTTCATGGTTGATTGAGGAGACAGTTCTTACTGTCACATGATTATGTTTGGTTTATTTGTATGTGGTTTGTTATCTATGTATCCAAGGACGTCAGCGAAACATTGGGTGTGGGTGTTCCTGTTTCCTGTTTACATGTGTACAGGTCTTTGTGTTAATTGAAACTTCAGTTAATTATTACGTGTGTAATTAGGAAAGGATTTTGGAACATTTTAAGTAATTTTCCAGCTAATTTACTGTTTTTGTATCGAACATGGAGGAAAGTTTGATAAAGGCGATCCAGTGGTAGGAGAAGAAAGAGGGGGGGTAATTCCTACCCCTCACACAGCTAAGCTGAAATTAACAATATTTAATAAGGCACGGGGAGGGAGTGACATTTTAATTTGTCGGGATGTAGTACTAATGTAACGACTCATAATTTATTTAACCTCGTAACAATTTTATTATTATTACTGATGTTTTTTTTCTAGCTATTTAATTAGACGTTTTTTTTTTAGTGGGAGGGGAGAAGGATGATACTTTTTTCCCAGTTTTTATCGTGGCGATCTTCCCTGGCTTCGCCCCCCGGCGGATAAATGAATTTCGGGAAAATCAGTCTGATATTTTTAAATATACCGATATGAAGGGCGCAACCAGTTTGTTTTTTGATGTGTGTGGAAGGGGAGGGGGTTGTCTGCCAGCTATATACGCTTTGTGCATTGGGCGTGGGTCTGGTGGGGTCCAGCTATGGGAGCTATGCGTTTTGGTGGACTAGAGAGAGCATAAAACGTCTAATATTGTATTCGAGAACACGATATGTCAGCTATAAGTACAAATACCTATAAAATCATATCGAAAATGATAAAAATCACTGTCAAGGAATACTTGTTTGAAAAGGTTGGTACTTGTTTCTTTTCTTTTGTAATAATTTTTGAGGCGAGTATACACTTTGCGTATTCGGCGTGGGGTCTAGGGCCCGCTGAGAGGCCCCTAGTGGGATACCGTGGGGGCGAAGCCCATGGAAGCCATGCGTTTTGGTGGACTAGAGGGTTCATGAACGTCTAATATTGTATTCGATCGCCCGATATGTCAGCTAAGTAAAAATATAAAATCATAGTGAAAATGATAAAAGTCACTGCAAAAGACTACTCATTTGCAAAGATCGGTCCTTTTTTTATTGTCTTTTGGAAACAATTTTGGGACAAGTATTCGCTTTGCCGCATTCGGCGTGGGGTCTATGCTTCCGTTGTAGGAATTCTAGTGAGATACCTTGGGAGCGAAGCCCATTTTGCGTTTTGGTGGACTAGAGCGTTCACAAACGTCTAGTACTATATTCGGTCGCCCGATATTTCAGCTAAGTAAAAATATGAAATTAAATTGAATATGATAACAATCACTGTCAAGGACTACTCACTTGAAAATTTCGGTCTGTTTTCTTTCTTTGGGGGGGGGGGGGGGGAGTGGGTGGCGATTTTTTGGGGGCGAGTATACGCTTTGCACATTCGACGTGGAGTATATGGGCACGCTGCGGGCTCCAAGTATAGGATTAAAAGGCGAATCATTCAAGGCACAGCTGTACAATCGTACTTGTGCGATGGAGCGCTTAGCATAGGCATGGCAGCATGGTAAAGTTACATTTCATAGATAGCGCGTGCGGTAGAACACCAAAGTGACGAACCGTAGTGACGTCATAATTCTTTTACATACATAAATGACGTGCAGTTTTACTACTTCTGAGTATAGTTAAGCATTCAAAGCTGTATTATGTGTTACGAAATTATATTACAGCCGCTTTTGAGATTGTTTAACCTGGAAGGTGAAATCCTCTTAGGGACAGTTTCCCCTGCCCTCACCACTTCCTGCGCCTCTGTTTGCAAGGTTCTTGAAAGCAATTTCGGACAACTAGACGTCTTGCACTTGATATCTCTGAAGCTGAGCCATAAAATGCTTCGTTTGAGAAAATGTCAAAAAATATTTGCATTATGCCCGATGAAATACATTCTTTATAATTTTGCAAAAATGTATAAGTGTTAATTTTTTTATATATTTATTTTGAAAGCAAAACAGTGCTCCTTTAAGACTCTAAGACCTACACCTCCCAAAGGCCCCACATATTGTCATGTGTTGGTGCGTGTATCGCTTACCATAAAATTTATTTTCGTTTCATGACATTACTTTTTCCTTTACCCCCTCCCTCCCCAAAAAAAAATGAGCTGAACTGAACGCCCGATGTATAAACATCAATTTCTGGGGAAGGAAAATTTGCCCCATCGGACCCACGACAAACACATTTATCTAAAAGTGCAAAAAAAGGAAAAAAATTATGTGCAATAAGTTATTTGATAGAAATATTTCTATACATTTCGATAAGAATTTATGCTTAAATTTAAAACTTCAGGTATTATAAGGAGACAATTTTCTTTCATACAGTGAACAGGTCTGTGTTTGAGAATTCAGCTATGATCCTCGCACCTTTTCATATTGATGGGGATTACCGTTAAGTAGGATGATCAGATGTTAGCAAACCATCTTCCCAAAACCATCTTTCCAAATTGTCAATATTATTTGCAAAAAATTGTTACATGGGCTTCGGAGGTTTTATTTCCAATCTTATCATAACTTATGTATTGTTATAATGTAATCATAACAATCAAATTACAACGTTACAATGTGCATTCGCTTATAAGTAAAAGTGTAGAAATTATTAAAACACGATACTATTTTATATACTATTTTAATTTTTGCCGTGAGTCAAATCATTTATACCACTCCTTCCTCATGTTTAATATTTACATGGGAAACAACACAATTTTACAGATATATTACTGTAACCTTTGGTCATAGGTTTAGAAAGAGAATGAGGGCCTTTAAGCCGATTTCCCGATTAAATACTTTGTACCCGGTTGGGAGGTGAAATTGAAATGATTAATTTAGAATTGAGAAATGTGTTAAAATATTGATATTTTGGGACAATTGCCTGAAAATTGGCAAGACTTTCCGAAGACTGGTCAAAATTTCCCAAAAAACGAATTTGGCATAATCACGAAGTTACAAAATCCGTTAATATAGATTACGGATTTGAATCCGTAATAGCAAATCCGCTATTACCCGATAATGAGTTGACATAATTAATAACGAATTGAAATCCGTAATGATATCGAATGCAAAGAAGAGTGGCTGAAATATACTTAAATGACAGCCATAATAGGCTTTCGAACCATTCCAATCGCATGCAGATTCCCGCAAAAGATCAATTTCGTAGCATATAAGGAGGGTCTTTCCAATACTACTTTTAGTTGTGGCCAAGCCTTCCTCTTGTATACCAATAGTAAATATTAAATTGGTATCAATGAGATATCTAAGAATATATAGGAGGGGCTTGGTTAAGCATGGACGCAAGACAACATGCTCCCCAATCCCCTCCCACACCCTATGTTGGTATGTGATCAAAGTGTGAGTGGTGTGTGTGGTGTGTGTGGTGTGTGGGTGGCTTTAAACCCACCAACTCATGACATTCGTATGTTTACACACTGGTTGTTTTTAGTTATAAAAATGGCTGTTTTCTAAACTATTATGACTAAAACACTACTCTAATTCAGTATTTTTGCATTTCGATACATGTGACCTGTTAGATAGGATAAGTTAAAAATACGAGTGTAAGTTAATTTCCTAATACCGCCATCCCAATGTGTGTTGTATGTTGATCGGTCACCAGTTGTATATGATTACATCAGTTGTAGGGTCTCCACATGTATGAGTGAGTGGTCACCAGTTATAGGATTATGAATACGTCACCAGTTGTAGGGTGGGTGGGTTTGTGTCACACAACATACTGTACATTACAAAATATCCCAATCTTTCGTGTTCTGGTAAGGAAAGTATTCCAAACTGGTCGCTTGTACCATAAGTTTCAATGGGCCATATGATTAGTTATATGCTACCTTGGTTGCCTGCTACCATGATTGCCTTGTACGGACTTTTAAAGTTGAAAAGAATCAAGCCATAGCTTGTGACACCGTTACGGGATTACAAAGAGGGGGTAAGAGGGGAGGGTAAGAGTGGCCAGGGGGGAGTAAAAGGGCTCATTCAGAGGGTTGTCAAGATTATGAAAAGTTTGATAAAGACCACATAACTTCGATTAGATATTTCTGGCCCCTTTTCGTGGCTTTAAAGTGGGTATTCCAGTGTCATTCTGAGCTTCGCTCGTTGGGCGGGCATGTTGACTTGTTTGTAGTAAGTCTGTGTAGGCCTAATAGTACTAGTGCTGTTTGCATGAATATTAATGCACAGAGCGAAGTGTTAGAAATAAAGGTTTGTTCATGCCAGACCAACTGTTTTGCATGTGCCTCATTACGGGGAATATGCAATTGGAACTGCTATTATCTGTCCATTGGAGGGGCGGGGGCGGCGCAATGGGATGAGGACCACGCCTGGCCAAGTGTAGGTCGATTTGAGGTGATTGGTGTGTTGTTGGAAGTTGTAGGGCGGAAGTTGTATGTCACGCATGGCATTCCACCATATATCCTACATTGCATTCCACTTGTTCCACTGGCATCCCACATGTCCCACACGACATCCCACCCCATGTCCCACATGGCATCCCACCCCATGTTCCACATGGCATACCACCCATGTCCCAGATGGCATCCCACCCCATGTCCCACATGGCATCCCACCTCATGTCCCACATGGCATCCCATCCCATAGGCTCCCACATGGCATCCCACCTCATGTCCCACATGACATCCCATAAACTCCATAAGAAGCCTCATCCTAGCTATAACTGTCCCTGATTGAGCATACTATGTATGAAAATGTCAGTTCATATAATAGCTTCTGTGCAAATGACTTGTTAAATAAGAAGAAAAAATATTTATGCCTGACATAGCCCCTGGTGTATACCACATGGTATAAATTATACCAAAATGTCCTGCATGGCCCCATCCATGTCCCACATGGCATCCCCTACGTCCTTATGCAGTCACATCCTGTCACACTCAGCCAACATTTTTTCAGTAATGCAGTGTGTGATAAAGTAGTCCCCCAAATACCTTTTTCTGGAAATATTTTTAATCTGTTTTGTCATTTCATTTTTGAGTGTCTGGGAAGAACTACAATAACTACTCCAAAATACCGTGATACTAGGGATGTCATGATATTGCTGTCTGAAGTAACAATTTTGGCTAACGAGTACCTGTGGCAAAGAATTGCAGGCACTCGTGGAACAGTGGGCAAGTCTAAATCTTTTTCATCAAATGAACATAACAGCAGACTGTTTTATCGCTGATAAAGAGCTAAAGAAAGCAATAACGGCAATGCATAAAGACAACCCATGATAAAGCTTGGTGTTATTGGGCAACT
>JAIGNY010000668.1:47500-85000 GCA_020152595.1 Chiridota heheva
TAAGGTTAAGACAACAAAATTTCAATTCTAACACAAAAATTTAACAAGAGTAATTTCAGTTACAATTAAGTAAAACAAATTGATAAAATCATCAAAAATCTCAACATTTTCAGTTATTTTAATAACAGAATAAAGTTGTATTACAAGAAACACATATTTCCGAAGTTGTACCGCTATACTAGGATTTTACCATTTTATTTTGGAAGTTTTTACTTAAGGTTGGCCAACGTTAGGCCTAATATTAAGTTACAGTAGGCCTAGTCTAGCTCGAGGGTCTATGTCCAATTTAGGTTGAAACTACGAAAAATCCTTTTTTTCTAATTTACCGTAAACAACGTTAGGCTAGATTTTGGCTATTCACGAGGTCTGAGAGACGTAACCATGTAGGGGCTAAGTAACCGTGTAGGGGCTAAGTAAGCGTGTAGGGGCTAAGTAAGCGTGTAGGGGCTAAGTAAGCGTGTAGGGGCTAAGTAAGCGTGTAGGGGCTAAGTAAGCGTGTAGGGGCTAAGTAAGCGTGTAGGGGCTAAAGTAAGCGTGTAGGGGCTAAGTAAGCGTGTGGGGCTAAGTAACCGTGTAGGGGCTAAGTAACCGTGTAGGGGCTAAGTAACCGTGTAGGGCTAAGTAACCGTATAGGGGCTAAGTAATTTTGCTAAGTTAAAGGGAAACTTTATCATTTAATAGTCAATGGGATATTTGACTGTACGTTAGGCTAGATGTTGCTCATTTTCGAGGTTAGAGAGACGTACCGTGAATTGGCGCAGTAGTTTTGCTAAGTTGGAGGACTTTAATCATTCTAATACAATCAATGGGATATTTTTTATGAATACTGGTGTCGCCTTAGCCAGTCAGCGAAAATTAATGGTACGCCTAGGCCTACTCATATATGTTGGAAACTATTATCTAATCATGATAGGCCTACACAATATTTGTGAAGAAAAATAAATTATTTAGTATTTTTGTTGAAAAATGATAAAATATAGTTTTTTTCTGTCCGACCTCCAGAATGTCTAACGTTACAACTTGTCTAACGTTAATGTCTGAACGTCAGGTATAACGTTAGGCCATGGGGTATAGGACTCCAGTACAAATGCCGAACAGCCTAACGGATTGTCTAACGCCGAACAGCCTAACGTAATGTCTAACGTAACAACTTGTCTAACGTTAATGTCTAAAGCTTAGGCATAACGTTAGGCCAGGGTACAGGACTCAGTACAAATACTGAATAGCCTAACGTGAAGAGTTCGATTACCAGTTTTAAGATTCAAATCTCGCCTACAATTCTTCACAGTGCGAAGAGATACATCCATTTCGTCTGCAATTCTTCCATTCGTGTGGCGAGGCTCTATGAGTGTCTTCCAGAACTAAGGATACTTTGCAAGTAACGTTAGTGGTAGGCCTAGTGCGTTCGTACGTTGCGTAACTGTATTCACTCGATCATGAAATCAGTAGAAGTGAGTTTAGTAGTAGTACGTATCAAAACAGTAGTAGTACGTGTCAGAACAGTAGAAGTGAGTTTAGTAGTAGTACGTATCAAAACAGTAGTAGTACGTGTCAGAACAGTAGAAGTGAGTTTAGTAGTAGTACGTATCAAAACAGTAGTAGTACGTGTCAGAACAGTAGAAGTGAGTTTAGTAGTAGTACGTGTCAAAACAGTAGAAGTGAGTTTAGTAGTAGTACGTGTCAAAACAGTAGTAGTACGTGTCAAAACAGTAGTAGTACGTGTCAGAACAGTAGAAGTGAGTTTAGTAGTAGTACGTGTCAAAACAGTAGAAGTGAGTTTAGTAGTAGTACGTGTCAAAACAGTAGTAGTACGTGTCAAAACAGTAGTAGTACGTGTCAAAACAGTAGTAGTACGTGTCAAAACAGTAGTAGTACGTGTCAAAACAGTAGTAGTACGTATCAAATCAGTAGTAGTACGTATCAAAACAGTAGTACGTATCAAAACAGTAGTAGTACGTGTCAAAATTGCCCTTTTGGGATTCCATAGACGCCAGATGCCAAATTGCAGTGGAAAATACTACAGACATACGGGGTATTCTATAGTTTAGCCAAATGAAACTCCAGTCACTATTCATTATCAACATCAAGTTAAATCACACTATTGACATCTGATCATCAACAAATCTGATGCTTGGGGTAGAATTATCATTCCAAAAATATTGTTGACCATGATTTAGAAATTCATAGATTAATAATCTCAATGGATTTGATAAAGACTGCAAAATAAATAACTGTAGTAAAGTCCAACATAAATTTCAGAAAGCTTCAAGCTTTCTAATTTGTCCCAATTTTGCACCGGGGTAGGAACGTTTTTGAAATTTGTTTGCAGGGAATGGATTGATAAGGAATTGATCTTGCCATTTCTAAGAGCTTTTAATAAAATGCAAGAAGTTTTAATAAGAATGAAATTTCAACAGAATTTGAGGTTTTTCTATCTCATGACCCCTACGATTGCCATTTCAAGTGTGGCCTATACAAAAAGGAGAAATCGAAGATTTTATTTATATTTCTGACTACGAAATTTATCATTTTTCATTAAGAAATAAATAATAATACAAAATTAGTTCCTTAAGTGCATGAACTTTGGACTCACCCATGTTATTGCTACATGTAACTTGTGGCCCTGTGCATCATAGTTTCTTTATTTGAAATATTTTGAATTTAAGTTGAAGCCTAAGAACCTTATGTAATTTGATCAGTACAGATTTAACGACAAGATGAGGATTTGTGTGTTACTGCAAGATTTTGTGTTAATGCAAGATCTTGTTATTTCATCAAAATTCATGTTTGATCTAATCAAGATAGATTTTTAACCTAATCAAGATATATTTTGTGCCTTTCCTCTTTGAAAAGCAACTAATTTAGACACACTGTTCCTTTAAGTCAATGTAGGTTAGATCATTTTCTATTCTTTAACAATGACGGTCTGGGTGAAGTTACAGTTTTTTATGTGAAGAAAATAGGATCCACAATGTCCAACAATTTTTAATGGAAACTTTAAGCCATTTTGATAAATTTACACAAGCTTATATAAAAAGGGTTGCATTTGATAGATTATTAGCCATGAGAAATAAAAAGTGACTGTTGCTTCTTAAGTGTTCTGTGATGCACTGTACAGTATTCGGATGTGGAACTGGGAGTCATATCAGTATAATTGTATCAGTAATATTTTCTATTGTTATTGGGATTCACTGATCAAACAGTACTTTCATGCAGACCAGGGAGTTGTCATTACTCCCTGCTGTAAACTTTTTCTTTCCTTCAATTTAAGCTTTGCTTTAGTTAACCTCATACCATTTCCTGTCAAATTTATTTACACAACTTTCCATTTATCTTTAAGTAAAATGTTGTCATTAACACCTATAAAGAGGGCTTTTGTTATGCTGTTCACACATCTTATTGTTGGTAAACAATGTGTACTGTTTCATGCGGTTGTCACTTTAAAGTTTTTGTTCTTGTGACATTTGCTAGAAATTAATTAACTGTGAACACCCTGAATGCCTTGTACTGTTGTACCAACTTTGCAGATCTATTTCTATGTGATGAAAAAGTAGTTTATTTAAAGCCAGCATCATACAGTAATTTTATATGGACCTTGTGAAATTGACATGGTCAAATCAGGGAGTTGTCCAAATAACAATTTCCTGGTTAAATACTGTAAGCTTTAAAGGACTACTGTATAAAAAAATACTGAACAAAAAAACAGTAAGTTTTGCAAAAAGCAGATACTGTATCTATTGAAATGTTTTGAATCGTAATTATATAAGAGGTTGGAAAATGTTGTTTTTCTTGTTTTTATTGGATTATACCAATAGGGTATAATTTTCGCATACTTGCTTTTTTTCACTTAATGTTGTTTTTATTATGTAGACCACAAAAATAGCTATTTCTCTTTGCCTATGGTTTGCCATTCATGCTAATCTATCATATTTTGTTGGTTGCAAATAATGCTATTGTAAATGTATCTTAAAGCTTTATGCCATTTCTAAACTGAAATATGTATTTTCCACCTAATGTTGGCTGCTAAATTTTATTAGTTAAGATTTTAAAATTCTGGCATATGATTTTTACCTGGTCCCTTTTAACTTCTCACTGTAACTTCAAGAAAACATCCCTTTGAAGTATTTCATTTCACACTCATGTTTTGATTCAGTAGCCTTGGTACATCCTGTGTTCATTCTTTTGTCATGTGACCGTCACATTCTTGTCCAGAAGAAGGGTCTTCTCTGTATGATCCTAAAATTGATATGGGATAGCCACATGTTTAGGTGCAATGGGTGGGAGTTTTTTTTTTTTGAGGAGACACTTCCAGGAGGACAGAGAGTATTAGAGTAAAGTTGGATTTTTACCATGTAACTTTTTAAATACAGAATAATATTTTTCCAAAAGTCTTGTCAATATTGTACAGTACGGTATGTGGGGTATACCAAAGAGCTCTTTGGGTATACGTAGACTTTGCACTGAAGTTGAACTTGAAATATTCCTGTGAAGATCTTTCATCTCAGTTTTTATATTTCATGAACTGCGTAAGAATCCACCAGCATTTGCGGTCCTCATACTGTAGATGCTGACACATCTTAAAGGAGATCACGTCTGCCAAGAAACGCACTTCTTACAATTACATTTAAATGATTTTAGTTTCAATTTTAATATTGTTTCAGCTTGTAATTTCATGGCCTTTTAGTTTGTTTGTATGGTTGTTTAACTTTAATTTAAATATTTACTTACTTAATACTATACTTAATAGTCATTTTTGTTTGTTTTTGGTTATTAATGAAAATTTAGGGTTAGAAATCCAAAAAAAAAAAAAAAAAAATTACATTCATCTAATATTTTGAGCTGTCTTCACTTTCAGATATCACAACTTTTACATTTAATATTATTCAAATCATTGATTAGCCATAACTTGAAAACTACTGTACCAGTCTTTTGCCTTTATTTTAGGTTATATCGGATGTTAGGTTATATAGTACAGTATGTACTGTACCTACAAAAAAACAGCCGTACTCTACGTGTTCTTCTTACACAATCAAAATCAAATAAAACAAATTGGATTAATTGGTAAGCATCGCTTTGTCCTGTGTACAAGGAGTACTTTCTAATCATTACCAAGTGTAATACCTTGACGTAAACATTTAACGAATTGCTCCAAATAAGTGAAACCAAACGAGCGATCGATCGAAAGAGCGATACGAATAGCATAAAGTAAAAAGCTAACGATGTAACTGTTCTTGAAAACCAAAAGCCTCCAATGACGTTAACGTCGTGGGCCAACTTTAGTTACTGTACTTTGCAACAAAGTATTGATAAAAGCCTGATCAGAAAAGTATGTATCATTCCGGAGAAAAAAATGTATATAAGTCTATAAATAACTATTTGTCAAATCTCCTTGTCTTGCTGCGAAGAATTATGGGATACGATTAAATAATTGTTAAATGGTCAAATGTTTATTTTATTGTTTAAACTTAATTCGGTTTGATATCAATTTAAACTTAAATCAGCTTGATACTGATACATACAGTTTTTAGTTGAGGAAATATGCTAATACGCTAAACAGTTTCTGCAATTTTCCAGTTGTCTCTCATCAATCAAGTGTTTTGATGTGAGAAAAGAAGAGAGAGAGAGAGAGTTGAACACACAATTACAATGACGGGGTCGTCGCCTGCGTATTCGGTTATGATAGTACAAATGCTATCACGAAACGCTTAATACGACCCGGACAAGAACACAGGTACGACGTACGGACAGACATAACATCGACAACCAAGTCAATGTCCACGGCCTTTGATAACCAGTTGTGGTGCACTGGCGGAGAAAAGAAGTTGTCAACTGAGGCTTTTATATTTAAAGAACTGCGTAGGTACAAAATCGGTATCATTTACGAGAAATTGACACAATTCGTGCATCATCATGTTGTAATTGCATTGGTTGCTTCAAGTCATACAATTCAACTGTTATTTATATGGAAATTTGCTTATCGGAAGATACCTTTATCAGCGGGTGCATCTTTCTAACTAAAAGGCCATGTGATTATTGAGTTGAATAACAATAAACTGCAGCAAGTCTAAGTGGTAACATAAGGTCATTTACTATATCTGAATAAGTAATGATGTTCGTCCTCTGTGCCGTTATATTTCTCATAGCACGCGCACTATTTTTGGCCGGCTGCTGCACTGGAAACGTATGTGTGGAAAAGGGTAAAACTACGACGTGTAATTTTCAGTTTTTTAACCATTCGAAGTTACCAGGGAATATTTCCAATACAACACTAAAATTCAATGTTTATTTTGCAAAGTTCAAAAGTTTTGATGACCAGTTTTGGAAGCCTGTGGAAAAGCTATTGAACATAGTGAACGTGGTTGTTTATGGTAGTTCAGGAGTAACCGATTTGGTTTCAGAAAATTCTTCGAAAATACCATCGTCAATACAAACACTTCTGTTCAAACGAAATGATATTGTTCAAGTGCCTATTTTCGCACTAAGAATGTTGAGGGACTTGACAGAACTGAAATTGATATTCAATAAAATACAAAGCGTTGGAGCAAACAGTTTCGTTCATAATCCGAACTTATTAACATTAGCACTTACAGGAAATAAAATCATATTTATCCATAAGAACTCTTTTATGGGATTGTCAGAATTAATCGCCTTGCGTTTGGGGGATAATCAGATCCTCAAAATTCATGAAGATACTTTTGAAAGTCTGATTTCACTTCAGGTTGTAATATTAGCAGAGAATAAAATATCTTACTTTCCACGCAACCTACTCCGTAACTGCAAAAGCATAAGATGGATCTCGCTTCACCTAAACGATATACAGGAGCTAAGTTATTCTACCTTCTCTAATTTGACAAGTCTACAAACTCTTGGTTTAAATCTTAATAGTTTGGTTAGAATTCCGTCATTGACTTTTGGATTTAATGTTGCCATAAGAGACGTTCGTTTATCAAGAAATAGATTTGTTAGTGTACCATGTTCGGCATTACTTAAACTCGCAAATGTGGAGAGATTGTATTTGTTTAAAAACAAAATACGACATGTCCCCGGGATGTGTTTTGTAAACAATTATCGACTAGTCTACTTGGATTTAAATGGAAATAATATAATTTCTTTAAATGAAAACGCATTTTATGGCACAAACAGCTTACAGTCCATACAACTGTCTTACAACAACATCAGTAATTTGCCTGTAGAGTTACTTTTTAACATTCCTTTGCACACGAAGGTTTACTTTCAGGGGAACCCATTTCGTTGCGATTGTTTGTTACTTCCTTTTTACTTTTGGTATTTGAACAAATCATCGGACACTTTTGCAACTTGTAAAACACCATCGGATTTGGAAGGTTACGAGGTGATTGCTGCTGGGCGGTTGCTGCAGAACTCATGCCATACGTCTGCGTCTCCAAAAAGCGAGGACGTTGTTCAATCGACGCCAGCTGGATCTGAAGCTGCTCTGAATCTGATAGTTATGATCCCAATTGCCGTAATACTTTTCCTAAGCTTTTTCCTGTGTGTAGGATGCAATGTAGCAAAAAGTAGCTTAATAGGATTGGTAAGAAAAAATAAAGGCTGAGTCTGATTACCGAACGTTAAATAAACTCTAAATCATCTACGTCTTATATACCATCAAGGGTGGATAACCAATAAAGAACACAAACGTTGATATAGGTTCATCAATTCCATTCCTTTTAAGGTTAGTCAGTTAATATTTGAAATGATTACAAATTCAATATTTATTAGAATTTGATGGAAGTATCTGGGTATGGGAACTCTTTCATAAGATTATGATAGACGGATGGAGACAAATGTTTGGATAGGAAAATAAAAAGGAAGTCGATCAACATAATAAATTTGCAAAAAAATCCTCTAAATTGTACACAATGGACTACTTTTAACCGAAGTTGATGTAATTAATTGCAGCTTGCATGACTTTTAATAGGCAATTTGACTAATATTGCCTCCTTAAGTAAGGTTTGAGTATATACATCAATATATTCGATATTGAAACGTTCATGTCTTTCATGACATTTGCCTTAACAATTTCCAATAATGAATTGTCAATGATCTTCTTCACAGAAATAAACAATATTTCGATTTGATTATACTTATTTAAATTGATTGCTTTAATATTTATAAACTTAATTGTTAATGAAAAATGCATCGACGAATAAGTCTACTTTCGTGTAGAGAATTTACATTTACAAATGAGTTATAAACAACTAAACCTGTGAATTTCGTATTTCGGAACTTCGAATAATCACAATCGTGACTACATTTATCTGGTGAAAGCTATGCAGATTCCAATCGCCATACGAAAGTAAAAGTATGCATTATAAAATTACAGAAAACAAAATCATGGAGTATTTGAGAGATTTTCTGATTTTTTGCAGAAGTTCTCAGACACCTTTCCTCGGTACATAATGTTCATTTTGTATGTTGTTATAGTACCCTTGGCAAGAGTCGCTGTGTCTTGTTGCGAAGATAAATTGTGTTTTGAATATCAAAGTTCGGAAATACATAACAGCATTTCAAACAGCATGGAAAGAATCACATTAGATCATGCTAATCTTAAAATATTTTCAAAGCAGTTCTGAAATCCAATCCGAAGTTTATCTAATGTTTGACGGTGTAAAATTACAGGATCACAGGATTAGTTGATTTGGAACCAGAAAATGAGGTTAATATACCATCATTGATTTAAACATTGTTGATTCACGAAAGTAGTCTTCATCATGTAATTATTCTCACACTCAGAAAATTAACCAATTTTACAGAACTTATCTTGCCTAGAGATAACATAAAGTACATCACTGTGAAGACTGTCAAATGCAATGAGAAATTAGCAAGACTATCGGTGTCATTTAATGATATTGGTTTAATCTTGAAGAATTCCTTTTGTGGGCTGTTAAATCTTTGCCGCTTAAGAATAGGTGGTAACAAAATTCAAAACAATCATGATGAAGTATTTGAGAATTTACCATTAATCCGTTAGTTTTTCGTGGACCATAATAACCATTCTTACTTCCCCCGATATCTAGTTCACAAATGTAAAAACATAAGATATATCTTTTTTGGAGTAAACCATAAAGCCGTTGTTAGTAATTTCAGTTTTGCTTATCTAAGATGGTCTAAATGGTCTATGTTTAGATTAAAATAAATTGGCAACTATTCTATCATATGTTTTAACGATGTTCTAAATATTTAAGTATTTGATATTTCAGAAAACAAATTCTGACATATACAGTACCTTGCACGGCACTGAACAGCTGAAACAAGTTGTACATTTAAAAAGTGTAATAATCAGAAGAAGAAAAAACACAAACGAAACAAGATAAACAGTAACCCTGAGGTATGCCTTGAACACAGAAATGATTGCGTTATATGTGATGGGTAATATGATAGTGTTTGTTCGCCCTGACGCATTTTATGGTGTTCACAGTGTGATGACTGTTTGTTTGTTTTCGAATAACATCAGTTATTTGCCACAAGAGCTATTTCATATTCTTCCTAACGTTATATATACGTATGGCTGTCGCATCGTGACTTTCCAATAGTAAACACACCGTCAATTTACAAAAGTCTAAAACTGTCAATTGTGGACCATTTGTCGTGTATTAATAACTGAATCTCCAAGCATCGTAGAAACAGAAGATGGCGGAGAAACCATACAGCAGACAACAAGGAGTGATCATTTCATTGTTATCGCCTGTTGTTGACAACTCTTCTTGGTGTTTTTGTTTCATTTTTTAATGTGGCGCTTTACTAATAAGTCGTGAAAGTATTGCTTAAGTAGAATTAAAAGATGCCACATGTGGTTAGGATATTCATGAATCAATCATATAAGGATGTTTTAGCTGACGTCATGAAGTCATATGACTTTGTTTACATCGCACTGTCGTCTGCTGTATATTTACTTAAACTTACATATGTTTGCACTTTGTAATATAATTATCTTTGTAATATAATTATGCCGAAATCTTGCTGTGCCGTTGGTTGCACTAATAGCGTATTTAAAATCCACTGATTAACAGATTAAGATTACTTGAAGTACTTTGAGGGTAATTGTTTCTCTAAAATAACGTTTATATTATAAAAAAAAAAAATATCTGGCCAATTTATTTTAAGCAGCGCGTATTTGATATGCCCAGCGTGTGTTTTACTTGCCCTGCGCGTGTTTTTACCACCAGCGCATGCTATCCCGTGTTTAGTAGGATCGAGTCTGTTTGCTTTACGTGTGATATGACTGAGCTGTGACTGAGGTGTGTGAAGATCAGACTAGTAAAACGCACAACGCGCAAAACGCTTTGTTCCACAAAATAGCTTCCAGTTGATTCAAAGTCACGTGATGAAATCCTTATATTGGCCATTTATCAAACACTCCATTTTCCAAACACTATGGTGACACGTGTGCTAACATCTTCGTAGAATTGACAGAACATTCTCATGTTTACAGGGTATACTGCATTTTGGACAGCTTTCCGGACAATCAGTAACAATTTGCTGTGATCGACACTAATGTCCGTTTGGAACTTATAATTTGATCGACCATTTACAGAATTTGTCGAATGAATCAATGCTCTCACTTTTCAATTTTTCAAAAACAAAAAAAGTAATTAGTAATATGGAAACTATTTGTTAAAGAAGAAGCAGTTGTGAAACTTACAAGCGCAAACTCAACTTACAGTTATCAAATTATCCGATTTGCTTCTGAATTTCTGGAATAGGAAAGTCCTCCATGCTGCCCTAGCTGCTATGCTACTGATGATGTTGACGGGTATTCTTATCCATTCATTGTTCATTCCTTGCTTTAAAAATGTTTTTAGCATGTTACTCGTTTAACATCTTCGAAAGATTGTTAATTATTTTTTGATTAGTGTATAACTTGTTTCACATCATTTACTTAATTATTGTGCATTTTACAGTAATTGTATAAATTTTTATGTTATTGAATCAATGTTTTATTTTGTAAATTGTCAATTGTCGATTTTATTTGGTCAATGGTGAATGTTTTATATATAAATTGAGAGAAAATTAGCATTTACTATTTTAATGAATAACACAGACTGACAGAAGCACAGACTGACAAAAGAACAAACATAAGAATGAAGGACAAGGTGTATAATTGAAATGAGCAACAGTAAAAATAATGTAGCTCAATGGTAATGAATAAGTTAAGCTGAAAGCATGGTGTGTAATGTCAGTTGGTGAATCTTCGTTCTCTGAGACTTACGTGGCCGTAAATCAAAAAGGCACCCAGACTGCCAGAGGACTGTATATACCTCGACATAACCAGTAGTTTATTTACCTATACAACATTTACATATACATACGAAAAGGTCATTCGATATATCAACGATCAACTTAATAATGGAATTACATCCGAAAGACAACCAGAGGCAGTTCTGATAAAACGCACAAATCGTTTGAAGTCTTTCTTCTTTTTCTACGTCTCGAGAAACTTAATCGAAAACTTCAGAGTTTATTATGTATTTTAAAGGGAAAACAACTACTGTAGATATTATTCTATTTTATTCAAAATAGTGGGACAAATGACTACAAATTCAACCGTCAACTGACTAGACAACATAATGTAATAAAACGGATGTTACAGGGAAAGGGCTTTCTATTATGTGGATTAAAAGATGTTTTATGTATAAATGTTACCGTTGAAAACATTGGTACATTATAAAGGAATGTAGAATATGGCTGAAGAAGTATTGATCATTTATATCTGACGAAAAGACACATGTTAAGGCACTGATAGTAGAGATGTCTTGAATGGCAGTGACGTCATGTGTGGATTTTTTTGGGGAAGATTGGTTTTTAGATATTTCAGCCATTGATTAATTGTCACTATGGTAAGGGAAGATCAGATTTCTGATTCAAAATTATTCATATTCTTTAAACAATACATTGTCGGGAACATTGTACACAAAAAAGATATTTAAAATGAGCTGATAATTTGTATTTGACTGAAAAAGTTTTATTGATATCTTTGTTTGTTCCATATAGCTTCATGTACATTTTATATTTTTAAAACAAGTATGACAAAAGCCACAATTACATTATAAGTGAAAGGCAAACGAAGAAAAGTTTCCATCCGACGATAGATGAGTGACCGGGGTTTAATTTCAAGATCATGACGTCATCTAGCAGAACTTTTATGGCTACCCCAATGTCAAAGAGTATGTAATTGCGCATGTGGCATGTGCGATGCATAAAATGTACCCCAAAATAAGTCATTTCAAAATATCTTAAAGGAGCTCTAGACCGAAAGTGAGGGCGCTCGTTTCTGCGAATTTCAAAGATATATTATCCACAAAAATCAACAAACTTCATTCCTTACAGACGATGTGATGGCAAAGGTCACTTGAATATATTAGCCAGATAATTGTTAGAACGTTGCGTGATAGCTAAAGCATTTAATTTTAGGAAAACTCCTAAAAAAACGTCCTCACTTTTCGGTCTAGTGCTCCTTTAGAAATGGCTCTTTTCCCGGACGTGTTTGGAAAGTTTCATTCAATTTCGGGCAATTTTCTTTGATTTTCGGGAAATGTTCTTTCTATTTTCAGGAACTTTTCTTATTTTTGGGTAAGGTCTTCATTTTAAATATTTTTGGGCCAGTATATGTTACAAACCTTGTGCAAGCACAAGCTTTCTAGACACCACTTTATGTCTCATTAGGCTCATAATCATATTTTACAGTCCGAAAAAACCCTTCATTTTAAAGAGCATCACTTATATTCCTTACTTTAAGGGATTCAAGAAGAAAGGATTATCTAACAGCTTACATCAGTTTTTGCTTTTCAAAAGATTAAGTGTAGATATATCGAGACCAAATACAGATTTCGATTAATAAATCGTATTTTTTTTCTTCTCGGAATCATGATGGAAAACTGGTTTAAGTTTAAACCGATGCAGAATTGGATGTTTAAAAACATTCACATTAATTTATTTTCAATGTGTGTGTTAAATTTTCTACAATCATTTGAAGTTCTTCTATTCAGAATAATCACAATATGGGACACGATGTGCATTGTGGGAACAAGCAGGCTCCCATAGCATTCAAAACCCTTAAACTGGAGAATGTGAGTGATCATTAAGGTGTCTCCCTTACTGTTTAATGAAAGAGGAATTATCTAATATTACGTCTTTCTTTGTTTTCTTCAAATACTTTTTTGAACATATCTTTAAAATCGCAACTGCATGCAGAGCATAAATTGGTGCATAAACTGTAAACCTACGCATAGAGCTGGAAGTTTATTCAGTTAGGATAATCTAAAAATATCTGGTACCATTAAAAGGCAACACTACGCATGCAAGATAGGAGAATAGCAAGAAGGATATCAAAACATAAATAAGAAATTACAAAATTTCCCCTATTCCAGTTTTTCATTTTGGATATGACCCGAAAATATTTTTGATCGGTTTAATGTGCATAGCAAGTATCTTTAATACTAATAAGCTAAAAAAGTTTTGTAAATATTCGTTCATAAACATCACTTTATATTCAGTTGTCTATCGTAAATCAAGGATTTTGATTCATAATTAAGGAAATGCCTAAGTACAATATCGGTATCATTTACGAAAGCACGGTGCAATTGCATTGGTTGCTTCAAGTCATGCAGTTAACTGTTATTTATTTGGAAACTTGGTTATCGGAAGATACCTTTATCAGCAGGTGCATCTTTCTAACTAACAGCCTGTGTGGTTATTGAATTGAATGGCAGTAAACTGCAGCAAGTCTAAGTGGTAAGAAGTTTTTACTAGATCTAGGTAAGTAATGCTGTTTGTCTTCTGTGCCGTTATATTTCTCATAGCAAGGGCACTATTTTTGGCCGATTGTATGTGTAAAAAATGGTGAAAGTACGACTTACAATTTTCAGTTTTTTTTTACAATTTGGGGATGCCAGGTAATATTTCAAATACAAAGCAAGAAATCAAAGTTAAACGCAAATTTCGAAAGATTTAAAATGGAAGCCTATGGAGTAATCATTGAACATAGTGATAGTGAAAGCGTTGGATTATTCCAGCGCGGACGTTGTTTAATCGACGCCAGCTGGATTTGAAGCTGCTCTGAATTTAATGTTTATAATTCCAATTGCCGTGATACTTTTCTTTAGCCCTTTCTGCAGTCCAAAAGCATGCCTATTAATAGGAATATTTATAACACACGAGATTATTGAAGTCATGCAGCCATATGTTGCGATAAAATGCCATAGTTTGTAATTTATGTATTTAAAGTAATACAAATTATTGTGTTGAAAAACATTTAAATTTTCAAAATGGCCGTTTCGCGCCTAAAAGGTTAGCTCTATTGTCTATCTTATCTAGTATTTCAAAAACGGCGTGGTCAACATATTAAATGGGAGTACAAAAGTTGTAGCCATGACATTAATAAAGGTATTTTCATAAATTGTAAGTTTCCCCTAGCAAAGATATTTTTTCCAAACGTATTTAAAATTTAAAAAAAGTTACATTGCATAATGCTTTAATGTTGGGATTGCAAAGGATCATAGGAAATATCACAAAATGGCGGCTTCCATGTAGAAAAATGTTCCCATTAATGGGCACATTTATCTTCCCAATAATAGGCAAGCTACTGGACTGTTCTGTGTGTAGGATGCATATGTAGCAGGAACTAGCTGGTTAGAATTTGATTTCCGAACATAAGATTCAATCTAAAGCATTTGACTTTTCTCTACCATCAAGGGTGGATAGCCACGAACGAACATATGAATAATGTTAATGACATGTTTCTCTACCTAATAAGTTAATTAATATACGAATGTGTTGTGGTATTTTATCTTCATACATTCTTGTGACTGAAAGGCACATCTGTTCCCGAAACATACATGGGACACGCTGATCTCATCGTTAGCTTTCTATGCATAAGATACGTCATCTACGGTTTACGGAGGTATCTGCACATTGCTTATATTTTATTTGATGTACCATTCGATAAAATCGTTAACTTGAACATGGCTCTACTTCAAAATGTATTGCTTTTATTTCAATCAACAAAGGCTGTCTAGCTTTAGCACACAAATAATGACTTTTGCAAGAAAAATGATAACCATTCACATTATAGTTACTGATATAAAGCTGAATATAAAGTCCACAGATTTAAACCTGGCAAAGTCAAATTGGGCATACACCTCGGTTTATGTAAATATTGCAACTACAGACCCATATTTTGGTGAAAACTTCCTAACATATTTTAGTTTCAGATTGGTATTTGGAAAGCTAAAGTGTAATGTAGTATTTGTTTTATATTCCTTCATTTCAGCGATTTTAAATTATTGCCTGATTCAATCATATTAACCTGTAGAATAAAAACACTTCAATTTACCAGTAAACCAGTAATTAAATCTATTTATATCTCCTTTTGCTCATTTTCAGAGGACAATTCAATAAAAACTGAATCAAATTAGGGTATGACTCTTAAACTGGTTGTTTGAGTAATTTGTCGGGTTACCGACTAAATGCGTTTTAAAATGTAATTTATGTTATTGATTAAATACATCGTAAATACGTAGTGTTTAATCTAAGTTGGTCCTAACTTAAAGATCACTACTGATAATAATATAATTATCAAAATCAGAGATCGAGAACTTCAATGATCTTACCCATATACTCTAATAAACTACTCCAAATTATTTCCATTACAGAACTCGCCCCTTGAACAGAACGCCATCCTGATTTTCTGTGCCTGTGGCATTTCAGTAACCGCATGTGGCGGTTTGCAATTTCTTGTTATTTCCAAATTATTCACCTCGCGTTTTAACAAAATTTGCCCTCTAAAGGTGTGAAATACGTGAAATTTATTTTATTTGGACGAATTGTTAGAAGATTCAACCTTTTAACATCAAAATTGACGCTATATTTCGGATTTCGACGTAAATTCATTTCGAAGTTAAGAAATATCAAGAGCAGTATCCAACAATAAAACTTCCTCTCCGTATAACGGCAATACAAGGGCGAGTTTTTATTTGATTATATCAATATGTGTTATGTCTTCGGAGTTTGGGGCAAAAAGAAACTTGTAAAGTGTATTTCTTGTATATTCATGAGTAACCAAATGTATAATTGCATTGAGTCATGCTGTCATATTAAAAAAAGCAGGAGTTTTTGTGTATGAATATCTCGTAACTGCTATTGCCTACCATTATCTTTGGAAAATACTTTTTGCACTGCACGTGTTTGTTTTACGTAAGTATGCTCAATGGTGCATAAATCTTGACCTCTAGGCACAGAGTCCGTACGGGTATATTGCACTGATGAATGGAAATGGCGTTAACCGCAGGGTTGTTTATCGAAATGGTATCAAGGGGCGGAGGTTACGCTAATGGGTCGGCAAGATTTTGAAAGTCACTCAAAATTACGCCGCTGAAAATGATGCTATTTTACCATTTCTGCACTAAATAGAATAATTAAAACAGTTTTCAAGGTATAATTGATTAGAATATTTCGCATGAATTTTTCCTACCTTTTTAAAGGTAGGAATTTTTCCTACCTTTGGTTAAACCTGTTTTACCATTATTTTACCGTTGTTTATCATTGATGTTCAAATATTAAGTGTTTATAAAATTGCAGCATTTTTTGTCGAGTTGTATCAAGTACCTGTGCGCCCAAATAATTGCGTAATACATTTGCAACTTGTTGAGAGAGTGTCCTTCGAAGGGGGATAATGACACTGGCAGTTTCATCCTGTCCGTGTTTCAAGGGGCGCTTTCTTCAAATACAATTGAAATTTGACCTAAAATTTGAAATTAAACCTATTTGATACTGACGTTTACTTACATTTTTCAATTCAATTGTTAACAAAATACTCTTTGGCAATTATTTTACATTTTTGAATGTTACGTTACTTCTTTAGATGTATATTTTACATAGATTTATGTTCTTGAATTTTCATTTATTTGTTTTCATGTTTTCATCAGTTCGGTCCACGCCCTGAACGGAGACCTCACAATCGGGAGATTTTTGTCATTATAACCCACAACGCATCTTGCTAATTCAAATCTCTAAAGAAATACATAACGGTTAAATAGGTTTGATCAAAGGTAGGAAAAAATTCATGCGAAATATTCTAATTTTCATTGGTACAATACTTTTTTTTTTTACCAGCGTAAATTTAACCTTAATTAAAGAATTCTGAAGTAATCTGGAAAACTTCATTTCGATAGTTTCTGAAGAGCAGAGTTTAACATTTTAATAACCAGCAAAAACTGCAATCATATTGAAATATTGATTTGAATATTATTTGTAAAGTACACAACTTTAGAATTACATAATTTGAAAAGCAGAAAGAATTAACGGCTGATTTTATTAGCAAGAGTTTAAATTATGGTTACTGCTTATATCTCGATCTCCCAACAAGAAGTATCCCGATCGAGAACGTGGACAGTACTGGTCATAGCCCTTTAAAACCTCTCGCTTTATCATGATTTACAGTTTCATCAAAACTCTAGTCTTATTGTAATTTGAATTAATGCAAACAAGTAACAGCGCTGGTCTGGTTTCATTCACATTACTATAAAACCTTTGGTTTGATTTGTAATTCATAGTCATATTAAAGCGTTGGTTCTATTGTATTAACAATACATCAAATCTGAGATTAATATAATTTACAGTGATGTCAAAGCGCTGGTTTGATCTAATTTACGGTCCTGAAAATATTATTTGGTTTTAATGTGTTTACAGACATGAAAATATCTCCTTCTAGTGTGTTTTACAGTCCTGTAAAGACTCAATCAGGAGATCTTTGAACCAGACAGGAAACGTGGATTATGCACAGTCCAGTAGAAAACGTATTCTTATGGATCCCGTGTGTATGACTAATTTTAGGAAATTTTAGGACTGTTTCTGAATTGAGGATAATTAATAATCACTGAAATGGTAACAGCTGTCTAAAATCCACTTATAAAAAAGGTTGATGAAACTGAAAAGTTGAATTTAAAACCAAACAAATTATACGATTAGGTTTTATGATTCGCATCATTAAATCCCTATCTTCTCAAAATCGAGATGAAATTTTGTTCTTACATCATAATACTGTACGAGGATACCAAAGATTACACCGTAAACATCACGGTATTTTATGCTAACTTTGAACCTTTCACATCAGACAATGGGAGCGACTCTTAAAGATGTTGATTTCAACTCTTTGAGATTTTAATAGGTTTACAATAACAGTACAACATGATGTGTGGCGTATAGTTATTATCATTCTACTTGGTGCTCCCTCTCGGGATAATTTATAATTATACAGAACAGTTATATGCAACATATAGCGGCGTATACTCTTGAACATAAAGTAATTTATATGGAGACATTTCACCATTAAGTATATTTCCACAATTTTCGTCTCTGGAAAGCCTCTGGCGGATTATATTATTTACATTTAAACTGCCGTTAGACTCGTATGCCGTAATCCATTTTCTATCAATTTCAGCGTCTTGGATATTTTAGATTGTGTTCAAACAAACAAAAAAACAATTTATTACTTTGATTGAATACATTTGCAACATCCTTATGTAAATGATTTTGCTGCATAAACACTTTATAAGACCTATTTACATTATACAGTCTGGCAGCATGCCTATTAATAGGAACATATATAACAAACGAGAATTGAAGTCATGCAGCCATATTGTTCAGATGTTGCAATAAATTGTTATAGTTTTTAATAGATGTACTTCAAATATCGGAAATCATTGTAATGAAAAACATTTGAATTTCCAAAATGGCTGCTTCGCGCCAAAAAGCTTAGCTCTATTGTCTATTATTTTTAATATTTCGTAAATAGCGTGGTGAAAATATCAAATGGGAGTGAAAAAGTTTTAGCAATGACAATAATAAAGGTATTTTCATGAGTTTTAAGTTTCCCCACGCAAAAATATTTTTTCCAGACGTATTTTAAATTTAAAATTTGTAACATTGCATAAGGCTTTAACGTTAAGATAGCAAAGGATCATGGAAAATATCACAGAATGGCGGCTTCTATGTAGCAAAATGTTCTTATTTGAATGAACATTTATGTTCCCATTAATAGGCATGCTGCCGTACTGTTAAATTTGTTAGTTTAACCTGTACTGACTTCATTTGAATTGGATCATTTCAGATGCAAATAAAATATTATGCATTCATCAACTCGGCATCACGCGTGAAGACATTTGTTCTTTGTCAGCTATGCTATGTCATATTTCATATACATGCCCTATAATCATAGAAAATATGTTTCCTCTATCATGCAGTTTAACAATGCTTTGTCCATTAATATCAAAATCAAATCCTTCTACATCTAAAATCTATTAATTGATAGACTTATGAATTGAAATTTCACATGTGCTGTAAATTATCGAAGTATCTTTAAGATGCCCAGTTAGCAGTTGGTCCTCCGTTGGCAAAAGGTTCGCAAGGATGGCAGCATGTTGGGGTGGCATATTAACAAGGGACCAATGTTGTTTCATTGTACTGAAACCAACTGCTGGCTAACAATTTTGGCTACTATTTGGCCCAAAGCTTGGGCGAAGCCACCCCTCCGAAGACTCAACCTACAACCATTTACCAACATTGGCCAAACGTAATGGCGTCGTCAGGGATTACATCGTTTGCATCGAATGCTCATGTCTGTAGATCAACCGATCTGGCAAATTCCACGCTGCAAGGTACTTTAACAGGAGGAAGAAATAAAAGCAGACAAATATACAACAGGCAATATGAGCTTAGGAACCTCACATAAATCGTTTTAGCACCAAATGGAGTGTTGCGAGCTTATCAGGAAGTCATCCGTGGTGCCCTAACGACCAGTGGTTACCGGGTATGAAGGGGGTGGAGGAAGGGAGGGGGGGGGGGGGGTATACCGTTTGGCAGTCGTGTCTCAAACAATATTCGGAAGAAGCGTAGTTTGATTTCGAGATTTATTTCTGACATCATTTATCAAAAGTTGTATAATCAGAATTAATTCATAATGTATTGCATCCTTTTATGTTTAAAAAGCGAATAAGTTTTATATTATAAACACACATCAAGGGGAGTTCTCTACGATTCTCCGATTATCTGCGATGTTAATCTTTTCTTTTCTTAGAAAAAAATAATAACTCCCTAAACACTCACTTGGTTATCACACACGCTGTTGGAAGTTATTCTTGATATTAATTTTTTGGAATTGAGGCAATGCTATTTAAATGTCAAAAATGAAAGAAGTTGCACTGATAGAGTTGAGATTGTTAGGTTTTTTTTTCTTCCTTTTTTCAATAAGGTACTCATATGGTAATATCATTATATCAGATTGTACAAAAAGGTTTATCATGATAAATATTCAGAGCTTTACTTATCATATTCAAAATTCATACATACACTAATGGACAATGAATCAAGATGATATTTTTCATGTTTTCTTCAAACGTACTATGTAGAAAACAAACAAATAGATCATGGATATTCCAACGCTTGCTTTTTGTTATTTGAATTTTATGCACACACGCATAATCTTCGATGTATTATCTAAAAGAAAAAATGTGTTAAGTAGTTACAAAACTTAATTTAGAAATCAAAACTTGCAAAACTAGATTTTAAAAATTTGCAAGAAAAGCAAATTACATGCATTTATTCAACCTTGAAATGCCAACAATTCATCATTCCTTACACTAGTTTTCTCGTTACTTGCAACTTGCGAAACTAGATTTTTCAAATTTGCAAGAAAAGCAAATTACATGCATCCATCCAACGGTTCCCCTTGCTGATTCTTATCTTATTACTATGCAAACTTAGAATTTGGATAGATGCATTGTGGGATACTTCTACAAAGGATACCCCAATCGGGAGAACAAAACTGTTCTTCCGATCGAGGGTACGAACCGGACTGACAACGTCAGGTATGAAATATATATATATGCTTCTGACCTCGGATTGATTAAATGATGAGTTTCACATATGCAATTTTTTTTATATATAGGCAAATTATTTGCATATATGCAAATTATTGCATACCGTTTCTTCACAGCAAAAGCAACATGATGTTAATTTTTTTCGCATATATATTCTGCGAAAAAGATATCTGAACTGATGACCAAGAAATGTTAATGCTTACATTAGAAAAAAATCATCTAGTATGTATATTAACAGTGGACTCTGCCGATTTGTGAGGGCGTTCTTTCTAGCCAATTTTCGCAAATTTTCGACGCTAGTATTATCTCGCACTCACACCCGCGTTTGCTATTGTCTATGGTTTCCATTTTCACGAAGTGCATATGACCATCAATTGTAATGTAAAATAAATGCGTGCACAGTAGCCATACCAGTCTGTTCTCTCAAGTGGCATAGAGATGGATGGCCTTCCTAAGGAAATAATCCTGAAGCCTCCATCCTAGTATGGGACTGCCCAGCTGAGAAAAATTTGGGCCATAAGAGTTATTTTAAAGTGTAGGGTTTATTATTCCCCAACCTAAATATAGTCTGCCTCAGAAATCCAAAGCCCAACCAGTTCTATCCCCATAATCTCTCTTTCTTGCTTTTGACCTCTTTCTGTAGTGATCACTTGCATTTGGAATACTTCAGGATAATCTTCTGACTAATTTATTCTAAGGTTTTATCATTGTTTACAGTAATTATTAGGCTAAACATCCATTGTTTGAGTTAGCCGTCATGACCGCATTTGTTCTTGATGCTGATAACCAAAAATGCTTATCTGTTGACCAAGCATTTGTCTTCGCCATCCACAAAATGAAAGTGGGAAAATTAATTAATAGAAAGAAGAAAAAATAGAATAAATCAATATTGTCACCAAATAAATATCATTTCTTATTTGAATAAATATATTTTTAACAAAACTGAAAAATACAACTTACTAACATAATAACACATAATAAAATGTATAAATGTATCTAATTGATTTAATAATGTATTTTCTCTATTAATGGAATTATTATCCACTATTTCATATTTGCTCCAAGTCCCAAATAATTCAGACATCAATTCTGTCTCCCACATAAACCCAATTCCATACAAAAAGGCCACTACCTATATCTTATCTCTCACCCTTATCAATGTGTGATAATATAACGATATATTTGATTGACTCGGTATGCAACTTCAGTCCCCTATCTTGTTTTGTGAGGAAAACGTGTCAATTCATTTCCTATTATCATTTCCTCTACTACAGTTTGTGACATTTACATGATAAAGTGCATAAAAATGATAGAAAGTGCAAAATAAGCTAAAGAAAGTTGCATAAACGTTATACTGTGGATTCCCTAATAAACGCCACGGGGCGTGATATTTTCAAGAGAGTATGGGGGGGGGGGGGAATTTATTTGATGTTACACATTTCGGATCAATTATTGTGTGCATAGCAAGTTCTAACTCTTTTGATTGTTTATTTTTCGGAAAGTTTTACAGTTTTGTAAACAAGCTGAAAGCTATGGCTGAAAGCTTGTGTTAAATCACACTGTGCATCTAATATTACAATATTACCAATTAATTCATGTGTGACTTTACGATTGGCACCGCTCAAAAAAAAAACATGGGAGCGTTTATTAGAGGGGGCGTTTATTAGGCATTATATGGTATTCGGTAAAATGGGGGAATATATCATTAAACAAAAAAAGTTTCCATCAATGAGTAACTTCATACTGTATGAATCTTGAAATATTTGATACATAGGCTCCATAATGGTATAGTGGCACCTCACACATCTGTACATGTGCAAAAGCATTCTAATGATTATATGTAGAATGACTTAAGTTTGTACAACGTTTATTTTGCTTCAAGAGTTATATCAGATCTGTTAATGGGTACATCTATACCAAAATGGTAGGGGTGTGATCTCACAACCAGAAATGATACCGCTGCTGTAACTAGGACAAACTTCTCAACACCAGCCAAATGACATATAAGAAATTATGACATGAAAAATTAGGATAGTGAGCGTTCCCACATACAAAAATAACTTTTGGCTAAATTTCATTGCCATTCCAAAAACTTTAGAATATTAAAAGCATTGTATGACTATAGATATTTGCATTTCATTCATTGTGACAAAAGTCAACAATAGGATATTGTATGCAATTGGCCTGTCTATAATCATAGCCAAGTGTTGTTGGGACAAACCCCGACTCCTCGGTCAATGCTGAAAGTCGCATTTTACCTTATTTTTTCTTTGCAAAACGCACAACATTGAAAGGGGTACAGTAGGTAGGGGAAATTACCGTTGAAAACTTTTGGGCATTTGTAGATATGCATGAATGAGAGTGTGAATATACTTACAGGTGTGATAACTGGTCGGAATGTTTCATCAATAGTGAGGATACGAAATCTGACTGCAGAGGCAAAAACTAAATCAATTCAATGAGTCTGGAGGAAGCTTTGTGTGTCGTTTCTAGTATCAAGAAATGTATTACACTTGGGCTTCCAAGATATACAAAATTGTACAACTTTTAATCAAAAGAACGAATCAAACCATCAAATGGAAATAGTTCTGTGTTAACTTTTTCATGAAAGGGCTAGAGAAAAGAAATACATTAAGAAGACACACAAGTTATGAATACAAATATTTACAAATTCTGGATCAGGGACCTGAAGAAATTTGGGGACACAGGGAAGTCTATATTCTAGACCTTACCATTCAGTATGAACCAAGGTCACCCTTAAGAGTAAGATCCCTTAAAGAAAACTTGGTGACTATTCAGTAATAACTGGGGTATCTTTGAGGAAGAGGCATGGGGTATTTTACTTTGACTCTTAAAAGATTAATTAAGTGGACAGGCAAATCATCTTATGAAAAGGGAGACTTCTAAAGAAACAAAATAGTGAAAATAGTGAAGAAAGCATTAAAAATATTATTCCCTTAAGGACATATTCAGGTATAAACTTGTTGATCCTTTGTGTAGAACAACTGAAATCAAGATTACTTGTGACCTCACATCCTCCTTATCGTAATTAGGCATTGTGTATTCTAATAAAATAAAATCCTGAAGTTAAGTTTAATTTATGACCTGGAGAATATTTGAAGAAAATATTTAATTAATAAAAAAATATATATTTTTTTAACATGACAACACAATTTCCATTCATGTAGTATATTTGTAAAGAAAGCAAAAAATGGGGATGCCAACCTCAATCTAAAGTTGACCTTTCGCACCAGCGAATTCCACATAAAAAGAGACAGATCTTTTGATTAAGCATCCATTTTTTAGACCAAGAGTATGAAAAATGTTTTTCAATGCACGTATCATACGAACGTTATACATGAAGATAATACAAGTGTATTGTACTTGATTGGTTGGGAAACGATGGAAAAATTCCATCAGCATTTGATTGGTTGTAAATACTGAAGAAATCACGTTTGGCTAAATTCCGTTTGAAAAGGTCTATAGGCTTCATAGAAATTCCTGAAACTTTGATCAGTCATAACTTAAAAGCTAGGCCTATCTGGGCCTTCCAAATATAGTGTATGTCTACAAGGTATTACAGAGAACAAATATACAGTTTGAATGGATAAGACTTTCTTGTCAAGTAAATGGAAGAAGAATCGGTCAAATAAAGGCCAAGTTGGGTTCGCCATGCAAATATTAATTTCTGATTATTTGTCTGTGAAAGTGCACGAGCAACTGACTAAATATTCGTTGAAACTTACTTTCAACAATTTTGAAATAAAATGTTATTTTTATTTTTTTGCATTATCACTCTACAAAATATCAATCAATGGATTTTATAGCCAAAAACCAGAATGGTCCTTGGATATTTGAAAGAAGCCTTTATCATAATCAGACTAATAACTACTGTAGGAATACTAACATATACTTTTCACAATTCTTTACTAAATTATGTAATGTTCAAGAAGTTTTAAAGAATTCTACCACATCTTGGAACCAAGATATTTAAGAAAGATTACAGGACAAAAATGAAACTGTGGTGTATATCCACAAATTATTAAAAGCCAATCTTTGAATCATCATCATGACCAATTGAATTCTCCGAACTTCTCTCACTAAGTCTTCCAAATCCAGGCAATTAGACCCTTGTAGCTGCAATTGAACAAAAGATACCCCAATTCCCTGATCCCCGAACTAGATGTAACAAGTATTCCAGCTGAAGGATTTATATAAAGTCATATAGTCTCACTCCCTAATTACACTAGGAAGTTGTACTAGGGAGTTGTCCCTGGTTACCCCAAAATTTCACAGGAAATACTGGAAATTTGTTTGTTTTCAAAACAACTAGTCCCTGTTTTGACAGTCAAAGAAAAATGGTGATACTGAACTTTCCAAAATATATTTTTCAGTTGGGAATAGAATTGCGCTATCAATTGTCATAAGCATGATCCAATTATAAGATCTGATGAAAAGATTGCTAACCCAGGATTATTTATAGATATCTTAAAGCTGTTATTTGAGAAATTCATTAAGCAATTGACCCTTGATTTTAACAATTTATTAAGAGCACATGGTGTGTTATAGACTAGAGGCACTACTGAAATATTGACAAATCAAAACAAATTATGTTGCTCAACTCTGTAAATCGTTCAGTATACTCAAAGCACAAATTAGACTTAGTCTTTGGTGGCTCCTCATAGGGAAAAGGGGGTGTACTTTCCCCCGCCCCTCAAAATAAAACAGATTTGTTAATTAGTGTTGTAATTGAATTATATGTATTATTAGAAAGATGTTCACCCCCTACCCACCCCCAACAATAGAAACATATCTAGCCGTCACAGGGTAGTGAATCTCCAGCAGGACCAACAATAAAACCGAAGGGCGAATGGAGTCCTTATGAGTCAACGGCCGTCCACGAATACCTGCTGCTTGCAGGAAGATGTTGGTTCGTCAAAGACTATCAGAGTAAACTGTATGCAAACCGGCAGAAGGCAAGGGGAAACTACTGCTGTATTCACCCAAGTATAATCATGACGCTCCAAACACAGAATAAGAGTAACAGTGTGAATGGGTTTCCAAAATGGAACACCTCGCTCGGTAGGGACAGCCTTGTGCGGCAGGTGGCACCCGATCGTCATCCAACGACTAGCCGTAACAGTTTGCCAAAAAGTATAGCAACATGGAAGGTGAGAACAGTGATGCAGAAAGGTAAACTAGACAACATAAAGCAGGAAATAAAAAGGATGGATATTAATATACTAGGTCTCTCAGAAGTTACATGTAGATGGAAGGGTGCTGGGTCTTTAACACTAGATGGTTACACACTGGTATATTCTGGAGGAGACCATCACCTAAAAGGATTCGGTGTCTTGTTCGATTCTGCAACTACGTGATGTATCAAAAGGTTCTGGTCAATATCTGATCGTGTCATAGTGGTGAAAATACAAGGTTCTCCATTCAACATTGGCATTTTTCAGGTATATGCGCCAACATCTGAATATGAAACAAGAGAAATAGAACAATTCTATGAAGAAGTAAAAAAAAGCCACACAACAACTCAATTCACAGGATTCAAAGATTGTGATGGGCGATTTCAATGCCAAAGTTGGAAACTGCAAGTGGAAGATATTGTTGGACCATTTGGACTAGAAAAAATAAGTGACCGTGGAGAAAGACTAGCTGAATGGTGCAGAGAACATGACTTCATAATTGCTAATACTTGGTTCGAAAACCACCCAAGAAGACGTAGGATAGGGAAGAGCCCAGGAGACAGAATCAGAAATCAGATTTATTTTATACTGATTCAAAAACGGTTTCGAAATTCAGTCAAAACAGCTAAATTAATGCCCGGTGCTGATCGTGACTGTGATCATATTCCTGTCAAAGGTAAAATCCAAGTAAAACTTAGATCACTTAAGAAACCTAAAAAGGAACCTAAATTACAGATACACCTGTTAAAAACTGATCCAGACATAAAAGAGCGATTCTCAGTTTCAGTGAGGAACAAATTCCAAGTTCTGGAAAGCCTAACTGAGGCTGATAAAATGTCGCAAAAAATGAAAGATTCAGTTACAAAAGCAATGAGTGAACAGTTTCCAAAACAGGCAAAGAAAGATCACAAAAAATGAATGACCCAGGAAATCCTGGACTTAATGGAAACAAGACGGTTACCAAAGGATAATGATGAAAGATATCATAAAATAAACAGATTAGTAAAGAAAAAATGCAATGAAGCCAAAGAAACCTGGATTAATGAACAGCGCAAATAAATTGAGAATACACGTAACATAAACAGTAAATACGTTTATAAAAAAAGTCAGAGAACTAACAGGAAAACATACCTGTATACAGACAGGTTGCATTAAATCAAAAGGTGGTACCATCCTTATGGACAAAGAGGACATTCTACACCGATAATCAGAATACATCAAAGAACTCTTTGATGATAACAGAGGAGAAAAACCTACCATTAAAAAGAACATGGAGGGCCCACCAATACTAAAGGAGGAAGTGCAAAGAGCCATCAGTAACATGAAACATGGCCGCATCAGGACCTGACAAAATGCCAATTGAAGTTTTTTGTGGCTCTTGATCATGTAGACTTTGATTCTATAACTAGGCTTTTAAATATGATATATGATAGGAGGAGACTTACCACCAGATGTGAGCAATTCTATCTTCATAACCTTACACAAGAAACCAGGTGCAACCAAATGCGAATTACACAGTACAATTAGCTTAATGAGCCATATTAGTAAGCTCTTACTTCGTGTTCTAATGTCCAGGATGAGAAATAGTATTCGGCCCGACATTTCAGAAGCACAATTTGGTTTTGTTGTAGACAAAGGCACTATGAATACAATAGTTACACTATCAATGATCATGGAAAGGGGCATAGAAATACAGAAAGATTTATATTGATATTATATTGACAAAGTCAAATATGAAGATTACTTTAAAACACTCAGTAATTTTAACATTGACGGAAAAGACCTAAGAGTTATAAGAATCCTATATTGGGACCAGGAAGCAGCAATAAGACTTGAAGGCGATTACAGTGAAATTAAGGAAATCCGAAGAGGAGTCAGGCAGGGGTGTGTTTTGTCACCAGATCTTTTCAACATTTACAGTGAAACAATACTTCGTAACATCGAGAGTCTTGAGGGGCTGAAAGTTGGAGGCTATAATATTAATAACCTACGCTATGCAGATGACACGGTACTTATAGCAGAGTCAGAAGAAAAACTGCAGTCTCTTCTGGATAAAGTTGTAGAGGAAAGTGAAAAGAGAGGGTTGTCCCTAAATGTAAAGAAAACAGAATGTATGGTGGTTTAAAAAAGACATAAACCCATTGTGTAGTATACAAAGCCAATGAGAAATAATTAAATAGGTAGAATTACTAAATTTACCAGGCATGGATATCCTGTATGATATATGACATTAAAAAACCTGAACCGTGAAAAACTGCTTTGATATCTTATTTTGTTCAGTTAATTTTTAAAGCCTAATTGACATACAAATGACTTATGTTCGAAGTCTACTGTAGAAAATGACGTAAAGATATCACCGTTACCAGTTTACAAAAATGTTTCATATCAATATTTAATCAACAGATCTTACTCACCACTTTTTAGTTAAATTCTCTTCAAATGGTAGACCATATCTTAGTACATATTTGAATGTACTTTCAACTTTGCCTTGAAAATGAAAAATAGTTCAAAATCAAAGAACGAAGACATACAGCACCCAAACTAAGATTAAAGAAAAAATGGATATCATGTCATCATTTTGAAAATAAAGAAGGTCACCGCCATTTTACATTCTAAATATTAGCATGATAGACAATATATTACTTATTATTAGATTATCGTCATTTTCAAAATTGATATCATTCTGTGTCATATAAGTAATATAAGTTGATCAGTGGGGTAAGTACGCCGGTGCGGCTGTTGTTGGGGGTCCTGTGAAAGATACCATACAAGCACACCTATTTACTGAAGTTGATCACAGGCCGGCGAAGCACCTTGTAATGATATAAAAGGCACAGACAGTAACCATGGAGGGCCCGTGTACTCTTATTTTATGGTTTCAAATATCAAAAATTGTTCACCCCGGCCACAACCATTGTGGGGCTGGGGTGAATGTGGATTACCATTGGGGGCCATTTAAATGGCTGCACCGGGCCCCGATGCCCCTTTGCTACGCCACTGCACTTGATGCGCAGCCACGATAAAGGAAATTAAAGTTGATTTAAGGATCATTTGGAACCTAATTTTCTTATTATGTTTCAAGTGGCAACATTGCTTAAAGGTGGACTCTGCCGAAAATGGGAGCGCAATATTTGAGAGTCTCTGATTTATTCGCGGGCATGTCTTGTGTAAGTTGTATATACCATTTATGGTCGCTAGTTGATACAATATGAATATTTAAATGAACTTTGACCTTAGCTTTCAGATAAAAATCTCACCGCCATTGTTAATCGAAACTAGTGGGGAACTTTTTCTGCGGTGTCGCTTAATCCCTTTTCGTTGAAGTTAAGTCACTTTTTTCAGTACAGGTTCTATTACATAGTTACGCTGTTGGATTATATTTTAGAGATTTGGGTTGTAATTTATCGAAGTAAACTAGCAAAAAAATTGTATCCGTCGATCGTCGTCTTTCATGTCGGAGAGTATTGCTGCTTTGTGGTGTACATGTAACACGTAAGGCCATTGGCTAAACAGTGATGCATACATGACATAGGCCTACTGACATAGCACATAAACTTGATAAAGTAAAACAAAATATGGAGGAAGCCTCCGGTAGCACGGAAGGAGCTGCATCTAACTGCAGGGTGAGTAGCTACGGTACATGTACGCATAGTACGAAATACTCCCAACTCATTCGCTCTGAATCTCTGATTAAATATACACAATGCTAATATGAGTGTTATTACTGTAACGCTACTGTGCACGCATTCATTTTACATCGTAATTGATGATCATATACACTTTGTGAAAATGGAAACCATAGACAATAGCAAACGCGGGTGTGAGTGCGAGATACTACTAACGTCGAAAATTTGCGAAAATTGGCTAGAAAGCGCGCCCTCACAAATTAGCACCGAGTCCACCGTTAATATACATATTAGATGATTTTTCCTAATGGAAGCATTAACATTTCTTGGTCATCAGTTCAGATATTTTTTTCGAAGAATATATATATGCGAAGAAATTTAACATCAATCATCATAATCAATCCGAGGTCAGAAGCATATATATATATTCCATACCTGACGTTGTCAGTCCGGTTCGTACCCTGGATCGGAAGAACAGTTTTGTTCTCCCGATCGGGACATCCTTTACAGAAGTATCATTTAATGTATCTATCCAAATTCAAAGTTTGTATAGGAATGATATAAGAATTAGCGAGGGGAACCGTTGGATGGATGTTTGTAATTTGATTTTTTTGCAAATTTTAAAAATCTAGTTTTGCAAGTTGCAAGTAACGAGAAAACTTGAGTAAGGAATGATGAATTGTTGGCATTTCAAGGTTGGGTAAATGCATGTAATTTGCTTTTCTTGCAAATTTTTAAAATCTAGTTTTGCAAGTTTTGATTTCTAAGTTATGTTTCGTAACTGCTTAGCACAATTTTTTCTTTTAGATAATACATCGAAGATTATACGTGTGTGCATACAATTCAAATAACAAAAAGCAAGCGTTGAAATATCCACGATCTATTTGTTTGTTTTCTATATACGTACGTTTACAAAAACATGAAAAATATCATCTTGATTCATTGTCTCATTAGTGTATTTATGAATATGAAAAGTAAGGCTCTGAATATTTATCACGATAGACCTTTTTGTACAATCTGATATAATGATATTATCATATGAGTACCTTATTAAAAGGGGGAGAAAAACAAAACAAAAAGCATAACAATCTCAACTCTATCAGTGCAACTTCCGTAGTTTTTGACATTTAAATAGCATTGCCTCAATTCCAGAAAATTAGCATAAAGAATATCTTTCAACAGCGTGTGTGACAACCAAGTGAGTGTTTAGGGAGCTATTTTTTTTAAGAAAGGAAAAGAATAATATCGCACATAATTGGAGAATCGCAGAGAACTCTCGTTGATGTGTGTTTATAATATAAAACGTATTTGCTTTATGAACATAAAAGGATGCAATACATTATGAATTAATTCTGATTATACAACTTTTGATAAATGATGTCAGAAATAAATCTCGAAATCAAACTACATTTCTTCCAAATGTTTTTTGAGACACGACTGCCAAACGGTATACCCCCTCTCCAATCCGGTAAGTACTGGTCGTTAGGGCACCACGGATGGCTTCCTGACAAGCTCGCAACACTCCATTTGGAGCTAAAACGCTTTCTGTGAGGTTCCTAAGCTCATCTTGCCAGTTTTATATTTGTCTGCTTTTATTTCTTCCTCCTGTTAAAGTACCTTGCAGTGTGGAATTTACCAGATCGGTTGATCTAAAAACATGAGCATTCGATGCAAACGATATAATCCCTGACGACGCCATTACGTTTGGCAAATGTTGGTGAATGGTTGTAGGTTGAGTCGTCGGAGGGTTGGCTTCGCCCAACCTTTGGGCCAAATAGTAGCCAAAACTGTTAGCCAGCAGTTGGTTTCAGTACAATAAAACAACATTGGTCCCTTGTTAATATGCCACCCCAGCATGCTGCCATCGTTGCAAATCTTTCGCCAACGGAGGACCAACTGCTAACTGGGCATCTTAAAGATACCTTGATAATTTACAGCACATGTGAAATTTCAATTCATAAGTCTATCAATTAATAAATTTTAGATGTAGAAGGATTTGATTTTGATATTAATGGACAAAGCATTGTTAAATTGCATGATAGAGGGAACATATTTTCCATGATTATAGGGCATGTATATGAAATAGGACATAGCATGGCGGACAAAGATCAAATGTCATCACGCGTGATGCCGAGTTGATGAATGCATAATATTTTATTTGCATCTGAAATGATCCAATTCAAATGAAGTCAGTACAGGTTAAACTAACAAATATAACAGTCCGGCAGCATGCCTATTAATGGGAATATAATTGTTCATATAAATGGGAATATTCTACTACATAAAAGCCGCCATTTTGTGATATTTCCCAAGATCCTTTGCTATCCTAACGTTAAAGCCTTATGCAATGTTACAAATTTCAAATTTGAAATACGTCTGGGAAAAATATCTTTGCTAAGGGAAACTTAAAACTTATGAAAATACCTTTATTAATGTCATGGCTACAACTTTTTTACTCCCATTTGATATGTTGACCACGCTGTTTTTGAAATACCAGATAAAATAGACAATATAGCTAAGCTTTTAGGCGCGAAACGGCCATTTTGAAATTTAAATGTTTTTCAACACAATGATTTCTAATATTTGAAGTACATCTATTAAAAACTATACAATCTATTGTACCATCTAAACAATATGGCTGCATGACTTTAATAATCTCGTGTGTTATAAATGTTCCTATTAATAGGCATGCTTTCGGACTGCAGAAAAGGCTAAAGAAAAGTATTACGGCAATTGGAATTACAAATATCGGATTCAGAGCAGCTTCAGATCCAGCTGGCGTCGATTGAACAACGTCCACGGTGGAATAATCCAACGCTTTCACTATCACTATGTTCAATAGCTACTCCATAGGCTTCCATTTCAAATCTTTTGAAATTTGCGTAAATAACTCTAATTTCTTGCATTGTATTTGAAATATTCCCTGGCATCTCCAAATCGTTAAAAAACTGAACATTATTAATCGGACTTTCACCATTTTTTACACATACATACATTTCCAGTGCATCAGTTGGCCCAAAATAGTGCCCTTGCTATGAGAAATATAACGGCACAGAAGACAAACAGCATTGCTTACCTAGATCTAGTAAAAACTTCTTACCACTTAGACTAGCTGCACTTTACTGCCATTCAATTCAATAGCCACAAAAGCTGTTAGTTAAAAGGATGCTCCCGCTGATAAAGGTATCTTCTGATAACCAAGTTTCCAAATAAATAACAGTTAACTGTATGACTTGAAGCAACCAATGCAATTGCACCGTGCTTTCGTAAATGATACCGATTTTGTACTTAAGCATTTCCTTAATTATGAACCAAATCATCAAAACCCTTGATTTACAATTGACAATTGAATATAGAATAATGTTTATGAACGAATATTTACAGAACCTTTTTAGCTCATTAGTATAAAGACACTTGCTATGCACATTAAACCGATCAAAAATATTTTCGGGTCATATCCAAAATGAAAAACTGAAATAGGGGTTATTCGTGTTTTTTTTAATGTTTCGATATCCTTCTTGCTATTCTCCTATCTTGCATGCGTAGTGTTGTGTTTCTATTTCATCTGCATTTTTCGATAACCCCTGTAATGGTACCAGATATTGTTAGATTATCCTAACTGAATGAGCTTCCAGCTCTATACGTAGGTTTACAATTTATGCACCAATTTATGCTCTGCATGCAATGGCGATTTTAAAGATATGTTCAAAAAAGTATTTGAAGAAAACAAAGGAAGACGTAATATTAAATGATTCCTCTTTCATTGAACAGTAAGGGAGACACCTTAATGATCACCCACATTCTCCAGTTGAAGGGGTTTGAATGCTATTGGAGCCTGCTTGTTCCTACAATGCACATCGTGTCCCATATTGTGATTATTCTGAATAGAAGAACTTTAAATGATTGTAGAAAATTTAACACACATTGAAAATACGATAAATGTGAATGTTTTTAAATATCCGATTCTGCATCAATTTAAACATCAACCAGTTTTCCATCATGATTCCGAGGAAAAAAACTACACGGCTAGATTTATTAATCGAAATCTGTATTTGGTCTCGATATATTTACTTCAAGTAATCTTAATCAGTGGGTTTTAAACACGCTATTAGTGCAACCAACGGCACAGCAAGATTTCGGCATAATTATATTACAAAAATAATCATATTACAACGTGCAAACATGTTTAAGTAAATGTACAGCAGACTTTGTCCGACAAAAATGCGATGTAAACGAAGTCATATGACTTTATGACGTCAGCTGAAACATCCTTATATGATTGATTCATGCATATCCTAACCACATGTGGCATTTTTAAATTTTGCTGCGTGTACACATACATCTAAATGTGCTTTGCTGCTTAAGCAAAACTTCTACGACATATGAGTAAAAGGCCACATAGAAAAATGAAACAAAAACACCAAGAAGAGTTGTCAACAACAACGCGATTACAATGAAATGATCACCCCTTGTTGTCTGCTGTAGGCCTATGGTTTCTCCGCCATCTTCTGTTTCTACGATGCTTGGAGATTCAGTTAATAATACACGACAAATGGTCCACAATTGACAGTTTTAGACTTGTGTAAATTGACGGTGTGTTTACTATTGGAAAGTCACGATGCGACTGCTTTAACAACCATACGTATATATATAACATTAAGAATAATATGAAATAGCTCTGGTGGCAAATAACTGATGTTATTCGAAAGCAAACAGACAGTCATCACACTGTAAACACCATAAAACGCGTCAGGGCGAACAAACACTATCATATTACCCATCACATATAACGCAATCATTTATGTGTTCAAAGCATACCTCAGGGTTACTAATTATCTTGTTTCGTTTGTGGTTTTTTCTTCTTCTGATTATTAAACATTTCAAATCTACCACTTGTTACAGTGCCGTGCCAGGTACTGTATATATCGAAACCTGTTTTCTGAAATATCGGAACTTACTGAAATATTTAGAACATCGCTAAAACCTAATGCATATTATAGAATAGTTGACAATTTATTGTGATCTAAACATAGACCATTTAGACCATCTTAGATAAGCAAACCTGAAATTACTAACAACGGGTATATGGTTTACTCCAAAAAAGATATATCTTATGTTTTTACATTTGTGAACTAGATATCGGGGGAAGTAAGAATGGTTATTATGGTCCACTAAAAACTGACGGAGTGATGGTAAATTCTCAAATACTTCATCATGATTGTTTTGAATTTTGTTACCACCTATTTCTAAGCGGCAAAGATTCAACAGCTCACAAAAGGAACTCTTCAAGATTAAACCAATATCATTAAATGACACCGATAGTCTTGCTAATTTCTCATTGCATTTGAAAGTCTTCACAGTTATGTACATTATGTTATCGCTAGGCAAGATAAGTTCTGTAAAATTGGTTAATTTTCTGAGTGTGAGAATAAGTACATGATGAAGACTACTTCCGTGAATCAACAATGTTGAATTGATGATGGTATATTAACCTCATTTTCTGGTTCCAAATCAACTAATCCTGTGATCCTGTAATTTTGCACCATTAAACATTAAATCAACTTCGGATTGGATTTCAGAACTGGTTTGAAAAGATTTTAAAATTAGCATGATCTAATGTGATTCTTTCCATGCTGTTTGAAATGCTGCTATTAGGTATTTCCGAATTTTGAAATTCAAAACACAATTTATCTTCGCAACAAGACACAGCGACTCTTGCCAAGGGTACCATAACAACATACAAAATGAACATTATGTACCCAGGAAAAGTATCTGAGAATTTCTGCAAAAAACAGAAAATCTCTCAAATACTCCATGATTTTGTTTTCTGTAATTTTATAATGCATACTTTTACTTTCGTATGGCGATTGGAATCTGCATAGCTTTCACCAGATAAATGTAGTCATGATTGTGATCATTTGAAGTTCCAAAATACGAAATTCACAGGTTTAGTTGTTTATAATTCATTTGTAAATATAAATTCTCTACAAGAAAGTAGACTTATTTGTCGATCCATTTTTCATTAACAAATAAGTTTATGAATATCAAAGCAATCGATTTAAATATGTGTAATCAAATCGAAATATTGTTTATTTCTGTAAAAAGATCATTGACAATTCATTATTGAAATTGTTAAGGCAAATGTCATGAAAGACATGTACGTTTCAATGTCGAATATATTGATGTATATACTCAAACCTTACTTAAGGAGGAAATATTAGTCAAATTGCCTATTAAAAGTCATGCAAGCTGCAATTAATTACATCAACTTCGGTTAAAAGTAGTCCATTGTGTACAATTTAGAGGATTTTTTATTGCAAATTTGTTATGTTGATTGACTTCCTTTTTATTTTCCTATCTAAATCATTTGCCTCCATTTGTCTATCATAATCTTATAAAAGAGTTCCCATACTCAGATACTTCCATCAAATTCTAATAAATATTGAATTTGTAATCATTTCAAAGACTAACCTTAAAAGGAATGGAATTGATGAACCTATATCAACGTTTATGTTCTTCATTAAAAACAGTGGCTATCCACCCTTGATGGTATTTAAGACTTAGATGATTTAGAGTTAATTTAACGTTCGGTTATCAGACTCAGCCTCTATTTTTTTCTCATCCATCCTATTGAGCTACTTCCTGCTACATCTGCATGCAACACACAGGAAAAAGCTTAAGAAAAGTATTACGGCAATTGGAATTATAACTATCAGATTCAGAGCAGCTTCAGATCCAGCTGGCGTCGATTGAACAACGTCCTCGCTTTTTGGAGACGCAGACGTATGACATGAGTTCTGCAGCAACCGCCCAGCAGCAATCACCTCGTAACCTTCCAAATCCGATGGTGTTTTACAAGTTGCAACGATTTCCGATGATCTGTTCAAATACCAAAAGTAAAAAGGAAGTAACAAACAATCGCAACGAATTGGGTTCCCCTGAAAGTAAACCTTCGTGTGCAAAGGAATGTTAAAAAGTAACTCTACAGGCAAATTACTGATGTTGTTGTAAGACAGTAATATGTACTGTAAGCTGTTTGTGCCATAAAAAGCATTTTTATTTAAAGAAATTATATTATTTCCATTTAAATCCAAGTAGACTAGTCGATAATTGTTTACAAAACACATCCCGGGGACATGTCGTATTTTGTTTTTAAACAAATACAATCTCTCCACATTTTCGAGTTTAAGTAATGCCGAACATGGTACACTAACAAATCTATTTCTTGATAAACGAACGTCTCTTATGGCAACATTAAATCCAAAAGTCAATGACGAAATTCTAACCAAACTATTAGAATGTAAATCAAGACTTTGTAGACTTGTCAAATTAGAGAAGGTAGAATTACTCAGCATCTGTATATCGTTTATTTGAAGCGTAATCCATCTTATGCTTTTGCAGTTACGAAGTAGGTTGCGTGGAAAGTAAGAAATTTTATTCTCTCGTAATACAACAAGCTGAAGTGAAATCAGGCTTTCAAAAGTATCTTCATGAATTTTGAGTATCTGATTTTCCCCCAAATGCAATGTGATTAATTCTGACAATCCCATAAAAGAGTTCTTATGGATAAATATGATTTTATTTCCTGTAAGTGCTAATGTTAATAAGTTCGGGTTATGAACAAAACTGTTTGCTCCAACGCTTTGTATTTTATTGGATACTAATGTCAGTTCTGTCAAGTCCCTCAACATTCTTAGTGCGAAAATAGGCACATGAACAATGTCATTTCCTTGCAATACAAGTACTTTTATTGACGATGGTATCTTCGAAGATTTTTCTGAAACC
>JAIGNY010000668.1:90000-110870 GCA_020152595.1 Chiridota heheva
ATTTTATTTCCGACCATGATGCATTCTGTTTTCTCATTGTTCATTTTTAGACGATTTCTTGTCATCCATTCTGTGACTTCGCAAAGACATTCCTCAAGTTTTGATAAGCAGGCACGTTTATTTGGCCTTGAGTCTGCTTAAAAACTGTCATACAGGTAATGGTCATCGGAATGCCCCAAGATGTTTGTTTGGTAGTTGATTATCTAAGCCTGAATATATATATATATATATATATATATATATATATATATATATATATATATATATATATATATATATATATATATATATATATATATATATATATATATATATATATATATATATATATATATACATATATATATATATATATATATATATATATATATATATATATATATATATATATATATATATATATATATACATATATATATATATATTGATATATATATATATATATATATTGATATAAATATATATTGATATATATATACATTTTTTCTCACTTCACCTTTATTTAGTAGTTGATTATCTCAGCCTGTATATGTATATATATATATATATATATATATATATATATATATATATATATATATATATATATATATATATATATATATATATATATATATATATATATATATATATATATATATATATATATATATATATATATATATATATATATATATATATATATATATATATATATATTTTATTTACTCCACATTTATTTCCAAAACTTCAAAGATTTTTAATCAAAAAATGCAACTTTTCTTGTCAAAAAACTTGTAATAATAATAAATGAATTATGAAACATAAGAACATCATTTCGATAGTAGTAAGAAGCATGTATGTTTAGCAAAAAATATTAAACAACGTAATTATTTTTAAAAATTTGGATCAGATAGAACTTGTTGCTAAATTTTACACCACCTTTTTAAAGCAGTAACCGAGTTTATTTTTTTGGATTAAATATGTCCGTTTTATCATTTTTCATAGAAATCATTTTTTTAACTTTAATCAAATAAGATAGACGTTTGATAAAACAATTTATGGTCGGATGCTGATTATTATATTTACAACTGCAAATAAAATAATTGGCATGGGAAAATTATAAACTTTCTGTATGATCTGTGATAAAGTAAGCCTCATCCTTCAGCATTTGACGTGCATTTCGTAGAACCATTATCTTATTCTAGTAGAAGGACATCTTAACAAGAATGTGGCGATTTCTCCTCTCTCTCTATGTTTTTCATCTCTGTGAGCTCGCTCAATGCAAACATTTTGGTCGCTCACTTTTAGAAAAAAAAACAGCTTAGCAATATAAAACAATTTTCATCCGGGTTGATGGGATAATACCCACTAACCCGAGTTAATGGAGTAAAACGCATCTGCAAAATAGTGGAGAATAGAAAAATGATGAATAGATATCTTCAACAGTTGATAGCTGGATAATAGAGCGAAGCACCCAAGCCAACTTCAAAGCTCATTATACTGTTTCCTTTTTTCTGAATAATACATTTTCAACATCTCGGAATTAAAAAGTTTAGAATTTGCAGTCAACCACCTTACATTTTACTATATCTCTAAAATGATAACTTTATGTAGGATTATAAAGTAAAACAATACAATGTACTTCTCCTTTTGAGTCTCAAGAATATTCGAACACATTTTTTGTTAATGTGATGGTAATGAAAACTTTCGATATGGATGTTCAAATTAATCATGATGACTTCTTATGAAAAATTGCGTTAATACGGAGAAATCGATGCAGTATTCAATTCAATGTTTCCGATTGGCAGGTCATATTTATACAAATACTGACAAGCCGATGAAAAGCTGCAGCGGAAGTGACGTCGTTAATTTGTAGCAAATTTAGGACTACAAGTGTTGTGTCAAGCAGTTTTCTTTCAAGTATTTTTGAACAACACGAGTATCAAAAATTTAGACTTTGTGTTTCAACATTCATTTGACTAAGAAAAAAGACGCCATTCCTTTTCGACCTACGTACAGCCAGTTTAAAGAAAGTTTAAAGCAACACAATGGTAACAAACTACATCAATATCTTATCTCGTTAAGAAAATACTCATCAATTTGCATGCTCTGTTTCATTCGTGCAAAAATGGCTTCTGTGAAAAGTCTATGTAGAAGGTTTGACCCTCATCCTTGCTTTCTTAACGATTGTAAATTAAAGAAAATTAACTTAACTTTTTACCAACTTAACTTTTTCTTCAAACTTTCTTTGGATTGTGGGTAATAATTACCTTACTAAATTCTTTCCCCTAAATAATAATGTTTACATAGGGTGTCATAATTCCTTTCCATACAAGTGGGGTTGAATGCTGGTTAAGGTAGAGTGGGTTGGGTATTCACTCACCCAAAGCCCGATCCATCACCGACCCATCGCTTACCTGCTCACGAAGCACACAATTTCAGCAAAAAGATGCACAACCTAAATCCAAAATTTTCAGAGCAAAATTGCTACTTTATGCATATTGTGCGTGTGGGGAAAGTTCCGCTGCTCCTGCACTGTAAAAAAACAACGTAATTTCTACACACAAATAACCGTTAAAACCTTACGGTGAAGACCGTATTCTGCGTGCGACGGTCTTTGACCGCTAAAGCGGAGATAGAGACTTCAGGGGTAGTTTTTACTGTTCAGGACAGTAAAGAAGGACTAACTGTCTAAAGTAATAGCGCTTTACGGTATATTGACCGTAATTTGTACGTCGAACGAAATCACCTACGTCATTTCCATAGTTACCTGCATATCATTAAGAAGCGCGCTATATATCAAGTTCTAACGATCGAAGCAGGACGCCATTGCTGCGCCGCATTGCTTGTCACATTCATTGCCGAATATCTGGGGAATACCTGCCGAATCTCCTTCACTGGTAACAAATCGCGTGTTGTTCTTTATCTCACATGTATAAACAAGTGAAACTGTTGCAACTGTTTGGTTTTTTGAGTAATTAATGTGGATTTCATTCAGTTTAAATTTTTTTGTGCTGCAGTGTGCTATTGAGGAGGTCGGACATCCGGGAATGTAGTGGTGCACGGCGACGTAACAATGCTTTTTTGACGATCTCGAACTTCAGTCAAAGGGGAAAACAAACAGTCAGTTATCATTGCAGTCAATTGGAGAAAAACTTATTTTTTTTGTCATTTTGCTAAAAATACTCGACAGAATTTATTTTTCTTAACAAATGTTATGTATTAGATAATAGTTTCCAATATATATGAGTACCAATAATTTTCGCTGACTAGCTAAGGCAACACAAGTATTCATAAAAAAATATCTTATTGACTATTAATACAGTTTCCCCTTCAACTTGGCAAAACCGCACTGAGCCCGTACATGGTTACGTCGAACCGACCACCTCAATGCCAATAGGATAGGCTGGGCTACGTATTTGACTTTTGCATTGCGTTGAGCAGCTTACTGTAGGCCTAACGTAAAGTTAGTAACGTTACTGAAGTGTGGAAGTAAAAAATCATAAAAGATCATATTCTTTAAACCAAACTCAATAAGGTGAACTAAAACTCCAGTCTCGATTTTCTCATGGTATTTTGTAGCAAATCATGTGGTAAAGGACTACACTGCCAGGGTCTACCTTCGGAAGTTTTTACGCTCGCCCACTAACGTTAGATTGTTGACTTTGTGTACACTAGCCCTAGACAAGATTATGCTACATTTCGGCCAAAAATGTACCCATTTGTAAAGGAAGATGTTACCAGAAGACCCCAAATAAAGACATAGGCCTAGACCTAAAAATTTCAAACTTTAAGAAACATAACATATATTTGTTTCAGCAGAATTTAAGGTGTAGAAAAATGCTAGATTTTTTTTAAAGCGAAACAGCGCACAAAATTCGTTGTGGCTAACGTTAAATCAATGGCAAGTTAAATTTCCATAGTGTTGACTGTGTGAGGCCGGTAAGAGAAACGTGAGGCTTTAAACGCAGTACACTGAAGTTGACTAGGTCTAGCAGTAGGGGAGAATCCTGGACTTTTGGTGTAATAATAAATACACCAACACTTGGAGCTTCGTATTCATTACATGATCCACGGAGGCCGCAATTTTAATTAGTTATAACGTTAAGTCAATAGAGATTAGGGTTAGGGTTAGGGTTAGGGTTTTAATCGGAATGTTGGGCTGGATGACGTAGAATGTGTTAACAATTTGGGAGTCCCATGAAGTTTGCCAGTGGTCACGAACAAGGGAAGCGATAAGCGGTTTGATGTCAGAAAAGGTTTTGAGAAATGAGGTAGGTTGAGGGAAAGCTTAGCGGCTGCATCAGCCCTGTCATTGCCAGGGATGCCAACATGGCTGGGTATCCAGAAGAAAATAATACTTTTCCTGCAGAGGGTGGGATTAAAGAGTTTCCGGAGGAGGTGGTGGGATGTGAAGTTATCCCATTTAAGTTGAGTAAAGAAGTAAGAACAGCCTTGGTGTCGGAGAAGATGGTAAAGTGGCTGAGCGGAGAGTACTCAATAAACTTGAGGGCAAGGAGGATGGCCTTTGCCTTAGCTGAAAAAAAAAGGGACAAGTAGTCGGGCAGCCTGCTACTAATGATGATGTATTGGACTACGTCAGCAGCAGCGGTCGTGTCGCCTTCCTTGGAGCCATCAGTATAGATGGAGGTAGTTAGAAAATTGGTCTTTGATTTGGTTGTGGAGATTGAGGAAGAGGTTAAGGTGGGTTTGGGTTTTTGTGATGAGTGGAGCGGCCCAGGTGGATAGAAGGGAGGGGGTTGCCCAAGGAGGAAAATTGGGCCAGAAGAAGGTGCCAAGAGTGGCGGGGTTGATGCCGAAATAGAGGAGGTCTGATTTGATGCGTAAGCTAAAGGGAGGAGATAGGGGTTTAAGTCCTGTCAAAGAAGGTGGAGAAATTGGGGTACCTAATGAGGTTGTGAACAGAGTTCTGGGTGTTGGTGAGGACTCTAAAAGCATTGGAAAGGCTAAGCTTTCTACACCTTAGCAGAAAGGGGGGTTCGTTGGCTTCAACATGAAGGCTGATGATTGGGAAGGTCACGTAGGCACCCAGACAAAGCCTGAGGGCTTCATTTTGGATAGTGTTGATGTGGTTGAGGTATGAGTTGTGAGTGACACAGTAGACAATATTGCCGTGGTCAAGCGTAGCACGAATGGTGAGCCTGAAGATTTTGAGGAGAGCATTGCGGTTTGCACTCCAACTGTCCAAGTGGTGTTGGAGAAGAGGCGGAGAAAGTTGAGGGAGCTAATGCATTGGTTTCAGGTTGGTGATGTGTTGCGTGTAGGAGAGCTTGGGGTCTAGAGTTAAACCCAGGAACTTCGTGTGTTTAATTTTTGGGATGCGATTGCCATTGAGCACGAGGCTCTGGTTAAGTTTTTTGAAGTGAGAGAAAGGCGTGCAGACTGTCTTGTCTTTGGAGAAATCAAGACCTTTATTGTTGCACCAGACTTGCTGCTGGTTGAGGTTGAGTTGTAGCCTATTTTCGACAAGAGGAAAGCTAGGGGAGGAGTAGAAGATGGTGAAGTCGTCCACGTAGAGGGTACGTTTGATGTTGGGCCAAGGTTGTCGGCGATGTCGTTAATGCTCAGGTTCAATAGAATGGGAGAGATGCTGCCCTGGGGGACGCCCTCTTCTTGGGGGTCGGGGTTGGAGAGGGTGTGGCCAATACAAACTTGGAACTGCTTGGGTGAGAGGAAGTTTTGAATAAAGATGGGGAGGTGGCCTCCGAGGCCGATGGTGTAAAGTTTGCGGATAATGCCGTATTTCTAGGTAGTGGTGGCATTGAAGTGTTCCTTTTTTGCAAAGAATTCCCGGATAGCAGTGTCGAGCGTAATCAACTGGTCTAGAGTATTGCGAGGAGAGGATTCTGTTGGTTTTAAGGAAGCAGTTTAGTCTCTGGTTAATGATCCTTTTCATAATTTTACAGACACAGTAGGTGAGGGCGATAAGGCGGTAGCTGGAGGGGTCGGTATTGTCCTTGCCCGCTTTAGGGCCGGGGTGACAATAGCTCTCCTCCAAATAGGGGGAAAGGAGTGTGAGGACCAAATGTGGTTAAGGATGGTGAGAAGGGCAGTGGTGGCCTTGTTGGGGATGTGTTTCATGAACTGGTAGGGGATATTATCTGGGCTCTTGGAAGTACAGCCAGCGTCGTGAATGGCTTGGTTTAATTTAGAAAGGGTTAGAGGGGCGTTGTAGCTCTCGGAGGAAAAGGTGATACTCCAGGCTTCATCGCAAGCTCTTTTGGTTTTGAAAGCATCGGGGTAGTTGGCCGAGGACGAAATGTTGCTGAAGGAGGCGGCGAGGTGGTTAACGTGACCTTTTTCTCAAGAGTTCGTGATTGAACACACAAAATAAGGATAAAAACACGTAACAAATTTGTTCCCGTCTTTAAGTTGACTACCAGGTTAAGCAATCCCGAGGGCGGTATTTACTTATACAACAAGCTAAGTAGTTTGCTTGGATTAAAGCTACATTACGGCCGAATACATAATATCCCTCCCCTTTTCGAATAAAAACACAAGGTTAAACTGAAAACTACATTAACACCAACATATTTTTTTTTTCTTTTCTCATTTTACTTTAACACTAAAAATCTTCTAAGTATTTGGGTGGCCTACGGATTCTCTGGGGTTTGGGCGAATAACCAGGTATTTCCCTGGGGTATTCCCTCATCTAGGCACTCTTGGGAATTGGAGTTTTTAGTTTCCCGGCCCCATTTGACATTTCCTATGTCAATTCCTGTCCCGGGATGAAGTTTCTTCATGTGCTACATTGCGTTTATACAGGACTCCTTCTGGAGACTGCACAGTAACCTGGCCCCCAAACTTGTCAACTACTCGAAAGGCATTTCATGGAAAGGTGGCGTTAATTTGTTTTGTTTGGGCTGGCGCACCAAAACTTTATCCCCTCTTTTTATGTCACTGACCCTTGCCTTTCTTGCCTGATCGGCGTAATCCTTTCCTTTGTGCTTCATTTCCCTATCCCTATCACGTATGTTTTAAACTTCCCTCTGAGGGGTTTTCCACTGAGGAAGTTTGGTCTTCACTTTTCTCTTAAACAGGAGTTCAGCCGGACTACTACGAGTCGTGCTGTTTGGTGTGGACCGGTATGCAAGAAGGAATATTCTGAATTCCTTTTCCCAGTCTCCTTCAGCCAAACTAAATCAGGGATGATGTGATAACGTGTGCGGTTTTGTGATATTTAAATGGAACATATTAGGACAATGGTGCAGAGTCTTATAAGCGAGGAGCAGAGAGTAAGGTACTCCCTGAAACGATTTCACCTTATTGCATGGTTTTTTTTTCGATTGGGAAATTATTAACAAAAAATTAGAGGAAATTTTGGTAAATCATTGGAAATTTTGGCAACATTTTCCGAAAATGAAGAAAATGGCACGAGAATGAAAGAAATTTTCCAAAAATTAAAAGAGATATCCCAAATACTGAAGGAAAGTTTGGAGACGGATAGTAAATAGATATTAAAAACTTTTTGCCGCTGCTTTTTGAAATTTATCGTCGCCTTTTTGAGAAAATAAGCAAAACAGACTGCCCAAAAAATTATTTTACTGCTTTTTAAAAAAGGCAACCGTGAATTTCAAAAAGCAGCGGCAAAAACTTTTTGATATCTATTTAGTATCCGTCTCCAAAATTTCAGGATATCCATTGATGTTTTGGACAATCCAGAGCAGAAAATGAGAAACCCCATATGTTTAGTGTGGGCTAGTCAAATGTGTAGGCTCATGCGATGACGTAATACATAAAAGTACCCAGTTTTTTTGGTATTTCAAAGTACCCAGTTTTTCGGGCTGCTCCCGAACTGTCTAATACATACAATTTAACATTTTCTGAAACTTTGTTTTCAATATTAAGGGTGGCGGTAAACTTGCCAAGTATATCTAAAGGCTTAGAGTCACCATAGGGATATAATGTTTTCTTAACTTTTTCAGACCTACACTTGATCTTCCCAGCTTTTAAGGTCTCCCATGTGCTTTTCCCCATGATGTTGCAAGAAGCGCTTGAGTCCACGAGCATCTCCATTTCGACACCTCCAATCGTAGCCTTCACTTTTCCCGTCCTTGGCGTATCATCGATTTTCACAGGGAAGGCGTACTCGTTTGTCAGTGTCCCCTTTTACGCAATTAACCGTCCGACGCCCTGCTGCATGTCCATTCCTGCTTGATTTTGTTTTACACATGATAGCAAAATGGCCCGGCAAGCTGCACTTTCAGCAGGTTGCCCCTTTTGCAGGACATGCAGGGTCTCTGGCATAATGTCCCTTTCTCCCACAACGGTAGCATGCATCCCCACTTCCATTATTTTTGGTGGCGTTTTCTCCTTTCGAGTAGTTTCTATTACTGTTTCTGTACCATTTAACAAAACTTGACCTACCTCTTTTGCTGGATAGGCCTACACTGTTTATATCGCTTTTCGCGTAACTACTACTTGCGCTGTTCATGTAGTGTGATTGACTGTTCAGTTCCATGCTCCGCATTTGGCTCTCCACGGCCTCGAATGCCCTTGCCATACCTTGAAGTCCATTCAAGTCTAGATCTGTCCCTTTGGATAACAGTTTACGTCGTAATTCATTTGATCTGCATTTGTCAATAACTTGGTCCCTTATCTTATTCTGTAATTCACCACCAAAATCGCAGTTCAGGGCTTGTCTATGTAGTTTTGTCACAAATTGGTCTACTGTTTCGTTGTCGTCTTGCTTAATCTGTCGAAATAGATTTCGCTCGTAAAAAATGCTAATTTTCGGGCTAAAATATTCTTCCAGCATAACCATTGCTTTTTGATATTCGTCCAGCGTTGGAGATCCCTCGCTAGTTTCCGGCGGTACTAAAGTTTTGAATAAATCTTGTAGGTCTGGACCGCTAGTGTGTAGGAGTAACGCCTTTTTCTGTATTGCGTCCTTCAGTCCTTTACTTCTAACATAATACACAAATCCTCTTTTCCATTTGGGAGCCACCGCCGCCATTTCTCCTGATAAATCCAGAGGCATAATTTTGTCAACATCCAATGCCACGGCCATTTTTTTCCAAAAATAATGTTCCAGTTATTAGAAATAATGTTTATTCTTGTCGCCAGTTTTAGATACTATCTCAAGAATTCGTGATTGAACACACAAAATAAGGCTAAAAACACGTAACAAATTTGTTTCCGTCTTTATCTATTGACTACCAGGTTGAGCAATTCCGAGGGCGGCATTTACTTATACAACAAGCTAAGTAGTCGCTTGGATTAAAGCTACATTACGGCCGAATACATAACAAGAAGGTTACCATTCCAGGAGAGATGGGCGATGGAGACTTGCCCACTATGCCGTTAACCATTCTCCAAATCTTCTTAGTGGTGGTAAGAGAAGATATGAAGTTGTTCAGTGTTGGTTTTACTCTCCTTGATAGTGCGCCAGGCCTTGGCATGGCTGATGCGAAAGAGGTTGAGGGTGGTCGGGATAGTTTTCGAAGTTCCCGAGAAGCCTTTTCTTGTTCTTGATGGCGGTTTTGCAGTCATAAGAGATAAGAGAACCAGGGTTTGAGAAAGTGTGTGGGGGAGGAAGAAAGGGAGGGGGGTGATTAGGGTTTTTTTTGGCAATAGAGCAGGTGGCGATGTTGATGAAAATGTTACTGAAGTGCGAGATGAGATCCTGACACTAGATGAGATGGGGAGAGGTGCCAGTCACAGAGGGTTTCGAAAAGGGGACAGTTAGCCTTCTCGAGATTCCGTTTGGGGGTGTGGTCAGTGCGAGTTTGAAGTATATAAAAAGAGGGTAATGGTCACTACCACAGAGATTAGCTGTGACCTTCTTACTAAAATCAAGGAGCTTGGGGGAACAGATAGACAAGTAAGGGAGCCTGTGGCAGGGTAAAGGTAGGTCGGGGAGTTAGTGTTGAGCAAGGAGAGGCTGTGCTGCCGCAAAGTGTTTTCGATGAGGTTGTCTCTGGGGGTGGTGGTATTGGAGCCCCACATGGGGTTGAAGTCACCAAGAAGGATGAAGGGAGCTGAGGTTGTTAAGGCTGGTAAGCGTTGGGAGGGGGGGGGGGGGGATATTGCAAAAAATGAAGGTTTTGTGGAGGAAGATACACAGAAGACGACTGGGTTGAAGGTGGTGACCAGAAGGTGAATTTCTTCAGAATTGGCTTTTAAAGCTTTTTTATGTTCCATTATATAATGTTGTGGATGTTATTGTAATTGTTTATGTTGCACGCCATGAGGAGGCAGGGGGTTATCTTGAAGAAGATCTGTTGGGTCTGAGTTGGCTTATTTTTTCTTTGGATCTGTCCCTGTTTCTTTGGGAGTGGTTGTTTTGAAAGTTGGCCGAGAAGTATGTTCGGTAATCGAACAATCCATGTTCTCTTCCGTGTCATATGTGTGGGTTTGGATGGTGGGCTGTTTGTTAATTGGTTGTTTGATGATTGTTAGCCAGGTTGGCTTGAGTTTGATGACATTAGAGGTATTAGGGTAGGGGATGGCGGGAGTCTTAGAGGAGGGAGGTTGTGGAAAGAAGTGGTGGAGTAATGGTGGAGGTGGTTTGGGTAATGGTGGAGGTGGTTTGGGTAATGGTGGAGGTGGTTTGGGTAATGGTGGAGGTGGTTTGGGTAATGGTGGAGGTGGTTTGGGTAATGGTGGAGGTGGTTTGGGTAATGGTGGAGGTGGTTTGGGTAATGGTGGAGGTGGTTTGGGTAATGGTGGAGGTGGTTTGGGTAATGTTGGAGGTGGTTTGGGTAATGGTGGAGGTGGTTTGGGTAATGGTGGAGGTGGTTTGGGTAATGGTGGAGTGGTTTGGGTAATGGTGGAGTGGTTTGGGTAATGGTGGAGGTGGTTTGGGTAATGGTGGAGGTAGTTTGGGTAATGGTGGAGGTGGTTTGGGTAATGGTGGAGGTGGTTTGGGTAATGGTGGAGGTGGTTTGGGTAATGGTGGAGGTGGTTTGGGTAATGGTGGAGGTGGTTTGGGTAATGGTGGAGGTGGTTTGGGTCATGGTGGAGGTGGTTTGGGTCATGGTGGAGGTGGTTTGGGTCATGGTGGAGGTGGTTTGGGTAATGGTGGAGGTGGTTTGGGTAATGGTGGAGGTGGTTTGGGTAATGGTGGAGGTGGTTTGGGTAATGGTGGTTTGGGTAATGGGTGTGGTTGGGTTGTTGGCAAAGGTGGTTTGGGTAATGGTGGAGGTGGTTTGGGTAATGGTGGAGGTGGTTTGGGTAATGGTGGTTTGGGTAATGGGTGTGGTTGGGTTGTTGGCAAAGGTGATGGGCGTAGGTTTGAGTAAGAGCCAGGTGAGGGTTGGTTTGGGTATGTGAATCAGTTTTAGTTGTGTTAGTGGGGAGATATTGGTGTTAGAGGTGACTGCGCTTGAGTAGGGTAATTTCTTGTGAGAGAAGCGAGAAATTGCTTCCTGGCCTCCGGGTAAGTGATGTTGGGAATAAGGGTTTTTAGTTTGTTTATTTGCTTTTCATGAAGCCAGGTGGGGCAGTCTTTTGAGGAGGGATGGTTAGCTGGGCGAGTACCGTTGCAATTGGTGCAGTGTGGGGTACTGGTGCAGGAGGTGCTGTCATGGTCCAAGGGCTCCACAGTTACCACAGCGCTTGGTTGCTACAAGAGTTTTACAATCAAGGAGCTTGGGGGAACAGATAGACAAGTAAGGGAGCCTGTGGCAGGGTAAAGGTAGGTCGGGGAGTTAGTGTTGAGCAAGGAGAGGCTGTGCTGCCGCAAAGTGTTTTCGATGAGGTTGTCTCTGGGGTTGTGGTATTGAGCCCCACATGGGGTTGAAGTCACCAAGAAGGATGAAGGAGCTGAGGTTGTTAAGGCTGGTAAGCGTTGGGGGGGATATTGCAAAAATGAAGGTTTTGTGGAGGAAGATACACAGAAGACGACTGGGTTGAAGGTGGTGGCCAGAAGGTCAATTTCTTCAGAATTGGCATTAAAGCTCTTTATCTTCCATTATATAATGTTGTGAATATTATTGTTTATGTTGCACGCCACGAGGAGGCAGGGGGTTATCTTGAAGATCTGTTGGGTCTGAGTTGGCTTATTTTTTCTTTGGATCTGTCCCTGTTTCTTTGGGAGTGGTTGTTTTGAAAGTTGGCCGAAAAGTATGTTCGGTAATCAAACAATCCATGTTCTCTTCCGTGTCATATGTGTGGGTTTGGATGGTGGGCTGTTTGTTAATTGGTTGTTTGATGATTGTTAGCCAGGTTGGCTTGAGTTTGATGACATTAGAGGTATTAGGGTAGGGGATGGCGGGAGTCTTAGAGGAGGGAGGTTGTGGAAAGAAGTGGTGGAGTAATGGTGGAGGTGGTTTGGGTAATGGTGGAGGTGGTTTGGGTAATGGTGGAGGTGGTTTGGGTAATGGTGGAGGTGGTTTGGGTAATGGTGGAGGTGGTTTGGGTAATGGTGGAGGTGGTTTGGGTAATGGTGGAGGTGGTTTGGGTAATGGTGGAGGTGGTTTGGGTAATGGTGGAGGTGGTTTGGGTAATGGTGAGGTGGTTTGGGTAATGGTGGAGGTGGTTTGGGTAATGGTGGAGGTGGTTTGGGTAATGGTGGAGGTGGTTTGGGTAATGGTGGAGGTGGTTTGGGTAATGGTGGAGGTGGTTTGGGTAATGGTGGAGGTGGTTTGGGCAATGGTGGAGGTGGTTTGGGCAATGGTGGAGGTGGTTTGGGCAATGGTGGAGGTGGTTTGGGTAATGGTGGAGGTGGTTTGGGTAATGGTGGAGGTGGTTTGGGTAATGGTGGAGGTGGTTTGGGTAATGGTGGAGGTGGTTTGGGTAATGGTGGGTGGTTTGGGTAATGGTGGAGGTGGTTTGGGTCATGGTGAGGTGGTTTGGGTCATGGTGGAGGTGGTTTGGGTCATGGTGGAGGTGGTTTGGGTCATGGTGGAGGTGGTTTGGGTCATGGTGGAGGTGGTTTGGGTAATGGTGGAGAATGTTGGGAATAAGGGTTTTTAGTTTGTTTATTTGCTTTTCATGAAGCCAGGTGGGGCAGTCTTTTGAGGAGGGATGGTTAGCTGGGTGAGTACCGTTGCAATTGGTGCAGTGTGGGGTACTGGTGCAGGAGGTGCTGTCATGGTCCAAGGGCTCCACAGTTACCACAGCGCTTGGTTGCTACAAGAGTTTTACAATGGCCATACCTCTGGCACTTATGACAACAGAGATTAGGAATATGAGGGGTAACTGGGATTATTAGGTAACCAGCAAAGATGTGGGAGGGGAGAGTTGTGTGTGGAAAACGTCAGGAAGATGGTATTGGTAGGTGTTTCGGCACAGTCTCCCTTGAGGACGAGACGACGGCTCCAGTAATGTGTTGATTAGTAAGTTGCTCTACGAGGTCTTCATCGGTCAGGTCTCTAGTTCTAACCACACCTTTGCTGGAGTTAAGGGAATGGTGGGGGTGACTGTAACATCAATACCAGTATTGGCTAAGGTTTTGGTGGTGAAAAGGGTGGTGGCTTTAGTGTCCCTGGTGCAGTGTACCAAGAGATCGCTGGATCTGAGGGTGGAGATCGCCGGATTCGAGGGTGGAGACCATGGGGCGGGTACCGACAAGACCTTGGAGCGCTTTGTGAATTAGCAAAAGGGGAAACTCTTTTAAAACTATCTGGTTTATTGGTGGCCTGTATTATTATAATTTTAGGGACTGGGGCTGATAGATGGTCAACGGAGGTACCAGGTGGGTCATGGGGAAGGGAGGGAGGATTTAAGTCAAGGCAGAAGTGTTTCGTCATGATGAAGAAAAAAACCAAGGACCGAGGCAGCTAGAATTTTTTTTTGCGGAACTACTATAGAACCGCTGTACAGGTAACCATAAGGCGCGAATGTCTGGTCAGAAGTGAAGGAAAGAAAAAAACCAAAGAACGATCTCATTAAAAGCAGAAGACCATCCACAGAGAGAGAATCCCGAAAAATGAAGATATAAAACAAAATTTAGGTTGTAAAGTGCAAGGTAAAATGAAACGGAATGAAAAGTTGGAGAGAATAAAATAGAAGTTCGTCGCTCTCAACAGACGATATACCCTTTTATGTATCTTTGAAACAATTAAAAGAATGTGTACATTTTGATGTTCATACGATGAAAACAATGTGTAAATCAAGTATGGACTGGGAAATAATACTTCCAGTCTTACTGTAAAATAAAAGAATTAAGGGGGATTTGAATTGCTGGACCATTATTCTCAATCAATTCAGCAGGAATTATTTTGTAACCATTTATTATTACAAGGCCTGATTAGAGTGAGTAAGTTTTCTTGTGTTGTCTCCCCGTTAGGATGGTATTCATAGACTTGTGGTGTTGCATTCAATATTTTCTTACTTCTCCCCTATGGTTACACAAAGTTTTCTTTGGGATGGGGTGGAGGGGAAGGGGATGGGATGGGGTGGAGGGGAAGGGGATGGGATGGGGTGGAGGGGAAGGGGATGGGATGGGGTGGAGGGAAGGGGATGGGATGGGGTGAGGGATGGGATGGGGTGGAGGGGAAGGGATGGGGTGGAGGGAAGGGATGGGGTGGAGGGGAAGGGGATGGGATGGGGAAGGGGATGGGGGTGGGGAAGGGGATGGGATGGGGTGGGGAAGGGGATGGGATGGGGTGGATGGGGGTGGGGAAGGGGATGGGAAGGGGATGGGATGGGGGGTGGGGAAGGGGATGGGGGGTGGGGAAGGGGATGGGATGGGGGTAGGGGGAAGGGATGGGGGGGTAGGGGAAGGGGGTGGGGAAGGGATGGGATGGGGTAGGGGAAGGGATAGGGGAGGGAGAGGTGGCCTGTTTTTACTGATGGGAATTCATGTCCATGGCATTGGGGTGTAGCCCCTATCACATACCTGCCTGGATCACTTATAAATGACAATGAAATATTAACCACCTGTGAAAATCACTCTTATTATTTCAGACAGGAGTATATGGCATAAATAATATTCTTTCAAAACTGAAAATACTCAAAACATGACATAAAGCGGGTATCATTTGAACTGTTTATGCAAAACAGGCAGACTCATTGTTCTTCAATAAAGTTCAGATATAAAATATGTCATAGTACCTTTCACAACAAACTTACATTACAATCGGTACAATAAAGTAAGTATTCTTCATTATTTTGAATTTAATCTTTTAGCTAGGTTTATAATTTCACTATAAATGCTTCAATAGCTAGTGCTATCTGATGGAAATCATCAGATTATTAAAGATCTAATAAATTAGCATAGCATTATCATCACAATCTGTTCATAATTGTCAAATTAAGGTCTAATTATTCAATATTTCTGATGTTATAAGTTCAACAGCACCCCAAAATCTGATGTAAATCCATTGTTTTTAATCCTGCTTTAACTTAAAATCCAACAAAGCTTGATCACTCCAATCAGCTGAGACTAATGTGAACTCACAAAGGCGACGACGACGAGTGAACACACAATTACAATGACGGGATCGTCACCTGCGTAATCGGTTATGATGGTAACAATGCTATCACGAAACGCTTAAAACGACCCGGACGAGAACACAGGTACGACGTACGGACAGACATAACATCCACAACCAAGTCAATATCCACGGCCTTTAATAACCACTTGTAGTGCACTGGTGAGTAGAGGTCATTTTATATCAAAAGAACTAAGAAAAGGTATAGGAGTAAGGCAGACTGCAGAAAAAGAGCTAAGAGACAGGTTTAAGAGTATGGCAGACTGCAGAAAAGAGCTAAGAGACAGGTATAAGAGTATGGCAAACTGCAGAAAAAGAGCTAAGAGAAAGGTATAGGAGTATGCAAACTGCAGAACAGAGCTAAGAGAAAGGTATAAGAGTATGGCAGACTGCAGGAAAAAAGCTAAGAGAAAGGTGTAAGCGTATGGCTGACTGCAGGAACAGAGCTAAGAGACAGGTGTTAGCGTATGGCAGACTGCAGGAAAAGAGCCAAGAGACAGGTGTAAGTGTATGGCAGACTGCAGGAACAGAGCCAAGAGACAGGTGTAAGCGTATGGCTGACTGCAGGAAAGGAAAGAAAAGGATTTAACAAGTCTCCTTCAACTTACTGTATTACAAGTTTGGCACAAAAAGAAACTTTGTTCAGCTTTGATTTGGAAATCAAATAAGTTTAAACAAAACTGAAAGAATGTAAAGGATTAGTTCAGTGCTCAACTTAGTTTATCTTATATGAAATGAATGGTGAAGAATTCTTATTGAGGGAAACACCACTGAACTAGTTCTTATATGAAATGAATGGTGAAGAATACTTATTGAGGGAAACACCACTGAACTAGTTCTTATATGAAAGTCCTTTTAATGAACTAGTTCTTATATGAAATGAATGGTGAAGAATTTTTGATAACCAATAATACATTTTTAATCATGCGTGTCACTAGCAAATGTTTGCTTACCCTCATAATTTCTTTGTATCATAATACAATTTAAAGCTCAGACTTTAAAAGAAATTCACTATTTTCTAAGAATATTAGAGATGTGTCATATGTTATATTGAAACACATAAGCAGTCATGAGCAGAAATATTCCAAGGAAATGATAATCAAGTAATATTGACAATAATGAGAATGTCTTCTCCATCACACTGGAAGGAGGGTGGGGGTGGGGTGGGAGGGTCCTACAACCAATATCAAATCCTGTCATTAAGAAATAACAGATTTACACAAAAATAAAGAGGTGACCAGTTAAATCAAATTGTTTATTCACACCTAACCTAAGATTTAAAAAATAAAATTGAATGTTGTTTGATGATAATTCAAGCAATTGTTATACTGTTACAGTATATAAGACAAACAAACCAACCATCAACAATTAAATCCAAAATTTCAAGTGTGGCTATAAACAAGTGTCCATACCACGTGATAGCAGTTGAATAAATAAACCAATCAATGATAAGATCTCATTTAAATGATCTTCTTATTCTTAAGATCTTTATCCATTCATGATAATTAAGTTTGAATCTGATACTACCAGAGGCTCGAGATAAAGATACTACCAGAGGCTCGGGATGAAGATACTACCAGAGGCTCGGGATGAAGATACTACCAGAGGCTCGGGATAAAGATACTACCAGAGGCTCGGGATGAAAATACTACCAGAGGCTCGGGATGAAGATACTACCAGAGGCTCGGGATGAAGATACTACCAGAGGCTTGGGATTAAGATACTACCAGAGGCTCGGGATGAAGATACTACCAGAGGCTCGGGATGAAGATACTACCAGAGGCTCGGGATGAAGATACTACCAGAGGCTCGGGATGATTATACTACCAGAGGTTTGGGATAAAGATACTACCAGAGGCTCGGGAATAAAGATACTACCAAAGGTTGGGTTGAAGATTTGATCAACTTTGTTAATCAAACTCTTCAATGTTATTTTCTATTTAACTGAACGGCTTAATTCTCATAATTAGTTTGAGTGTGGAGTTGCTCCATGGCTTAGCATGGACCATTTTTTCTGTGTTGTGAAGGTTTGTTTTCTGCTAAATCCTTTAAATGTACTTTGCCCGTTTCACATATATTCTGTTGATAACGGTCTAATTTTCTCCCTGTCATATTTTATCAATTACAAAAAAGTTGTTCCCTTTCTTCGCTCTACCCCCATATGCATCAATAGCTCAGAATTCCCAAATGGTTTTAATACCAGATATGGTACATTTAGAATTCCCAAATGGTTTTAATATTTGTTTGCGTACCAGAAATGGTACATTTAGAATTCCCAAATGGTTTTAGTATTTGTTTACGTACCAGAAATGATACATTTAGAATTCCAAAATGGTTTTAATATTTGTTTACATACATGTACCAGGAATGGTACATTTCTATAACTTTCTAGGTTATACATTACTTCTGAGAAAAGTGGGTGTAATATTATGGGGTTCCTACAAATATCTTTAAGAATAGTCCAAATAACATTAACCTGTAATACCCAGAGCAGCTCAAATTGAACGTTTGAAAAAACTGAATGAACAAACGTACCTCTAATGAATGTCAAGATGTCACATTAGGAAAAATACAACCTCTACTTTATATGTTACAAACAATAACTAAACTATGATAAAACCTACCAAAGCTCTGTCATGCCTATTTGTTTATTATTGAAATATGTGGGAAATTCAAGCCAACATTAGGGCAAAGCAGAGTAAACTTGGGTCACTTCATGTGATGTCACATAAAAAAACAATTTTACAGGCATTGCAAAAATGTGGCAGACTTAGTTGGTTAGGTTAGGTGAACCCTAAAATGTGGCAGACTTAGTTGAAATCAAACAACTGTATTATCTTATTAGCAAATAGTAATACATACAATAAAAAAACATACCATTTTTTGTAACTATAACTGAGGATCAAATTAAATGAGTCATGTGACAAGTCACATGACAGGTCATATGACAGGTAAACTTGTCAGGTAACATGACATAGGTCACAAGACTTATGTCACATGACATAGGTCACAAGACATAGGTCACATGAGAGCAGCAGGAATGAGATGACACAGATGCGGGGATCCTAGCAGTGATTAACATCAATCGACATCTGTAAGAAACGAAACTCAAGTAGTGATAAAACCGAGCACATCATAAACGGCAGTCAATACAACAGAAGGAAACATGAGTTATTTTGTGTAAAATTCAATTGAGAGCATAAAAATAAGATCATACATGAAAATTGACAATTTAAGTAAATATCCAGGGTTCTAATTTGACATTAAAACAAACAGGGTGACTGTGAGCGATGTGTGGAGGTTTGACAAACTGACAAGTATCATGAAAGAGAAAGGGATTTTTACTCGATGCTATTATATTAATGATCAAAAAATGATTACTACTGAATATAAAATGCACTCTAAATCCAATGTATATAGTGGGCAAAATGCAAAAAAGATTTCAATGTAACTGGCCATGCCTGGAACAATGAGAGCTGTATAATAAGGATGATAGATATGTGGAGTGCAGTACAAGGCTATAATAGTTATGTGGAGTGCAGTACACAGGCTATAACAGCTATGTGTAGTGCAGTACACAGGCTATAATAGCTATGTGGAGTGCAATACACAGGCTATAATAGCTATGTGGAGTGCAGTACACAGGCTATATAATAGCTACAGTATGTGGAGTGCAGTACACAGGCTATAATAGCTATGTGGAGTGCAGTACACATGCTATAATAGCTATGTGGAGTGCAGTACACAGCTATAATAGCTATGTGGAGTGCAGTACACAGGCTATAATAGCTATGTGGAGTGCAGTACACAGGCTATAATAGCTATGTGGAGTGCAGTACACAGGCTATAATAGCTATGTGGAGTGCAGTACACAGGCTATAATAGCTATGTGGAGTGCAGTACACAGCTATAATAGCTATGTGGAGTGCAGTACACAGGCTATAATAGCTATGTGGAGTGCAGTGCACAGGCTATAATACTGTAGCTATGTGGAGTGCAGTGCACAGGCTATAATAGCTATGTGGAATGCAGTACACAGGCTACAATAGCTACGTGGAGTGCAGTACGCAGGCTTTAATAGCTATGTGGAGTGCAGTACACAGGCTATAATAGCTATGTGGAGTGCAGTACACAGGCTATAATAGCTATGTGGAGTGCAGTACACAGGCTATAATAGCTATGTGGAGTGCAGTACACAGGCTATAATAGCTATGTGGAGTGCAGTACACAGGCTATAATAGCTATGTGGAGCTATGTGGAACATGTAGGAGTCATGGTTACCACACGCATTTGTAAAAAAAAAAGGATAGACTTTAAAAGATCCAAAGAATGGTATAGAACTACATTGGACAGCCTTATGCAACTGGGCAAAATGAACAATTGGCCAAAAAGCTTGTGGGTGCTGAGTAAATGTGATCATTTCTCTTGAGTATCAAAAATGTACAGACAAAGTAAACCGGACTGCTTATCACACTCAAGAGAACTTCCAGCAGCCAATATTAGCATTCTGAACATTTCTGAAACCGCAGTAAAAGGACTCCGAGACCGCAGTAAAGGGACTATGAGACCACAGTAAAGGGACTCTGGGACCACAGTAAAGGGAATATGAGACCACAGTAAAGGGACTCTGTGACCGCAGTAAAGGGACTCTGAAACCGCAGTAAAAGGACTCTGAGACCGCAGTAAAGGGACTATGAGACCACAGTAAAGGGACTCTGGGACCACAGTAAAGGGAATATGAGACCACAGTAAAGGGACTCTGTGACCGCAGTAAAGGGACTATGAGACCACAGTAAAGGGACTCTGTGACCACAGTAAAGGGAATATGAGACCACAGTAAAGGGACTCTGTGACCGCAGTAAAGGACTGTGAGACCGCGGTAAAGGGACTCTGAGACCGCAGTAAAGGGACTATGAGACCACAGTAAAGGGACTCTGTGACCACAGTAAAGGAAATATGAGACCACAGTAAAGGGACTCTGAGACCGCAGTAAAGGGACTCTGAGACCGCAGTAAAGGGACTCTGAGACCGCAGTAAAGGGACTCTGAGACCGCAGTAAAGGGACTCTGAGACCGCAGTAAAGGGACTCTGAGACCGCAGTAAAGGGACTCTGTGACCACAGTAAAGGGACTCTGTGACCACAGTAAAGGGAATATGAGACCACAGTAAAGGGACTCTGTGACCGCAGTAAAGGGACTCTGAGACCGCAGTAAAGGGACTCTGAGACCGCAGTAAAGGGACTATGAGACCACAGTAAAGGGACTCTGTGACCACAGTAAAGGAAATATGAGACCACAGTAAAGGGACTCTGTGACCGCAGTAAAGGGACTCTGAAAGGGTAAAGGGACTGAGACCGCAGTAAAGGGACTCTGAGACCGCAGTAAAGGGACTCTGAGACCGCGGTAAAGGGACTCTGAGACCGCGGTAAAGGGACTCTGAGACCGCGGTAAAGGGACTCTGAGACCGCGGTAAAGGGACTCTGAGACC
>JAIGNY010000676.1:0-2500 GCA_020152595.1 Chiridota heheva
GAATCTTAATTGATGTGGTAGAGGATTATTAAAGGAATCAATTAGTAATAACACGTTGGTATCTTATTATTCCGTTTAATAGATTTTAAAGATTTCACCAGTGTGTTGAAAAGCGCAGTGCAGTCTAATGTATGATGTCTTACTTGTAGATATAAGTTAATTCTTTATGCATTTCTATAAGATAAAGAAATGTGTTTTTCTATCATTGAGAGTGTAAGAAACATTATGCAGATGGGCAAAGCATGTCATCATAAAGTGCATGTTATACCCAATCTAACAATCTCAATAATTAAACAAAAATGTTTCACATATTTAAGAAAGAGGCAATTAATTTTCAAGGAAATGTACAGAATTATCTTGGATTTGCAAATATGACATCACATTTTACACTGCAAGGTCACTTTAAACACATTGGTGAACTCATTTAAATTAATTTCAGTAAACGGAATAAGATATCAACATTGTGTTTTAACCGATTAGTTTCTTTAGTAGTCCTCTGTCATATATATGAAAATAAAAATTCACGAGAATATTTCTTTTAATCGTTTTCAGTCCTTGATATCAAAAGAAGTATTTGTTGAAGACCTCCATCAGGAAAAAAGATGGAGACGATCTGGGAACTCTCTACCTGGTTTGGGATTTACAAGTTCCTAAAACTTAGCTCAACTTTTCGACTAAAACGCAAATTATCTTAAAGGAGTATGGTAAAACATTTGAAAACATTTTGTAAAACAATAAAAGAAACATATCGACGGAATGATGCTTCCTTGATATCATGCTCAGTCTGGCAGTCTGGAAGATCAAAAGATTCTTCAAGTGTGTTTGATAGAGTGATGCATGACGAGATCTCATATCAAAACACACCAATGATTACTGGAGAAACGTCATTACTCTTTGTTAATATGGAGGTGCTGGTATATAAACTTGATTTAAAAAAAAAATATACGACAGCTCCCAAACTGTATTTGTCTTTTAACCATATTACCTGAATACAATAGCTTGTAAGAAAATGTTTGCGTATCTCAGGGAGCATGTTCATGCTTCCAAATACTTAGTTAAGTGGGCCTTTTTTTTTTTAGTCTGACAGTTGTCCCCTAATACTAATATGAAGATTCCAGGTATGTTTTCCTTTTTTCCACATGCTGTTAGCCCTTCAAATTCTCAGCGTAGCGAAGTACAGTATGAGACTCCGTCTCCTCCGTTGATTAGAGGATTTCTAAGTGTACTGAGCAAAATAATTAAAATTAATGTTGCACACAGAAAATTATACACCGCCGAACCATAAGACTAAAGAGTGTATTACAACGTTACAGCTTATGAAAGACTTTTTAAAGAATGGTACTTCATTGAAAAATTACTGTAAATTTTCACAAAATGAACACAAAAATCATCATTCATACTATTAGAAACATATTAACATTGACTTTTACACAAACATTTACCAGCTTAACTCCTAAATTTGACGGAAAAATTGGCCAAATGCGTGTCACCTATTGAGTCGAATAATTTGCACAAACGCGTATTATGTATCACATGCAGTTCGGGAGAGGTCCTAAAATAAGAAACCAAAAAGTTCCTTAAATTAGGAACTTTTCGTGACATGACATCGCCATTTGTGATTTTTCAATGATGCCTCGCTATACTAACGTTAAAGCCTTATGTAGTGTTTTAATTTTCAAATTAAAAATACCCGTTTGCGAAAAATTTATTTTTACGGCGAAACTTACACTCAGTGATAAATCTTCATTACTTTGCAAGGCTAAATGTTATCCACTCCCTTTTATATATTCACCACGCCATTTTGGAACGGTTGAAATATTAGAAAAAATTAGGAAAAAATGCTAGGCTTTTTGGCGCGAAACAGTTATTTTAAAAATTATAATATTTGTAAGAGTATAATTTTGTCGTTGAGATTGCATATTCTAAGGAATAAAATTGCACATTACAAATTTTACAATCTTTATGACATAATGGCCTCTCTCTTAAGCTTTCTGTACATTTTCATCGCAAAATACTTACAAAACGGCTGCAGGACGCCTATTAGCTCAGGTATTTTACAGGGTCCTTAAAATAGGATCTCTCCCGGACTGACAGGCGCGATTGTATGAAGCGTCAAGATCGGTTGATTTTTTCTGCCAAATTTCAGGGTCAACATGTTTCTAATAGTATACATTGGTGAAAATTTGCAGAACTTTTTAGAGAGGTACCATTTTTGAGAACGTTCTCCATAGGCTGTAACGTTGCAGCACGTGAGCCTTTAGGGCTTATGTCTTGGAGGTCTATATGGATTTGCGTGCCCTCTCCAAATAATGTAAAGAAGCACCCACTCCTATCAAATATGGGACCCAAGATGAACACTGGTGCTCAATTCCAAATCTTCTTGGGCTTGGGCTAAATTCAAAATAGCTGTCATTATACGGCATATAAAACACACTTGATCTCTACCTGATCTTTTGTAACCCGCCAAGGTTTTCATTTAACTTGAGTATCCCACGTACCA
>JAIGNY010000676.1:5000-60000 GCA_020152595.1 Chiridota heheva
TGTTTTTTTATTGTTCACAATTTTGCCAAAATTTTGCTGTACATTTTGCCCGAATTCTTGCTTGCCAAACAAATTGGGAACTGTGCCACCTGCCCCCGCCACATACTTGCCGAAGTACAATTTATTCAAACTCTATTGCGTAGCGATATAGGGGCAGTTTGGGTTGATGCCTCCCGAGTTTTTATGGGAAGGGGGGGTACATGTCAAAAGAAGATATTTGTAAAGGAAACAGAAGATCATTGATCACACTTGCACACCTGGCCAATATTTTTGACTCCAGAATATTGAAAAATGAGGGGTTGAGTGAGGTGACATTGTACTTACTTGTTACTTGGAGTCGAAAGGTTGGAAGTAAGATTTGACAATCAAACTTACCAAATTATAATTTTAGATTCAACCGCCGCGCTGATTTTATGGCAAATCTGTCGATAACTGATTCCACGTCTGGGCAATGGGCCCTATGCATTTGTAATAGAATAAGTGCCTCCAGTCGGGCTTCCGTCATTATTGACCAAATAGCTGTAAGGGTTCTTTTCATTTTTGAAAAGACTCTCTCGGCCTGTGCAGAAGTCACTGGCAAAGTTGCCAGCAACTGGAGCAACAGTGATATGTTAGGAAACATTTCAGAGCAATGATCCAGGGCACAGACGGATGAAGATGGTCGGGACTTGACAGGAACATTTTCCCATTTCTTCCTCCATAACATGTATTCGCCCTTAACAATCATGAAAAGATCTCTGATCAAACTTGCATACACCTCAATAGCAGGAGTTAAATCATTCCACTGCCTCTCGCCGTCAGCTTGTTTAGCGAATTCCATACAATTTGGTACAAGGTAGCTAAGTTTCATAATCTCTTGTTGATGTGGTCCAAATCTGTGCTTGAGGTCTCCAATAATGGAGTCTATGGCTGGATAAAAAAAGGTGTTGTTGATGTGGTCCAAATCTGTGCTTGATGTCTCCAATAATGGAGTCTATGGCTGGATAAAAAAAGTTGACTCTGTAATAGCCTTCGGTGGTGTTGCCGATGTTTGAGCATTTGGTCGGTATGAGCTTCTAGCTGCAATGCGTGGTTTTCATAATTCCACCTCTATCACATCTTGTGCGACTGATTCTGCCTTTTGATACAGGTCATGGAACTCCCCTTCACTTTGCAATTCTTTGAGAACAGACTGGAGACGGTTTACTAAGGCTAACGCTTGGGATAAATCTCCCCCACTGTTTGTAAGACTCAGGAGACTGTAAGCATCAATCTTGACAGTTTCTCAAAAATGACTGAAGCAACTGCAAATTCTGAGTTGCACACCAATTTTTCAAGGCTTTCTGCTTTGTTTCTGTCGCAAGGTGATGCCCAGCATTTGATTTCCGATAAGGCATCTAGTATATATTTCAAAAGTTGCATAAATGTTACAACTGCTGTGTGTCGTTCCACAGAACGTGTTTCGCACAACGTAATCAGGTGCTTCTTGGTCATGAAAATACCAGAGTCACTTTCTATGAGGCTCTTCAACAGATCCGGTTTTTTTGCACTTGCTCGAAAAGTCAATGAAATTTCTCGCACAACATTGCGGAAGCACTCAAATTTAGGCAGTGCATGGTGCAATGAAAATAAAAGGCCAATGGAGCTGCCTTTTTTATTGTTGCTGAAGCACCAACCCGCTCACTGGCCATGGCTCCTGCCCCATCATAGCCTTGTCCCACACAAAGAGACAGATTCAAACCGAGCTCACATATCTTTCTTAGCAATGTTTCTCCAATAGCTTTGCCACTCAACTTGGTTTCATTATGCTCAATTTCACCAGGATTATTAGATTTGATGTCAGAAATCAAGTCCAATACCATTACCGTGTCCTCATGCAATCTCAAACTCTAGAATCGCTAGATGAAACATATCTTATAGCAATTGCCAGTTGTTCCCTTTTTTGGCGATCCAATGTTTCATCAGCCATGATAGACCAGAACTGTGTTTTTTTTAATGTTAGCAACAACACTTTCCCTAATCATGTCACCAGCAACGCAAATAGGTTCATTTTGAATCAAGGATGATAGGTATGTTGCATTAGCATGGGAAGTTTTTATATGGTCCTTCAAAAGTAAATCCCCACTACGAAGTCGAAAACGAAGTAACCCTAAAATTTCCGTCATTTTCTGTTCCCGCCATCCTATTTTCTGGACTGTGAACATATATAAAAAATGTGTGTTTGCTTCACCCACACCGACGATGACAAATAGCTTTATAAAACTCGTGGAACTAAGCCTATAGGCTATATCAAAGACGATAGAAGAACAACAAATGGTCACTTATGTATACATATCATTAATATATTTACTGGACTGGGCATACATTACCTTCATCCGTGTTTTCCCTTTTCCTTTTTGAAAAACCATATGCGAAAAGTGACATTTTTAAAATTCAAGTTCAACCGAACTTAATTACCGCCTTCAGAGTTTAGACAAATTGATTTCTATTTGTGGACAGTTTTGAGCAAAATAATGGGGCACTTGTAGTACTTTGTTATCGCAAAGCAGTAGCAGAATGGCGCCATCTTCCATCGTCATCGCGTAAGAACAGGCTTGGCAAGTTCACGGCTCTTGACAAATTAATAATTGCGTCAAAATTTCATTTAAAAATTTGAATTATTTTTTGTTTTGTTTCACAGGGATACAACGAATTTACATTACAGGGAATGCAGGGAGATTCGCATTTCATGTATGCGCATCTGTACGATACATAGGCATATAGGTGTAATTTAATTTTTGTAAATATGGGATTGGGGCCATGGCCCCGTGGCCCCCCCTCTGGCTACGCCAGTGCTAAGGGGGAAATGGTATTGCTATGCTTACTGCCTGAAGTAAGTGTTTCTTGTGTGTATCTTTAAGCTTCATTTTCATGGTTGATTTATTTTGTACATAGAATACGTGGAAAGGGACATGTATTAATTCCTAAAGCTGATACTGAGAATAGAATACAGATGCTGTCATACTGCGAATATTTTTTTTATTTTCAGAAAGCTCATAGTTTACACTTTATCGTTTTGTCAAAGAATGATAATCTAAATTGTTGTACAAATCTCTTGTAATTCCACTTAAAGCTTCACTACTTGTCATCATAAATTTTGCAAATACACCAATGCATTAACTGTGTAACTGTGTAGAAATGACAGTCATATTGCACAACTTCAAACATGGGTTCCTTTAAATAACGAAACAATATTCCAACAATGTAATTTGGTAAAATTGTGTATGTGTATCATACAATTTGACATTCCTCTACAGTGTTAGTCCTCCGTATGCGCTGCCCCATTTGATCTCTGCGCAATTATTCAAGCACAGATGGTGAAATGCTGTGTAGAAAATCCAATTGTACTTTGGCAATCTAATTCTTGTTATAAGAAGTTTATCTTTCCGTTCAGAGGCGTATTTTTACTTTCTTAGAAAGTGAACAAACATGATATGCATTAGGCGTACATTAATCTCATTTTTTCAGCATATCATAAATGAAGGAGTAGTTCATTTTAGGGAATATAATACACTGATTTTGAAATGAGGTCTCACTGTTAGAAATGTATTTATTAGTAACCTTTGTTTTGTATATCTACCTTATTGAAACAGCTTGTATGGGCGAACACAAAACAATTTGGGTGTGGAATACAGTTTTGTCCATCTGCCATCGACAAGGATAACAACAAGCAATATAAAAATGTTTGGATAGTCACATGTAACTATTCGCCAAGGTATGGTGCAAATCTTTTTTTGATAACAAATTTGTTTGATATTTAAGCAAAGGTTTATATTTTTATTTGTTTTAATGGTGGACTCAAGAGGTATCAAAATCTACATGTGTTATAAGTCTAAACATGGAAGTAGCAGAAATAAAATCAGTACTCAATTCACCATTTTAACTCTTCTTTAACTTTCAGATACCTTTATACAAATATTTATGTTAACTTGGGATAAAAATGGAGGACCTTGGCATTTTCGTAATAAATCTCTTGTTTGTGTAATTGCCTATATACGTCTAGAAGTGCCAAACACTTGGTCTTTGCCATTCCGTCTATCAAACTATAGCAGCAAATCTTAGCAGTGACTGAGATATAGGAAAGAAGATTAAATAATTCCATAAAGTTATACATCGCACATGTACTATATATTGAAACATTCTCAAATATAGATGAACCACAACACATAAATAGATAAATAATCAGATTCATTTTCAAAATTTAAGACATTTCTGCAACTGTTGATATAAACTGACAATGTGTACTACCAGTCCATTCATTTTATGTTATAAGTATATTAATGTGGGTATTACTGAGATTCCTATTCCTATCTTTTAAGGTAGAACAACTGATTCTGCCAGATTCTTATCTGTTATCTATTATTCTTACAATAAATTTGGGGAACTTAACCATACTCACCAATCAAAATTAAACTTAAAGAATTCTGGACATTTCCAAAGATAGAATTTGTGATCTCGAGCTTTCTGCCTTTCTTCTATATGAACAGGCTGTGCACATATCATCAAAGCTAACCAACCATAACTTATTATTCCCCAAAATGTCTAAGGAATGTTGTAGTCGGGACTGATTGTTCTTTTCAAGAGGTAATTTCAAAACATTTTTAGCAGTTCATAGACCTTAAGATGCTTTTTTCTTTCTCAAACATGATTTGAATATGCATTTTCAGGTTGCAATAAGTTATTTCTAACTGTATCTCAGTTTGTCACGAGAATAGCCCAAGAGAAGAGCCAAAAACATTATAACTTAATCGGATACATGATAGTAACATCACTGTTGTCTACGTTAATATCATTCTAACAGTTAATCATTGGCTGGGCACTATTTCTGTAAATAATTGTAGCAGCCAGGAACCCTGAATCTGTCACCAAAAGTAATTATCCTTCCCTTATAGTGTTTTAAATTTTGGAGAAGGTAATTTTAAAACATTTGTAGCAGTTCATAGATGTTTAAATGTTTCTTTATCTAACATGTTTTTGCTTTTTCAGGTTACAATAAGTTATTCCCCATTGTATCCCAGTTTGCCACGAGAATAGCCAAATAGAATAGCTACACACGTCATCGGTAAATCTGATACATAGTAGTAACGTCACTGTTGCCTACGCTTATATTGTACTAGTAGTTAATCATTAGCACTGTTTCCAGCCAGGAAATTTTACTCCAGGACCGTAAGCACCATCGGATATACCCATTATCCCCACCTATTGTTGCGCAACGTTCAAATTGTGTTATTTTCCATGCAACAAAGGCCACGAACTAAGCTTTTAATTCTTAAAAAATTTTAGGAACTTAACCATACCCACCAATCAAAATCAAAAGTAAAGGCATTTTCGACATTTTCATTGATATAATTTAAGGACATCCTATTGAGCTTTCAGCCTTTTTTATATTACAGATTGTGCTTGTATTAAAAAGGTTTCTTCCTTTAATAAACCATCCATAATATAGTATCTCCCCAAATGTGTAAACAATGTTTTAGTCATGATTGAATAATAATTTTGGAAGGTAATCTAGGACTTTCGTAACAGTTCATAGATCTTTAAATATTAATATCAACCATTTTTTTTTTTTCAGGTTACAGTAATTTGTTCCCCACTGTATATCACTTTACCAGAAAACTGGTCATTTAGAGGGGGAAATAGTACCACGTAATTTTGCTTGAAACGTCACCAATAAATCTGATGTATAGTAGTGACGTCCCTTTGGTGACGTTTTTGTTCTTCTAACAGTTAATAATTGGCTTGGCAGTATTTGTGTAAACATCTCTATTAGCCATACATGCCATAACTCCGTATCCGTGAATGGCTAAGTACTGTTTCCTTCACAGTGGAAACAAAGCCGGTGCGCGAATGCCATATGTTACGGGACTTCCGGGGACAAAATGCAATGCAAGGAGCATCGATGGACTACGCCAATAAATCTGATATATAGTAATAACGTCACTTCGGTGACGTTTATGTTCTTCTAACAGATAATGAAATGGCTTGGCAGTATTCGTGAAAATATGGCTAGCAGCTATAACTCCGAATTCGTCACCAAGGGTAAATATTGTCCCCTAGTGTTTTAATAAACCTCAACCATGAATGATCAAGTACTGTTTCCTTACAGTGGAAACAAAGCCGGTGTGCGTGTGCCATATGTTACGGGACTTCCGGGGACAAAATGCAAGGAAGGATACAGCATTGATGGACTATGTAGTAAGTATCTGAATGTTTCATTACAGCCTCGTTTTCTTCCTTAAGGAACCATATATTTATGTAACTAAACTTGAAATTATATTGCAAACTCACAAAAGAGACACACTGCGGTACCCAGTACAGTAGCCAGTGACTTTGCTAGTTACAAACGGCCAAACGTATTTGTGTGGGTATGTGTGTGTGTGTGTGTGTGTGTGTGTGTGTGTGTGTGTGGGTGTACATGGCAGGGGTTTGGGCACTATAAGTGTGGGTGTAAACGTTCAAAAGGGACTTTGAAATGCATCGTTTCTATCTCCCTTCTTTCTTCCTTTGGCTAAGCCACTGGGCATGCTGGGAGAAACTAAGTGACTTTCCGAAAAACATAGATGTGAAAATGTCATAATTCAGTGGGGATGCTTCCTGGAAAGTTCACTTTAACCACGGACTTTTGGAGAAGGTTATGGTAACATTTTACCCATATCAAACTTAAATCTTTATCAAAATTTTCAATATTGGACCGAAAATCTTCGAAACAAATAGTACAACCAAAAACTATTACAATTATTCTTATCATTGCTCCGTACACTGTTGCACGTTTACTTTAGACTCATTCATTCATTCAATCATTTTCAGCAACTGAATAATTTCAGAATCTGATTTTTTAGGGAATATGAGAGCTCTGGCACGCAGAAGGTCACATTCAAGCTTAGTCCTTATTACAAAAAAACTATTGAGCCAATCAAATTAACTCAGATGCTGAATTTGGATACGCCAATGAAATATATGCAAAGCAGAATCCACTGCGTAATTGCACTTTAGAACGCTTGCAAGTTGAATGGAAATTTGAGCCCTTATTTCATCTTATTTTTCAGGCGATTGTGCTGACACTGGCAATTCAAAGTGTGGTAAGTGGATTATAACTGGGTTTTGGTCAGACATATCGATATTGATACGATACAGAACAAAACGACAAACAGACCTGTTTAATGATAATGATAATAATGATATTAATAATAATGATAATAATAATAATAATAATAATAGTAATAATAATAATAATAATAATAATAATAATAATGATAATAATAATAATAATAATAATAATAATAATGATGATGATAGTGATAATGATGATGATGATGACTACGACGACGACGACTACGACGACGACGACGACGACGATGATGATGATGATGATGATGATGACGACGACGGCGACGACGACGACGACGACGATGACGATAATGATGATGATTTTAAGGATTACGAGCATGTTACTTCATTATAGTCTGATTTCCGTCATTTCTCCTAAGTAGACCGTGGGTTGATCCCGATTTTCGTTTCAATCTGTGACTTAGTAAATAGTATTAGATCACTTGTAGTATAAGATATTTTAAATATTATTTCTTTAAATTTGGTGAATGTTGATTTATATATTTCTTGCACATTTTCTATAAATCGTTTAAATTATAAAAGAAAATTGCTTTCAAAAAAGGTTTAATGGTAACAAATACGACCAATCAGAAAGCTTGCAACAAATAGTAAAAATAGGTTTGCCGATTTCAGACCAATCACAAAGCTTTTGACAAAATAGTCAATCTAGCATTCACAAAAACATGGCTGCTCCCGGTACAGTCGATGACCGTATAAAATCTTCGCCAGAATTTTGTTGTATGCACGTAGATTCTCGCGTGAAAGGGAAATTAATCTCTTGAAGAAAAAGAGTTGGACAAGTTTTTTGAATGATGTATTAGTTGGAGAAATATTGAATAAATTGCGAGAGATCCGGCCAGGATTCCCTCACTGTGATCGGTCTCAACATTGACACTGTGCATGAACATGTAACGTTAGGCCTAAGCTATGATTCCATACACAAAACTGCTTACTGCCGGATATCACCGAGAGTGTTACCAGTATTTTTGCAATGTTCGGAAGATTCAGGCCGCCGAAAAAAGAATTCAGAGGGAAAACAAAGAAGAAGGTATAGTACATAACAAATCCGTTCTTACTAGATCTATTATTATCGTCACCTAAATGACTAATTTCTAACTCCTAAGCACGCAGTGGCAATGCTTGTAAGTGCTTTGTTTATATGTTAGGCACCATCGTTAGTAAACCTAAGCCGTAACGACTGTTTCCCGAATTCTTATTTAATGTATTGCTAGAATATGAAGAATATTTCAACGAAATATTGTGAGGGGCCCCTTTTCGCATTATCGGGGCCCATAATCCCTATTTATACAATTGTAATTTTAGGCGCATTCTTTTAATTCTAGGTGCACATCTTTCAATAGATTTAAGTTTTCTTCATTAAAAAGTTCTTGATAGCCTAAACACAGAAAAACATCTTCATTTTGCACCATCAGATTTTGTTAAATATTTTTGTATTATTTTCACTCAAATGAATTGGCGCACATTTTGTTGATCTCGGCACACATTTTCTAGACAGGCGCACATTTTTGAGTATAAAATGATCTTCCGCACACACTTTGCAAACTATGCAGTCTGGCATGATCCCAAATCATCCTATTCCGGGCCCTCTAAAGGAAGTGGTGTTAGTTATTAATATTAGGACAGGTATATCGCTGAGGACTAAGTAAGAGGTGGGACCTTGGTACAATTCATCTTTTTTAGCCTAATCTAATATAAGCCTTCACTGCCTGCTCAGTTTGGAATTTGGTAGCCTATTCAGCAGTTCAGTTTGGAATTTGGTAATGACAGCCTACTTGATTGTATTCTGGGATGGGCTAGTTAGTATGCTGCATTACTGGGTGAACCTAATTTCGTACACCACCTAATTTTGTAAACCTTTTTTGTTTATGACGAAAATATTTATAAATTTCCTGTGTTCATTAATTGATAATTTTACATTCAAATATATTTGAAAAAATTTTAAATCAAAATTGTTAAAATTGTTTGATAGTGAATTAAAAGTGATGAATTATTGAATTTTCTAAAATATTATCTACGATGGAACGTTTTTACATTTTACTATTACATCCGGGGAATTTTAGGTACGTTTATTGTTAGGTGTACAAAATTAGGAGTCGCTGCAGAGTTGCTGAAACAAACCGAATGTGTTACTCTTTCTCCTAATATTTCCATAAATAAACATGAGATTTTCATTAATTTACCATTAATGTAAAGAAAAAAAATTAGAAATTTCGTTAGAATTCAATAAAAAAACATTTGTTTTATTTTTCATAAAAATCTAAGCAATTATTTTTTTAAGTGTACAAAATTAGGTGCCCCCAAACTACTGGTAATTCTTTCTGTGTGTGTACGTGTGGGTGTGGGTGATATTATCCAGTTATCATACACTTTTAATACAACTTGAGTCCGGCTTATTTAGCAATTTCAGAAATGGTTGCACATTTTCTGGTTGAATGTTTTTACTTTCAGTTTGTTTTGCACATTTGACTGCACCTGTCATATTGAAAGACATACTTTGGTTTCAAAATCAGTGCCATTTTGCATGTGTCATAGTTGGAGGAAAGGCCCAGCATTTCTACAGAGTCCTCCCTAGATTGCATGTATCCCTGGGTCATTCTACATGTGGCATTTAATGCATCACTAGTTGTAGAATGACCCTTTATGCCATTAAAACTACTGCTTTTGCAGAATTTTGTTTATTTATTTCCCCAAATTGTGTATTACAATTTAGATTCCTACTCCATTTAGTAAAAAGATATGATATCGTTTTATTCCTTAGAACTTCATCTGGATATAATTTCTTTTTTGCTTACCGTATTTCTCTTTCATATTTTACAGAAGCTGCTGAGGCTGATGTTGAGTCAGCAGATGAAGCACCATCTCCAAAGAAACAACGCACCCTGCGTCCAACTTTTGGTTCAAAGATAGAGAAAATTTGACACAAAATTGCAGATCGTCGCCTGCGTATTCGGTTATGAAATACAAATGCTGACGAAACTCGAAATAAATTGTTTAGTACGGAAAATAACATCGAGACCAAGTCAATGTCCACGGCCTTTGATAACATACACAACTGGCGTAGACCCAAGGGTTGAACCCGGGGTTGAAGAACTGGACAGGCCAAAGTGCAGACCCTTGTCTAACCAGATGAATGCATCATTTGCAGGCGCAATCACTATGAAGCGGACAAATTTACAAAAAAGGATAAAGTCAAATTGACACAATGTGAAACAAAATATGCAAAGATACTTGTGGCTGCAGCTCAAAAGAGACAAGACAAAAGACTTCTTTTCAAATTGAAAATAGGGATATGGTAGCCCTGGTAGCCATAGAGGTGAGATATCACGTGAAGTGTTACAGAGACGTTGCGTCACCCAAAACAGTCACCTTCATTCAGTGTTGATGACAGCAAATATACAAAATCTTTCAATTGGTTTTGTGACAAAGTAGTTCAAAAAAGGATCATAGAAGGGCAGGAAATACTTAGGCTGACAACTCTAAATAAATTGTTTAGTAAAAGTGTGTCTGAGATACAGAATTTCAATGCAGAAACATACACAACTGGTAGACTAAAAGAAAGGTTGAAGAACTGGTTCCCCAACTCATTTTCACTTGTTTATACTTCTGAACTTTTTTTTATTCTCAAAATATTTATGTTAAATAGTTTTCATTTAGACCAATTGGGAACAAGTGTTAAGCGTCTAAAAATTGTACATCAAATTGTGGATGGAAATCTGAACACTAAATATGAGAAAGGACATTCATAGGGCTATTATTATGCATGTGAAATATATCAACATTTGTTTGGCTCAATTTTAAAGAATTTTGTTTGTATATTAACATGTTGATAAGGAATTACAACACAAAGTAAATATTTGTAGCATTTTGTTAATATATGATAAAACAATTTACATGGTATTTTTCAATAAGACAAAGGTGTTAACATCATAAGAAATATATTTTATGTATAAATAAAAGATTTCTCTTTGTGATTAACTTAATGAGTGACTCCAACTTCAGAGGCAGCAAATTTTGTCCAGGAAATTCACCCTGTATGAAAATTGTACATGGTAATTACCAAGCCTCAAGATATTACTCAAGTTTAAAGGCTGCAAATAAGTTTTGTTTTCTTTATGAATATTGCAATTTTGTAGGAACAGCATTACGTCTGAAGTTTGGTGTCACTATCTCTTTGCTTTTCTGTTCACCTATATGATGCCCAAAACTTCTTTAAAATCAAGCAAATGAAAGAATTCTTTACTGAATGTGGAGAAGACTCCCTTTTATAGTTTAGTTACCCACAGATAACGAATCACTGGTTTTGACACTGCTTAGTAATGACTGCAGTCTGTGTTACTTTAAAAGGACACATATTGTGAATTAAGCTCCAGTTGTAAAAACAATGGTTAAACTTGTAACTGATTACAACCCAGGGGCCACGGAATAGGCTGAAAACTTTCCCTGGAAAAAATAGGACCACTGAAAATGGGTGCACTACCCAGCAGCCCTCAACCAGTCCCCTCCAGCCCCCAGCCCTCCCCAGCCCCCCATCCACCAGCCCCCTCCATCCCCAGCCCCCTTCCCCAGCTCACCTCCCCATTCGAAGGCCCTGCTCCACACTAAGTTTGTTTGGGGAATATGTTCACATCGTTAAGCTCAAAAAAACTTTTTTTTTAGATTTTCATACTTTTATCAAATGAAGGGCGCTTTTAAACTTAAATTTTCAGCCATTTGAAAAAAAATCATTGGATAACAGGTTAACCACACCCAACATTTTTTAAACACCTTGGAGAATATCAATATACTAATTTAAACGCATTCCAGCAACTTCCTGTGATATTTAGAGATTAAAGGGCGCTTTTCACTTTGATGACCATTTGCCAGAGAATATGTAAGTTTCATGCGAAGCAAGATTCGTATTCATTTTCAGCACGCTCCAAAGTACCTGCCAACCAATTTTCAATTTTAGGCTGAATTTGTCCATTCACTGATCCCACGGTCTATAGGTGTACACAATATGATAAAACCATGAACTTGAATGTGTCTGTATATCCACAAGGTACTGATTTTTAACATTTTTTCACCATTATGTTCTATTATTTGTCCTTTTTCAAATTCAGAAATTAGATGGATTCGCTTGACCAATGAGCTATCAAGCATTTTAGGAAATTATGTTGTAAAACCTGAAATGAACAAGTGAACATTATTAGGATAAGAGATGAATAGTGTAAAGGGCAGTTGTAAAACACTGCATACCTTGTTTGTGAGTTTAAAATTAAGATATCATTTTGTAGTAAGTTACAATATGTGCTAAGATTTGCTATCAGGCAGATAGGTTGGGTCGTTTCCAAAACGCGCCTAAACAACTTGTTAAGTGGAATGTATATATCTGTAATTATCAATACAAGACATCGAAGCAAGCATTGTATACATACAGTAGGTCTATTGTTGTCTATACTTGAAAACACACCAGAATACGTTTGAAATAATGGGTAGACTACAACATTTAAATTTCGGATCATAGTTTGAAGAATTTATAATACATAGTTTGTGATGAGAAAGTATGTTGTGGCTGTCCAGGTTATACCATACATAGTTTGTGATGAGAAAGTATGTTGTGGCTGTCCAGGTTATACCATACATAGTTTGTGATGAGAAAGTATGTTGTGGCTGTCCAGGTTATACCATACATAGTTTTTGATGAGAAAGTATGTTGTGGCTGTCCAGGTTATACCATACATAGTGTGTGATGAGATAGTAGGTTGTGGCTGTCCAGAGTATACCATACATAATTTATGATAAGAAAGTATGTTGTTGCAGTCCAGAGTATCCCATACATAGTTTGTGATGAGATAGTATCTTGTGGCTGTCCAGAGTCTATGCATACATAGTTTGTGATGAGAAAGTATGTTGTGGCTGTCCAACGTATAACATACATAGTTTGTGATGAGAAAGTATGTTGTTGCTGTCCAGAGTATCCCATACATAGTTTGTGATGAGATAGTATCTTGTGGCTGTCCAGAGTCTATGCATACATAGTTTGTGATGAGCAAGTATATTGTGGCTGTCCAACGTATAACATGCATAGTTTGTGATGAGAAAGTATGTTGTGGCTGTTTGTCAGAAAGTATGCTGTTACCATACTATATATAGTTTGTGATGAGAAAGTATGTTGTGGCTATCTAGGGTTTACCATACATAGTTTGTGATGAAAAAAATATGTTATTGCTGTCCATGGTATACCATACATAGTTTATGTTGAGAAAGTATGTTGTTGCTGTCCAGAGTATACCATACATAGTTTGTGATGAGAAAGTATGTTGTGGCTGTCCACAGTATACCATACATAGTTTTTGATGAGAAAGTATGTTGTGGCTGTCCAAATTATACCATACATAGTTTGTGATGATAAAGTATGTTGTGGCTGTCCACAGTATACCATACATAGTTTTGAAGAAAATATGTTGTGGCTCTCCAGAGTCTATTAATACTTAGTTTGTGATGAGAAAGTATGTCGTACCATACATAGTTTGTGATCAGAAAGTATGTTGTGGCCGTCCAGGGTATACCAAAGACTCAAAAACCGTTGGTCAGAATTTGTTGTAAGAAATATAAAAGACAATATGTAAACAAAGGGTATACATCACTACAATACCGTGGTCACCCAAGTCATTCATCACAAATTGGTACAACATTTGTAAAATGGGAGTTTTAACCACTTTTGTTAACCCTTACTCTCCCAAGGTTCCAAAAATAGAATAAGCTATTTCTGAAATTTTTGGAAAGAGGACTTTTTTAGCACTTTTTGTTCCATTTGTACCAAAACAAGTTCAACTTTTATGAAAGCTAACATGTTGAACTTTCCAAAAATGTGCATATTTCCGAACTCAAATATGCAAATTAGGTCATTGAATTAGCATATAAGGTCTCCAAAGATTATATCGTTATGACACGCTTGTGCCTTGTGGCTAGATAGCAAAAAACTATGGATATAATTTCTGAATCGTCCTTGGAAAGACCTTTCATTTGATACTATTCATGGATTTTTAGGAATCAGAAGAAAAAAAAGGGCGCAAATATGAAAAATTTGGTACATTTTGACCTAAAAATTATTCCCCGATTCTGTGAATAATCTATCTAATAGTGTATGGCACTAAATTTTCCAAACAAAATGCATTTTCCCCTTCTATGATGTCCAAAACTAATAGAATGCAGAAAAACAAGATGTTTACATCATCATTTGCAAAAAATTAAATAAGAAATTATGCAAATGATGTGCAAATTAGGTCATTTACCTCATTTGTTATGCACGAAAGTGTTTTTGTTTATTTCTGACCCAATTTCAGCCATTACAAGCTTCACAGCTACTTTTATGTTGATAGACTATGCTGATTATCTATTGAACACTTACTTCTGTTCATTCCACATGGAATTCATAAGAAATGTTTGCCGAAAAGGTCCAAATTTGTAAAGTCTTCTGCTATATCTTGTTGCTGCAAATAGAATTCAAAAAAAAATTTGCAACTATATTCATTCAACTTACTTTAGTTTGGTCTTCCCATAACCAGTTACCGAAGACCTCGTGTCGATCTCGGTCACTCTCCACCAGTACTTCCCACAGATGATAGTCTTTATCGGCTGCAGGGATGACCTTCGACCGTTGTATCTACTGCAGCCGAGCGTTCCGCTCTTCCTCCCTGGTTTTGAAGGCAGCTTTTTCCGCTGCAGTCGGATTTTCTTTGAGTGGTGATGGTGGCAAGACTGCAGCGGAAGGCCTGGAAGAGGGGCCTGGGCTCATCTTCAACGGTCTGTCCCTCTTCCTCTTGGGTTGGGGAGTAGCGGGCGGCTCGTCCTCTTCAAGCATACGCATAACATGTTATCGCATAACATGTTATTGTGGTTTCTAACCTGCCCCACAATTTTGTGGTAGCCGTGGACTTTTACAGCCGGGAAGCCCGGGGGTACATACAGGGGTCCAAAATGTTTGTTTTATCGATCTAGTCATCACCACAACAGTGGCATAGCCAGGGGGAGGGGAAAAGGATCATGGTCCCAAAAAATGGGGCATCAAAATAATGTACCAATACTAAGCCTATATACAAGCATTTTCCTCTAAATGGGCCTGGGGCACCCCCAACATGTGTATTTTGCCCTAACATGGGACCCCTACTCCACTTTCCCCCATAAAATTGTGATTTCGGCCCCTGAAATAATGGAACTTGGATTTTGTGTAATTGGGAATACACATATTTCAGTAGGCCTAAATTTACAATTTTGCCATTGGGAAATACATATATTTCAGTCCATTTAGAAATGTTATTATTGGGGTTCAGCTTTCAATTGTTTCATCCAGGCTATTATAGAAAGGACCTAAATCCTTTTTTTTATATGTGATTTTAGTGTCCCTTTTACTTGTTTCTCGTAACAAGCAAAAATCCCCGCTAATTTATCATTATAATTCTATAAGCCTTATTTTATTACTACACATTTACAATGTAGTACTTTCGCTATTTTTGGAAGAAAACACTCACCAACTCCGTAATTTGGAACAGATCACTATCCATCTCAGCAGGCTCTATATTCTCCTCTTCCTCAATCTGGTCGAGTTCTGGTACATCTTCTTCATCAGAAGTACCTTCCGACCCCTCTGAGTCATCATTATTCTGAAGAAAACATAGGAGTCGGAAGGCACGTTCGACGTTGTAACTTGTATCTCGCCATTTTATGATGTCGAATGTGCGAGGAAAAAAAAAAAAGGCGCAAATTAACGTCATCATCAGAGACCTTTTAGGCAAGTAGAGGGGGTGCATCTGTTATTGTAATAGTTCGTCTGAACGATCTATTTCTCCTCTATCCGTAGAGATTTTAAAAATTCCAATATAATATTTGGGCCGTTTTTTATAATTTTTTGATCAAAAAAGGTCCAAAATGGCCCGAAATCACAAATTTTGACATATTTTCTCCAAAAAATCACAAACATTGACCAAGTACAAATAAAAATCGTGTAGCAACCAACATTTCAAACTATCTTTATACTTTACCTGAAAAAAAAAAATATAAAAAATATTCACGTATGACATTCGTCTTTCAAAAAAAAAAAAAAAAAAAAAAATGCCGTTTTTAAAAAATGCACTTTTTAAAAAAAATGCACTTTTTTGTCACGATTTTACTCAAAAAATTTCAATCTAATCCCCCAACAAAATAACCATATTATGAAAGATCTATTCAATCTGGTTTGAATGAACTTATTTGCAGCTCTATAGGATTTTGGGAGGGTACTCAAAAATGTTTTTGGAAAATGGATCGTAACTGTCACGGTCACCGTGACGCTGGGAGAGTAAGGGTTTGTTAAAGTGTTTTGAAGTGGTTTATGATAGATATTGTAGAGGTTAAGCTAATTAAGCAACAGACATAAGAATCAACAGAATCTAAAATGATTCGAGATATGTCACAGAAATTGCATTATTTTGATCAAGAACAATGAAATTCCAACAAACCGTGTTTTTCAATATATTTTTTTTGTCTATGCTATACAAACTTTACAAAAATGTTGTCACGAGGTGCAAGCACATTAATATTTACTGATCATGATCTATTCCACATTTCAGCGTGTAATCAAGATCAAAAATGTTCGGTGTTTTTAATTTCGAATTTTTCATGATTCTAAAATTCATGATTTTTGATAATCGTAATCTAAAAATTCAGATTTAGGTTACCTCAAATTTCAAAAGGCAAGACCTTAAAAATGTTGAACCAATAATGAACCCCCCCCTCCCTTCCTCTTGGCTATACTACTGACTTTACAGCACAAACTTTTCAACGAAATATGTGTGCCTTAAGCAAATCGTAATTGTTCTTCATGTTCACTTCTCAGAATGTAAACGTGACTGCGCCAACTGCGGAGAAGTTTCCGACGACTGCAGAAGTTGTCAATGTCGCCCTGGCTATATTGGATTGTTTTGTGATGGTATGGTATATAATTTACGTACGTTTATATTCTGTTAAATGACATGAAGAACGCGAAGAAAACAAGGAGGGGTATCTTCTCAGGGTCACCTAAAATGTTATAGGATTCGAGTAACGTTTTTAGGACTTGGATTCGGGCACTCTTGACTCTGCTTCGGATGAGGGTGGACCGAGGATGTAGGGTGGACTATACTAAAATGTTAGTGTCTTACCTATATCCTTAATTGTAAGGATTTTTAAATGTTACTATAAGCTACATTACCCACAATGCACCACGAGTATTGGCGTCAGAATATTATTATTGATTGTGACCAGGCAATATATACAACATTACAGCAAGTGGGAATACGATATATGTCAACTTTTATCACTCCAAAATATTTCCTATATAGTAATTCCGAAAAGTCGTTCCTAATCGCTACCAAGTAATGGGTTACAATAACAAAAATGGTAATTTGTTTTTCAGCTATGCGATTTTTTTATATAAACTTATTAAAACTTTTGTTGGTCCCAAGTTTAAGATTAGGTAAAAGTTACAACAATCAGACAATGGAAATCGACAGAAAGATTTTTCTCGAGCCATGAAGGCCGAACTCCCCTGAACTGGACAGGATGCCAGTCCATCGCAGGTAAATGGAGTTGGATAACACGTTTGTACAAGAGATTATGAGAATTATTATAAGTACATGCTTTCCAGTGTGGTCCACGTTCCCGATGGGGAGATTTCCTGATTAGGAGATGGAGACATGCGCAGTGATCATAATTTAAGTTGTTGTTAATAAGTTCAGCTCTTAATATTTTTTGACTTATTAATTTCTGTAATTCGAAAGTTGTATACTTTGGAAATGATATTGTAATCAATATTTCTGTATAATTTGAGCTTTTGTTGGTGATTAAAATGTTCAAATCCGCTCTTCAAAAAGTATTTAAATTAATTTCGAAAGATTACATTAAAATATCCTGGTGAAAGTTAAATTTGCGCCGGTGAAGATGGAGAAAATAATTTAATTGGTCTGATACACCAATAAATTTTGTATATTTCGCATGCATTTTTCTTACCTTTGGTTTAAAATTATTTAACCGTTATGTATTTTTTAAAGCCATTTGAATTTGAAAAGATGCATTGTGGGTTATAAGGACAAAACACTTTTGATCGGGAGAACTCATGTTGGGAGCGTGGACTGGACTGCTTTCTAAAGCGAATCTTTAAAAAGCTTTGATTTTTGCCAAAACCCCTGTATAAAACTACAACGATATTGATTTCAACATGTTTGATTATTTTGCTCTTAAATCATTTCTCTTTTAGGTAAATGTCAAGATTTTTATCGTGACTGCGGGAACAAGTGGAAGAAATACTATTGCAGTAAAGCCAAAAAAGTGCGAGATCTGTGCCCACTTATGTGCGGAGTTTGTGGTAAATGAATTTCGCTTTAAATATTTAAGCACCGTTTGGGGAGTACGAAACGATCAGAGGCCGCTTTTATTACTTGAAAGTTTGTAATAATACGTATTCCCAAAGCAATACAAATCACCACAACAAGAACTGCGGACTTTGGGAAAAGGGCACAGTCCACAATTTCAGATTATAGCTTCACTGAATTGTCAATTCAGGAAAAAAAAAAATCCACTTATTTGTTTTGGTACCCTACCGCTATTGGCTTCCGTAGAGGTCCATATCTAACTAGGATCAGGTTTAAGTTCTTAACAACCTAAAAATATAAATAATTGAATAAACTTTCGATCTTCAGCAAACTTAGCAATATCATTTTAATTACTTAAAATAAATCGATATACATATATACTTGAATGGTATGAAAACGTTTTCTAGTTGCATAAGGGTACATCGTTCACGTTTAAAAAAAAATAGACCTTTTAAAATTTGAATTAGGAAAACCAATTTAAACAATGTCACAGGGCTGAAATATAATGTACTAATTGTATACTGGACAAATCTTATTGATAATCAAAAACTGGAGGAATGTTGGCTGTCGTGCACAATTCACGCACGCTATAGACCTTTTCATATCGAACGTAGCCGAAAATAACCGAACATAGGTACATTGACCAATCAATAGCTGGAGGAATAAAACGGGCCAATCCGATCAAGCAACCAAACCGCAACAATTGCGCGTGTGCGTATAATAATGTTTTTCCGAATACACGAATCATCACGAAAGAAATCTGCCAATCAGAATCTGGAGGAATATTCGGCCAGCCAATCAAAATCCGGGAAATTTACGCGCTAGTAGAAACAAGCCGACGACACGTGTAACATGACTCGACTAACTGACTAAGCTGATCGAATTCAGCGCATATGGCCTTGCCGGCCCTACGTAAAGTTTATAGCCGGCCGGCCGGCCAGCACTGCAGTCTAGTAATAGCGGACGCGTCGGAGCCGGGGGACAAGTAATGTAGGTCTATCTGACTATTCTTATATTAACGTCTTGCAAGGTTAAAAAAAATCATTTCAATGCCCCAAAATTGTATAGGCCTAGTACAAAGTTGTAAAAAAAGACAATATCCTGAGAAAAATAATCGGTTTTACCATTTGCCATGCCGTAGGATCAGCCTTCAGTATGCAAACGGTGGCTTATAATGTGCTGGAGTTGACACCAACAAAATGCGATGATATTAAAAACGGATTAGCCATAGCCTAACGTTAAACTTACAGCAAGTTAGTGCACACGACGACTGTACGGTGTGATGCACAGGTGTTTCTAGCGTTATGGCAACCTATCATCATGTAGCCTAGTCCTAGGTTAGTAGGCTATATAGCCTAGCCTAGGTTGCCATAACGCTAGGAACACCTGTTTTGTGGTGGGCCGTGCGCCCGTAGGCTAGATCAGTAAACGCACAGAAATCAATGACAACGCCAGCATACAAAAACGGATTAAAGTAAAAGAAATTACGATAAACTATGGTTAGGTTAACTTGTCATTCGTTAAGTTGGCCTGGGACCCTCGCTGTCATTTGGGTCGATTATTTCATTTTTAGTGCCTAGCCTAGGCTTAACGTTATTTGATTTCTGATTTGCTCTGTTGCTGTACCAAACGCTTCCTTTATTTCAAGAAATTCACTCATCTTCGTGCCTGTCAGCGTTCTTTTTTTAACCTTTTAATTTTAGCGCGGTGCTTTGCGTTTTGTTTACAAACATCATTCATGTGGCTGTTATTTTGCTTTTCTCCTCTTTTGATTAGTTCACCATAACCACGTGAATATTTCGGCCATGTGACATTATTTAAATAAAATTTCGGAAATTACCGATTGAATATGAAAAGGTCAATAGAAACGTCCAGGGTAGTTTAACAAATAAAATGCTGGGGATAATTTCCCTTAATTAACCAACCAATCAGCTGCAGGGAACATTATGGATAACAATACGCGCGAGTATTATCAACATTTGTTTGTACGCACGTACAAATACTATGTACAGCAAGTCAGTAAATCCATTGCATACTTACGTACATACATTCGTACGTACGTACAGTGTGTAAAATGCATTAACGTTTTGTATGCACACGTAAAAGCTAAAAACGTAAATTTGCGTCAAAGTTCAAATTGCTTTGCTTGTAGGCCTTGTACTGTTATGGGAATTTTTTAGTTTTCAAAAAAAATCCGAACGTAATTAGAAGTGGACAAATAATCAGGTAAGATTCAAGTTGAAATCGGCTTCACGAACGATTATGACAGCATATGTTCAATCAAAAAACTTACACATCTTTGGTTCAATGCAGGCCTAGAATGTGTACGCAAATATGCTGATTTTGTGAATGTAATACTGTGTGAGGCTTTGGGGTTCACATTCCCTCAGCATTCCTATTTGAAAAATAATAATAATATATGCAAAGTTTAAACACAAATTTTGGACGTAATTGGGCAGTGCTCGTTCAAATTTTAAAACGGCGGTATTCAGTGACAAGGGCCTAATGGTATGAAATTGTGCCGTTGACCTGACACAAACATAAGAAGGCAGTGTCGAGTGCTATCGACTTCTATCCCTACTTATTTGTAAACAAGACGGCTGATTTTCGATATCGGGAACACTTTTGTGAATTTAGAAAATACAGTTTATGGGAAGTTTTCAGTCTGGCATAGAATTTTATACCCAAATCACGCTACAATTCAAGTCTCTGAATAGTTCGGTGAAGTGTCCATTTATGCATGCATATACTGTTGATTAGTGTGTGAAAACGCATTTTTATACCCTAGTGAAATGTGCAGACGATCAGTAATCCCCCAGCATTTGAATGGTTCTTTATAGTCACGTGAATTGTGGCCATGTGATTTTATTTGAATTAGATATCCAGAAATTTCCGATTCCGATATGAAAAAGTCTATGGGCCGCTGGGACAAAGTGCATATAGAAAATGCTTTAATCGTTCAGCATACGTGTGTTATTGAGGTAATTCCCTGCAGCAACTGCAGATGATTGGCTGGGTAACAAAGGGAAAAATCCCTCAGCAGATGATTGGTCGAAGTACGAAGGTAATCCCGTTCGGCTAAACTCGATTTGAATAGGAAAAGATATTTAGTACATGCATGGAAAATGCTTGCGTACTGCTCTTGTGTTGATGAACAAATGTGTTTTTCAATGTGCTATTCCATATCCGGCACTTGATATTTGATAATTAAAGTTCACCGAATGATTAACTTTTCCTGTAAATTACTTAAAATGCATATGATTTTTCTAGCAAAATTAAGTTAATTAGTTTAATAAAGACTTATTTTAGAATGCAAAATGACTACTATACAGTGTATTATAGCTGCATAGGGTGCTGTATAGTGTAAAAGATTAATGAAGAGATTATATTCACTAAATATTCATGAAATTTTCACTGCTTGAAAACCTGCAATAGCTAAGGAGAGAACATAGACCGATTGTATACTTGTCTTTGGACAGTGAAATTCTTATTTAAAACTATTTTTTCCGAAATAAAGTCCGATATTCGGTTATGAATCAATAAATAATCGATTATGAGGAAATACAAGAACAAATTTTCAGGTTCAATGAAAAATAAAGCGAAAGTTTGTCAGACGATTTTGCACTTTCATGCAAAATGTGGCCAAACATTTCAACGTGGTGCATATTTTCACATATATGATATACCGTGCGCATTCTTTCGTGACTGGATGTGCGTGTGTATGTTCCATCTCAAAGACATTCTCCTTGGCGTTTTTTGAAATGGAACGCACACACGCACATTCAGTCACGAAAAATACTGGAAGCGTTTTAATAACAAAAAATAACATTTTTTATACCGAAATTTTCTCCATCAACGGAATGTAAATGCACTAACACATTTCCGTCACGTTCAACTTTCAAAACAAAAGTAGAAAAACATTCGATCGAAATCGGCTGACATTTTACCATTTTCCAGCTTTTTACATTTAAAACATTAAGATGCAAATATGTATGCTAATCTGGAATGTATGACTGGGCGACGAGGCTGTTTTCTTATGTATATCCTTTGAGTTTGAATTACGTATCATAATTTTAAAAAAGCTTGCTGCGAATTCCAAGTGATCAAAAGTGTGTACCATTATCCTTAACAGATTGTATAGCAGCAACAGTTTTTAGAGTTGTTGGTTCAGGAAAAAATCGTTACATAAATATTTTGAGTAATCCATCCAGTCATCCCAAATTATCCACGTCTTGATAATGCATCAGCTTAAAAATGTGAGAAATATTTCTATACCCCAAATTGAAGACTATATGTCTTCATGTCCATAGACCGTTCGAACCAATTCGCACTAGAACTCCTACAGATGGTGTGTGTCAAAACACAAAATGAATAAGATTATGTTATATATTTCTAGCAAAGATTTATTTTTCTGAGATCAACTTTGATTTATCTTGTTTGTGTGTTCTTCTTTGTATTTCTTAGAGCCAGCATCAGATCCCAATTTCGTATGCGATGATGAAAAGGGAAGATAGACTCATAGAGACCATCACAAGTAACAAAACAAATGTTGATATTAAACTACGACAATGGAAACGTTATTGTAGACTTTACCTTCAATACAACGCATCAATATTTTAAAAGGTTAAAATGTATTTTCTAAATTGTTAGTTCCGTGATCAACAACAAGCCATGTTGCAACCACTTTTGTAATACAGACCCCTATTGTCATAATTACTACAAGAGTGGTCGCGAGCGCTGCTACAATAGTTTTCGTACCGTTGCAACTATTGAATAAACAAACACGATTGTAATAATTATTACAATAGTGGTTGTAATTACATTAGTGGTTGCAACACATCCATCATTTCATAACAGAAGCCATGTCATACCGACGACTTCACTTAACGAGAATAAGAAAGTTTGTGTTGAAATATTATGTACACTTGATGTATACCTTGAATAATGGAGAAGAACTTACAAACAGAATTTTGAAGAAAAAACTGTTTTGTTTCGCTCTGTTGGAAGATCCAGCTTTGATTGGGATGACATATGTTGTATGTAGAAAGTAACGAGTAACGGCACACCTGTCACTTTCTTAACAAATGTTCGTGCATATCATTGAAATTTAATTTCACTTTTTATTTCTACTTAATTACTTTTCTTCAAAATTCTGTTACTCCCTGTACTGACCTGATATTCAATGGGCGTAAGTCACAAAATCACAGAGAACATTCATAATAATTCAATAAAATACACATTAGACTTCTGAAGAAATTGCGGTTGTTATGCCATTTGTATTATGATTTCAGTCATTTGTACACATTTATGATAGAACCTTTTAACTTTAATATTTCACTGACGGTGAACAATTTTTGATTTCTATCCCAAAGTGTCTATCTTACTGCACTTTCTACTATAGAATAACACATTTTGATCTAAAACTTAAATCTTAGTATATGGTTATATATAGAGAGTAACAAAGACATGTCTGATTTCAAATAGTGTTACTAAAGTTTCGGATAGGCATTGTAGTTCTTAAACGCCCGTGAGAAACCGAGGATCCTAGGTTTGCTAAATTGCCAGGCTGACGCAAATAAACTTGAATTAGTCTTTTCATAATTAATTTTAAGTTTTCAGTTATTGAATGTCTTAAAGTAGCTATTAGCTTAATATTGCAAGCCACTTTCTATGTAAGCATTTGGCAGACCGAAGTATACACGACAAGATTCAGCTGAATCGTTTAAATCTAACAATCATTTTGAATTATTTTACTAATAAAGAAAATATAATATTTAAACAAATAGAATAAGATGATTAATGAATAAATAGATTTCAAAGTGACCGTCATTAATTTTTTTTCTTTTATCTTACAAAAGTAAGCCGTTGGTAAGCGTGTAAGAAGGAACTACGTACATTACTTCGTTTCCATGTTTCCGTCGTTAAATTGAAAACATCAAGCTTAATGATCAGACACATATCCATCTTCACGAGAGAGGAGAATCAGAACTGTGAGCAAACCGTTGTGACGTTTTGGTTAACTTAGATATGTAACATGTTCAATGCTAGTAAGTCACAAACTTCAACAAATATTCCGGAGGAAACCTATAACATTAGATCCTTAAAATTAAGGATTTTTTGTAATGCAATTGTTACGGACTAATAATAAAAAAAGTACCAGAAGAATGCCAGAAGATAAAAATCAAGATCAGTGGCTTTTGATTTTGAAGAGAATGTATTCAAAATTTCAAACCGTGTTCTTATCAAATGACTGATTCTTAATATTATGAAACCTAACTATATATCCTAACCTGATACGGCGACAGTGAAGATGATGCGCTACCTGTCTGGTCTCTCTGTGGGCGACGCTTCGCTTTTTAAGTTTTAGTATTCAAATATGTATGATCCAGTATCCACTTCCGCAAAAAATCCTGTAACAATCTTGATGTGGTGATTTCTCTCAAAGTTTCAAGTCCGCTTATGAGCTCATTGAAATAATTTATAAGAGCTGTAAGATTCACTTTGTATGATATATATATCGGCAGACAGTTTAAGACAAAAGTGATATCTGAGTGTAAGCAGAAGCAAAAGACTTTGAATCAAGTTGACCATATGATAAATATCCATTATATATGAATGAATAAAGGCTAGTCAGTAAATTTCCGATGTAAAACAATAAGAAAGTTAATCGTAAACTGATAAAATCTCGCCGATTATCTTGAAGACAGTCTCTTATATAGACTTCAAGCAGTTTTTATATTTAGAAATAGGCGTAGCAGGGCGTAACCTTCTGATGAATGTTTTAATTTTGGAAATCTTGTCACAACGTTCCAAATCGAGAAGATTGTGTCAACAGGTTAGTATGAGTCATTGTTTGAGATCATGGTAAAATTTTCTGGAACTGCGCCTACCAGTTATTGAATCACAGTGTTATTGCGCAATTTTGTCACCCTCTAGAATGTCGTTGATATCTTGTGAAAGGTCGCATGTGACACTCTCCTCTTGAAGAAAAGTTGAGAGCTGCGATCGAAACTTTGCTTTTCATTTGCTCTTTATTTCTCGATCTACAGTGTGTAAATGCATAAACGCCTACAATGTAGTTGTGTTCATGGTGGTATGATTTTATCATACTTTATTGATAAACTGATAACTTATAATACATAATATGAATTACAATACAAACAGTGTGTTCACCTATGCATCTTCTAAAAAACTACAATCTTATGATTATCTATACTCTTGACAGAGTATCTGGCATCACATTGGCTTTTCCACGAATGTGATAATTTTTTTAATCATATACTTGAACAATCAATTACCATCTCATTAATTGGTGATGTGTATTCTTCATCTTGTACATGAAGGTCAAGTGGTTGTGATCAGCAAACACAATAATTGGAAATGTTGTTGTCCCCAACTAAACATCAAATTCCTGAAGGCTCAATAAGAGAGCTAATGTTTCCTTTTCAATGGTTAAATAATTTCTTTGATGTTGTTTAACTTCTCGGAGAAGTAAAAAATTGGATGGTCAATGCCATCTCCATCCTCTTGCATTAACATTACTCCAACGCCAACGTCACTGGCGTCGACTACTAATTTGAACTGTCTTAAAATTTGAAGCCTGCAAAATTTGAGAAGTTATCAAAATTGTCTTCACTTTGTCAAATGCAGACTGACAAGCATCTGTCCAAATGTATTTAGCTTTCTGGGGCCGTCTACTTCAGTGATTTCTCCCTGACTGACAAAATAGGTCCTGCAAAAATACTTTCGAGGAGTATGAGGCTGTTATGTCCCGATTATACTCTAATACACAAATTGAACAAAACTGAAACAAATTAAGATGAATTGGTTTATTGCCATTGATTTTGGGCAACATTTGATTATGTAGTCTGGTAGTCACTTGTCAGCGCAATTGTCATATTGATTTTTCATATTGATTGCAAGAAATCTGAGATGTTATCGATCACACATCCACATAGGAGCTTACATGTGTTTTCTAACAATCAATAAAAATAATTGAAAACCGGAATTGACGTTACCAGCACGGCGGCGTGACACTTCTGAATTTGTTTATGGGACGATACCTTTCCTTTAAAAAAAAGTTTGAAGAATATTACACGCCTAAAGATAATGAGCCGTCTCCCCTTTAATATATCAGAAAAGTTTTGTTTACATCAAAAAATAAGTCGAAACCTACTGTAAATCTCCTATTTTCAAAAGTCATAGGCTATTTACTTATAATCTAAAGGTTTTTTAAGAGGTCATTCATCTGTAGATAGATAACGGAGATAGTTGTCGAATCAATAGTGTGGGCCTAATTGCTTCATTTGTTTGGCGACGAACTGGGAAGACAATGAAAAACTGTGCGGAATGAAGTTGATGGATAGTGTCAAATTATCATTTCAAAAGAAGAAAAAAATAATGATTAGATTTTTTTAATATAAAATAGTCCAAATTAACGGCAATGATGTGGCTGCTCTTAATTCAACTTTAGGCGGAATTGATTGTAAGCCTACCAATATAATAATGTGATTCACCATATTCATAACTTATGCGGAAAATCGATCACCGAAATTGGGCAACGAAGTGTTTAAAATCGGTGTTTGTTTAAAAGAAAAATTTGATTTATTCCGGCAATATAATAATGAATTAAAAAAACTCTGATACAAAATTCGCAATCAGAGACTGGTCTCCTGAGAAGAATTGAGAAATCTTGTTTACTAAGGCGTTTAGAGTCATTCATCATTATTTAATGTATTTGAGATAGTGATTGGTTACTAAGTTTACAACCCATAAACATAATGAAAATATTCAGCGATGCATAAGGTGAAGTACAGTAAGAAAAATCAAAACTCTACACGCATTGAGCTGAGTCATTTTATTTACTCATTTCATCTAAAACACATCATTAATCCGAAATCATTCCCTTGGTAGTGTTTTCTTTTACTGGTTAGAGGCAAAAGTATGCTATTTATTCGGGAGTGCTTATAAATCAATATTATTATGTGATTAGATTCAATCCTCACGCACTGCCCTGAAAATCAGAGTTGGTTTTCGAGAAGAAAAAAATTGCAACCTGGAAACAATGGAGAACAGAATCTTTATGTTACAACTTGTATTTTTCATCAAGTATTTCATGTTAGTGGTTTGTATAATTGACGAATTTCCTTACATAAACCAGGATGAATACTTTGACTTGAAAGCAGATGACCTGGACGCATGGTCTGCAAATAAACGTGAAAATACTTTTTACAACTTTTTTGTGGAGAAACGATCAGGAACAGTGTACAATGAAGACGAAAAAAGGCAACTAGTAGATAAACATAATGAGTACAGACGAAACGTCATTCCAACGCCCGCAAATATGCAAATGATGGTAAGTCGACGTCTTTTTATTCGAATTAAGAAAATTACAATCAGTGTATCATATAATATTTATCATGTCAACGTCAATTTAGATCTTACTGACTGCCCGTTATACCTGCTGGCACAGCAGCCAGGATCTTCCACTTCTGCTTGTCATTGGCCAACTTCTCGAAGCTCTCCAAGGTAGTGCCCATCTCTCTGATCTCTGCCGCCACCATGTTGTATTGAGCGTGCCACGCTTTCTCCTGCCCTTTGGAGACTAACGTAATGCTGTCTTGATGACGGTTTCTGGTTTTCTTCTCAGGATATGGCCGATCCATATCCAATGTCTCCTTAATATAAGAGTGGCAATGCCATTAAATTAAGATCATATCATCAAAAATTTCCCCATTTTTGATGTTTAAATGTTTCTGACCAAGCTGAGCTGTTGGAAAATCTAGTGCTTATGATTATGGTTATTACCATGGAGTTAATTATTCAAAATGGTTACCCTTTTAGCGAATCCCGGGACCGAAAAGCCCTGTCCAACTGAAAAGCGCCTAATGGATAGGCCTACCATTCTAACAAATCCTGAAAAATATCACTTAAGAGTGCATGGCCATGACCAAAAGCATACTGGAGTTCGTCTGACGCCAATACATATGGTATTTAAATCACAATGCGTCTGCTGCTTGTATATAAGTAAACATCCTCTGACGTCAGAATGTTTATGTTATCATACTTTAACACCGTTATACGAATGATATCACGTGAGCATATAAATATTTCTTACAGTCGTATTCGTAATACTTGTAAAAGTTAAGTAAGAAGAAGCATACATTAAAAATGTAATAAAGAGTAAAACTGTTGTGATTTTGTGCAGGGCCGTAGCTAGTTAAAATTTTGTGGGGAACAAACTGATCCATGTTTACTATGTTGGCGCGTTATCGCCAATCCAAATCACGAGATATTCGTCTGCGTCCATGTCACAGCTTTAGAGTGTTTGGTGGGGTCCAGAGGAAAATCCCGGATGGGAGTCTAGAATGAAAAACAACCGGAAGCTCATGGAATATGAAGCAATCATGCAATAAATATTCAACATTGTTGGAGAAACAATTACTAAAGAAATATTTCATTGCATTTGAGCTTATGTTTGCTCATTATTCAGTTATTGGATAGGGTCTATCTGCCTACTTTCAATAAAATGCATGAAAACAAATCTTCTGCAGTATTCTTGAGGCAATTATTTCTGCCTCTATCTGCCTTCATCTGCTAGCTACGGTCCTGATTATATGTTATGCACGAATTACCCACAATGCAAATTTTCTTAATTAAACCTCGATGCAAAAATATAATGGTGCGAGATATATCATGATCGCGGATGGTAGATATCCATAGTAAGTTTCCCAATTCTAATTTATTATGTTAGTTCTGCTTTAAATTATGGTTTAACTAAGCACATATTCTAAAAACAATATTTTTTGTTATCCTGAGGGAATCACAAAATTCGCAAAAATTGTAATTTTGTAACAATAATACGAAATGTAAAGTATATTATTTCATTGATTAATTACAACATTGTATATTTCTAAAGTAATCTCTGCCCAACGCGTGCATTATATGAGTATTTGTCGAGTACTATATATGATAATGCATGATTTGTCATTTATTCATTGCATTAAAGAATTTAGTCTTGTAGGAAACATGTCCATAAAATGTAATATACGACAAAAACAAACAGATCAGTGTAAAAAACTACACTGATACCTTGATCATTTCAGCAAATATGTCACCCATTCGATTATTATGGACTTCCCGAAGTCTATTGATAATTTCATATTGAAGGTTTGAATAGAAAAAACTGCATTGTATATTGTGCAATATCTCACCCTCAAGAACTTATTTGACCACTTCTTCCTCAATATTAACAAAATTTTACCAATTTTACAAATTGTTTTCAATTTTATTTTAAATTCTCAACCGAGAAGAAAGTATCCCCCAGGAGGCAGTTTCTCCTGTCCCCAATTCCTACACCAGTGCTTCCTACGCCTCCGTATTCCGTACTACATATTACAGACATTATATCATGACAAAGTTATTGTATGGTTGCACTACCCCACTACCAGACTGCTAACCGTAACCGCACTTGATTGATTATCATTGGCGGCGATCCGGGGGGACGGGGGTAACATGTCCCTCGATAATTTTGTTGGGTGGGGGACAAATATCATTATGTCCCCCTAAAAATGAAGCCTTATATAAAGCCTATATGGCTGGCTACACCACTGTATAGGTTCGTCCCCACAATGTTGAAAAGAAATCGCCGCCTTTGTTGATTATTTCAAACTGATGATGATGACGATGGTGGTGGCGATGGTGATGTTGATGATGATGATGATGATGATGATGATGATGATGATGATGATGATGATGATGATGATGGTGATGATGATGGTGGTGGTGGTGGTGGTGGTGGTGGTGGTGGTGGTGGTGGTGGTGGTGGTGGTGATGGTGGTGGTGGTGATGATGATGATGATGATGATGATGATGATGATGATGATGATGATGTTGTTAATGATGATGATGATGATTATCATCATCATCATCATCATCAACAACAACACCAGCAGTATCATCAGGATCATCATCATCGTCTTTTTGTCCTTATCATCGAACATATGATTCATTATTTATTAATTTACCTTTATTTCAGGAATGGGATGATGACCTTGCAACACAAGCCCAAGTATGGAGTGACAGGTGTGAATACAACCATCCACGTAAAGCCGATGGGACGCGTATTACAATACAGGTCAAAATCTTTACCTGGCTGAAGGGAAACCAACAGCTAGACCCAAATTACTAAGACCACTCTTCTTGTGGTATAACGAAATCAAATATTACCATTATGATGCAGAAGCAAATAGATGCCAAACACCTCCGAAAAAAACATGTGGACATTTCACGCAGGTAACATGAACTATTCCACGTTATGAATTAGCAATCCGGGAAAAACCGTTATTTTAGAAAGCACACAGACTATCAGAACATTATAATTAAAGACATTTTATGAAAGGGAGATAGCAATCCATTCAAACATATTACCCATAATGCAGCATGTGCCTTATACATTTTACTGCTGCAGTAGATGAACTTCAAATAAACCTAATGCAATACAATAGCTCTACAAATAAGCCAAAGATTTAAGAAAGGGTTGCTATCTCAATTTGAAGAAAATAGGGGATTAGACGGATACATTCCTTAAACGAATATTTTCGTGAAATTTTAATTTCATATATATGATAGAGAACTATTAAAGAAACAAATTGATGTGAAAACCATGTTGATATCTTAGTCTGCTTAGAAATTAAACATTTAAAAAAAAAATGCCAAATACTGGCCAATTACTGGCCAAATATCCATTGAAAATCGGCCAAATCTGGCAACAAAAAAAACACACAAAAACGGCTAAATCAGTTTCCAATGCACTGAATCATTAAAAGAAGTACCAAACGTTTTAAAATACAAGATAAAGATACATATTTGTTTTCGCTTTACACAAAAGTTTTCACAAAGTCAAATGTAAACAAATATTATTTGACTGTAGGGCCTATATTAAGAGTTTCAACGCTCTGATATCACAAATGCTAAAAATAGATGTATGCGAGTAATTGTTTTACGAGTTAAAAGTGAAATTAAAGAAAGAATAAGTTTAGTTTAGCAAAATATTCAAACGGCTAAAATCGGCCAAATTTCATTTGGCCGGCACCGCACAAATTTTACCGACTAAACAAGTCTCAAAACGGCCAAATTGTTCATGTTTGGCCGATAAATGGCAACCCTGAAATAGATACATTTTATAGAAATACATAAAAAATTGCTTTGGAGCCCCAAGTATGACATCATGCTGTAACTACACTGTATTCTATGCAAACCAATATGGCATATTAAAATATTCATCTAAATTTGTTGTTAGATGGTTAGGATTCAACCATTGATGACTTTTGTTGTGTGTTAAATGTAAATGTTAAAAAGCTTTTATTATTGTTGGTTGAAGTTAATCTTGTAATATGTAAATTTCCGTTCATTGTGAGTAAGAATAGAAGCATTGTTATTCAAATGGCAATTTAACTTATTTGTATGATTGGAATAGTTATCGAATGGGATTTAGAATGTTGTGAGATAGATTGGTGTTAGATATGTCAGCAATTGAAGTCCCACAAAGTAAAGATTAACCACAGATATCTGGATGTTGGTTAAAACATTATCATTAACTGATACATTTGTGGGTAGTCAGGTAATAATCGAGCAGGTTTGTCATTATGAAATTATATAAGGGCATTCCGCAGTCTGTGACGGACCACGGAATAGCTCTGACAGACCCCTACAATCTTGGAAAATTCGCAATCTGTGACTTTTGTGACGCACATAGGAATGGCTCTATTGTAAACATTCGTTAGCTTATTTTCTTTAAACTCTTGAATACCGCCAATTAACCAGAACAGGTAATACATAGAAGTTTTTTTTAATTTGCTTTGTATAGGTTGTGTGGGCCAAAACAAAGCGAGTTGGCTGCGGAGTTCAATTCTGTCCAACTGCGGAAGATTATGATGAGAATAAAAAGTACAAAAACGTTTGGATTGTAACTTGCAACTACTCACCCAGGTATGAAGCAAACTCAATCATGTTCTTTTAAATAATATGCAAATTATACATTATTGCATAATTATGTTCATACACTCTACAGCTGTAAAAACGCGTATTCGCATATAATGCTTGTTAACTTAAGGCTATGTTGAATTTGTGCCACCATTCAGTATAATCAGATAATAGGTGATCTGGTGATATCTAACGACGAGATGAGTCAATAACAAAAATAGCAGGTAGCTGATGTTGCAATATATGGATGAAATTTGTCGGGCATGTTTATCGGGAGGGTGGGTTAGAGCAGCTTGCAGTATGTGGGAAAATTGAGGGCAAAAGAAGTAGAGAAAGGCAGCTAGTTAAATATGTTCAAAGCTTCAACAACTGGGCAACCAACAACAGCCTAAGTAGCATTTATCTCTAAACATAAATGACTGGAGGGCCATGATCGCCAATGTCCGTTCCAGACTCAGCACCTAGAGAGAGAGATACTAGGGTCTAGATATCGTACAGCAGGCAATATTCCAAGTAAGGACCATTTAAAAATGATGCAAATGTTTGATGTAAATGGGCCATTCTCCAGCCTGTCACGTCCGTAACGTAACAGAGAATGGTTATAGCAGACCTCTATGCTCTCCCAAGGATCTAATAGGGCCATTCGCCAGCCTGTCACGTCCGTTACGTAATAGAGAATGGTCCTAGCAGATCCCTAGGATTTCCCAGGAGTTTACTAGGGCCATTATCTAGGCTGTCACGTCCGTTCCGTAATGGAGAATGGCACGTATATATTTGAATATATGCCTAAATGTAAATATTAACATATAATGAATATACATACTGTACTGAATAAAACTAACATAATTTGTTAACATAATTTGTTCAGACTCAGCATATCGTACAGCAGGTTGGACCATTTTTGCAAATGTTTATATATATATATAACAGAGAATGGTTATAGCAGATATAATATACGTCCGTTACGTAATAGAGAATGGTCCTAGCAGATATATATATATATATATATATATAAATATATATATAATGAATATATATATATATATATATATATATATATATATATATATATATATATATATATATATATATATATATATATATATATATATATATATATATATATATATATATATATATATATATATATATATATATATATATATATACATATATTATATATATATATATATATATATATATATATTTATGTATATATATATATATATATATATATATATATATATATATATATATATATATATATATATATATATATATATATATATATATATATATATATATATATATATATATATATATATATATATATATATATATATATATATATATATATATATATATATATATATATATATATATATATATATATATATATATATATATATATATATATATATATATATATATATATATATATATATATATATATATATATATATATATATATATATATATATATATATATATATATATATATATATATATATATATATATATATATATGTATATATATATATACATAAAACATTTCCATCATTTTCATGTGGGTCTTAAATGGAGTATATATACTAAAACTTTGTTCTAAAAAATATTACCATTACCATGCACTGTTCGAAGATGTTCGAAAATAAAATCGCAAGTAAATGGAAAACTTTTTTTACTTTCTTGAAACAGCGGTAACAGACGTGGATTGCCTTATCAAAAAGGAAGTCTAGGTTCGTCGTGCAATCTAGGTTTAAGTATCAATGGACTCTGCAGTAAGTATGCACACTAACTCTGTTTATCCTAAATATACCTCATTAAAGGCTGAAAGGAATACTTCAGTGGTCGATTGAAGCAAATTCATCTCATATGAACGAGAACTTCAAAAGAAACACAATGATGATGAAACTATAAATCATTCTGTTATTTTTATGTAGAATTGACTGTGTTGAAATCCTACTGTAAAATGTCGGCGCCCTCGTCCTCACTTTTTTAACAATTGCTAATGTAATTTTGCTCGTATTAATATCGTTTTGCTATTTTTTTGTAATTCAGTGCTTTTTAAGCCAAAAATTCTCAAAAAAAAATATAATAGAATACATCAAGGATGATGTAAAGTCGCATATAATCTGATATCAGTCTTTTTCATAATAATGAGGCAATACTAGAAATTTGGATATCTCTAAATACTTTTTCACCATTTTTTTTTTTAAGTCTTCTTTCATGTCAAATTTTCAAAAAAAGTGGACTTGACCACTGAATCCCTTCTTGTATAGGCTGACTGCAAGCACTCAATGAGATTATACATCGATTTATATATCACCTTTTGCCAGGGCCTCAAAGCGCTGGACCAAATAAGCCACCTAATAAGTTCTCTTGCAGCCAGACGAATCGGCGCATAGGCAGATAGGAACTTGGGCTTGACTGGGTCAGGATGAGACAGGACGGGAAGTCAATGACGCGCTTTCACGCTTCTCGAATAGTGTTCAGAGAAAAAGGTAGGGCGTGACTTTCCAAAGATGAGATAAGGAACATAACATTAATACATGCAGCGATATAGTACGATGTGTGTTGATATGTGGGTGTATGTGTGTGTGGTCTGATTGGGGTGGGGAGCGGGGTCAATTTTCGGCAATACATAGTTCGCTAAGTGTGTAATCAGTGGATCCCTGTCAGCCTGTGTTACATATGTGGTAAATCAAAATAGTAATCAGAAAAGATAGATAATGTTTTTTGTTAGGGATTACGATCGAATCGAAATTCTTTGGTCACCCCAACACACATTCAGAAGGTGGCCCGCCCCCCCCCCCTCCTCCGTGGAAGGTCCAAAATGATATCGTAAATACAATCTGAATAATCCAAAATTGGTCAGACAAAGCACGTCTTTCGGTAATATTTATCACTAACTTTTTGGCTCTGGATAAGTTTAGAATGTGCAGCACGTATGATTTTGCTGATAAAGTATGCATTCAGTCATGCAATTAATGTTATATCCTTTTCTTCCAGGTGACTGCGCAGGAAGTGGGGATCAAATTGTGGCAAGTATTTTTTCAGATTTTGATTGCATGTTTTGCTGTTTGATTTGAAATATAAAGGCCGTGACACACCGAACGCGACGCGGCGAGCAATTTTTCAGATAATCAGACAGGAAACAGATATTATAAGATGCTTTGACTTTTTGCTTACACACGATGAAGTTTACAATTGAGGCTTTCTGGTGATACTGGAAAATATGCTAGAAATGCTTTTTTGTTCAAACTGTGGAGAAGTCGTTTTTAGTAGGGCGCGATTTTCTGTTGCGACGCGAATTTTGCTTTAATTGACATAGAAACGCCCTTTTAATTAATTTTCAGTTATCATCTGAATAGTCTTACGATGACGATCTTTCTCTGAAAACAAAAGGTGGACATGTTTCTTTTCCTTTGCTTTATTCAATTTTGTTTAAAAAATCGCTCGCCGCGTCGCGTTCGGTGTGTAATGGCCTTAAGCAATTGAAAGTCATCCAAAACAAAAATCACGCTATAGGTGCAAGGAATTTAACAAATTGACATAATGAAAAGGAAACACAATTGAGAGTATACACATCTGAATAAATCAAAGAGCAGTTTGAATTAAGAAATTGTTTATAAGAGCGATGAATAGCAGCCAAGTGGAAGATGAATTCTGTGGTCATGAATACATAATAGATATAAAGACGGTTGGCTTACTGGATTAGGAACGGCTTTCCTCATCTTTAACCATTTTAAATCTAGTAGATATCAATTTCAGAATTTTCTTGCTAACTAACTCCCCAACTGGAGCAAATGGCATCAAGAGTGTTGCTCCAGGACGCAGCACAGCGATTTGGCTGAGATTCGATCCCAGCACCTTTTGAGTACGAGACCGAGGCCATTACCACTATAGACTACTACACTCAATGGGCAGATGGGGTAATGGGAAAGGGAGGAGAATTACGACATGCATATAATTCCCATCTATATGTTGTATAGACGAAATTTGTCTGGTTTAAGTTATTGGCATACCACGTTTTTGACACTGCCGCTCCTTCCCCACTACCAATATTATAGCACCGCCACTGATGAGGGACCTTCTTTGTCTTCCATATATATAGTTGGTAATCACTTAATGGCACGAGATAAACCATCAAGGACTTACAATCTAAAATAAAACTAAACACGGAAGCTGTATCTTCACAGTGCTGTTTTGAACTTACTGATCTATTCCGCCAAGGTAGACATGTGTGACAACTTTACTTATCGTGTAAGAAGGAGAAACAGTCTCTTGCCCTTATATATTGCTGTGTGTACGGGGGTGAAACCTAAACCAATGCCGGGGTAACACAATTAATGACATTCACACTCTTGATGAACATGAATTAAAGGTATTTTGGAAAAAAGGACATTCAGTTTTTGAAATTTCTTCCCTAAATGCATAGTCACTGAAATTGATGGGAAAGTCTATTCCTGCTAGAATGTTATGGGGGCATGGCAAAGACACAAAAACCTCAAAGAATTATGATATATATATATATATATATATATATATATATATATATATATATATATATATATATATATATATATATATATATATATATATATATATATATATTTATATTCATTTATATATATATATATATATATTATATATATATATATTTATATATATATATATATATATATATATATATATATATATATATATATATATATATATATATATATATATATATATATATATATATATATATATATATATATATATATATATATATATATATATATATATATATATATATATATATATATATATATATATATATATATATATATATATATATATATATATATATATATATATATATATATATATATATATATATATATATATATATATATATATATATATATATATATATTAAAAACATATATATATATATATATATATATATATATATATATATATATATATATATATATATATATATATATATATATATATATATATATATATATATATATATATATATATATATATATATATATATATATATATATATATATATATATATATATATATATATATATATATATATATATATATATATTAAAAAACAAAGAATTTACAAAAGAAATACCAAATTCGCACTGTATTACAACACAAAATTTGCATAAAATATGTAAATTTTTGCCTGGTATGTTAACAAAAACTGTAAAATTGTCAATGGTTAACGATTTTGATGAAACTTTTCACTACTATAATGGTTTATAATAGAATTTAAAGCAATGTAGATAATGTTGCTTCTACACGTCCATATACCTTAACTTCTTACATTTAATATTTAGTATGTAAACGCGAGTGCGAAAACTGCGGGAAAGTCTCTGAAGATTGCTTGAGCTGTCAGTGTTCTGCTGGTTTCGCCGGAGCATTTTGTGAAAGTAAGTTTTTAATTATCTTTATACTTTATCTGTGTGTTGTTAGTTTCGAGTGTGTATTACAAAATGTCAAATTAACCAAGCCCCAGAAAGAAAAAAAAGTTTAAAAACGTTTTAGATGAAACTTAATTCTTACGCTTTCTTATCAGTTTCTATCATTACAAGTATGCATTAAATGAAAGCTAAGACTTCAATCTTTACATTCATTTGCATAATTTTTCACTGCAATATTCAAATATATGGAAAGTGCTTTATTAATTATGCAAGGCCAGTGTTCAAAAAATGCTCATTGTTGTGCTTTTAACAATTTCTGTTAACTTTGGTTTCTACAAACTTGCATTTATCAAAAGACTGAGTGATAGGACCTCACAAAAGGCATATTATTCCTTAAAAGGTAAACAAAACTGATTGAAAAGTAGCACATAATCACAAAAAGGTTGTATGTTAGGCCTGAGTCAGGTAGGAAGACTTTGGAACCGAGTTGTACCTGGGCACTTGGGCAAAAAAAAAACGTTCCTTTCTTTCGCGTAACTGGCATATTAGTATTAGCACTATTACAAAATCTTCGTAACTCGGACCAAAATATGCAAAAAAATAAGTATGCAAACAAATGCTTAAACTACCTGTGACAGCGAAATAACAACTAACAATTACTGCATCTTGCTTCAGATGGGAAGAGAAATCTTACAACTGTTGAACTGATAAAAGATTCGTCTCGCAAACAGCTTAGTGAAGAGGCTATAGTTAAGCTTTGTACCTTATTTGGAGCTACGTCTCAATGTCATTAACGTGGAGAAAATATGATTCCATTTAGATTTTCCGTTTTAGAGCTACACATTTTTTAATAATTTCTTTCAAAATGGACCAGAAATCACAAACAATTGAAACAAAAATATCTAAAAGGATCAAATCTACATAAGGTATGAATCAAATTTGATTAGATTGGAATATCGGCTATGATTTGTCGAGTTATACCAAAATAATCTCAAATTTACTGAAAATCCTAATGAAAATCCCAATGACTCCAATAAAAATGGTTATAATATGCAAAAAACAATGGAGCACTTTCAAACATGACCTCGATGTTAATTGGAAGGTCCCTAAAGCTGTCAAATAATTTTCTAAATATAGCACACTCCAAAAGTTCAATAATTGCACGCTTGAGCATTTAAGGGTTAAGATCAATAATGCTGACGTTCCTCCTTTTCTCCAGGGGCAAAGATATTAATTCATCTAAATCATGATCTCCATCTTGATGAAAATATTTTCGAATTTTTGTTAATCCATAATCATACATTTTTTTCAGAATTTCAACAAACAAGGATTCTAAGTTTTCCACAAAAGAAATTTTAAAGAAATTCGCGCACCGTAATCTTCAATTTTCTGACTTATTTTCATATACATAAATTTGGAAGGTATTTTCCTCTTTTTTTTCGGGGTGAAGGGAACATTCTTTCTTCTCCCTACCCCTATTTCCCTTCAGCCCTTAGACAGTTGGATACGCTATTGCACCCATGTGCAATCGAGATGCTCGGTTACTTTTACTGACCCTTCTATCTGGTCAGAATAACCGATACATAGATTTCGTATGTAGTCAACCAAGCTTGGAATATAAATAGGTACACTGTAGCAGCAATATGAGCTTAAATGCTTTAAGATATGTTAAAACCATGCAAACAGCAAAATGTCCCATCAAAATCGAAACAGATATTATAAGATGCTTTAACTTTTTGCTTACACACGATGAAGTTTACAATTGAGGCTTTCTGATGATACTGGAAAATATGCTAGATATGCTTTTTGTTCAAATTGTGGAGAAATTCGCTTTAGTGGGGCGCGATTTTCTGTCGCGACGCAAATTTTGCTTTAATGGGCGTAGAAACGCCGTTTTAATCAATTTTCAGTTATCATCTGAATAGCCATACGATGACGATCTTTCTTTGAAAACATGAGGTCAAAATGTTTCTTTTCCTTTGTTTTGTTCAATTTTGTTTACAAAATCGCTCGCCGCGTCGCAATCGGTGTGTAACGGCCTTTGTAGTAATATTGACCCAGATTGAGCAGTACAACGCAATTTGATAACCTGTGATAATCAGATATGGGAAAGAATATAAAGAATTACATTAAAGGATTTTAGCTGTATTCCTTTTCACATCTACATCAGCACCCAGATTTATTGAACTCCGTACTCAACATACAACATTTGCCGATAGATCATTTTCATGTTATGCTCCTTGCACCTGGAACCTCCTGCCTGACCACATCAAGCTTGCCAATTCCTTGGCTATATTCAAACAAAAATTAAAACACCATCTTTTTCCAATTGCCTACCATCGCCAATTTTTTTTGTTTTTTTCTTCTTGTGAAGTTGTGCTTAATTACTTGTAAGCGCCTTAGTACAAAATTGTTTTGGTGTTTAGCGCTATATTAATGTGACTGATTGATTAATTGATTGATATATCATGCCTTTTGCCCATGCTGAAACCATTTTATAACTTGACTTACAGACTTAACAGCTATTAGATCTATTGTAACTATTTAGAGACTGTTGTGCTCAGATTTTAATGATCTTTCATCAGAGTGAAAAATCTGTACCTGTCCATACACCTTCAAATTACTGTACGTAATGGTTTAGTGGTGACAATCTTGAATGGTCCGAAAAAAACTGAGAAAAAGAGACCAAATTGTACTGATAGTTTATGCTGCAAAATAATTATTACGTGGTAGAAAAATCACTGCATAATAGGCTCATTACGACGAAATACTTTACCAACAACTTAGGGAATAAAACAAAATAATAAAGCTCGTCGAAAATAGGCCTACCATATCGGAATACTTTACCGTAGATGATCTCATTTTGCACGTTGCAACTGAAGACAAACTTTATTTATGTCTTTAGTACCTAAAATACTGTTTTAATGTCTTGATTTAGAAGAATGTGAAAATTTCAATTCACGCTGTGGGAACAAGTGGAAGCCACGGTATTGCAATAAAGCAAAAGAAGTGCGAGACAAGTGCCCACTTATGTGCGGTCAGTGCGGTAAGAACACTTACAATATTATATTCGTATCAATTTTCAAACAAATTTTATTTGTTTTTAGAATACAAGTTTAGTAGTTCGGGAGCATGTCTATTAACAGAAACCCATGATTGATATTTCTCATGATTCTTTATTATCCTAATGTAAAGCCTTATGCAATGTTACATATTTCAAATTTGAAATACGTCTGGAAAAAAGTATCTTTGCTAGGAGAAATTTAAAACTCACGAAAATACCTCCATTACTGCAATGGCTAAAATATTTCACTCCCATTTTATGTGTTTACCATGCCGTTTTTGAAATACTATAAATAATGGACATTACAACTAGGCTTTCAGGCGCGAAACAGCCATTTCTAAAATTCAAATATTTTTGAAAATAATGTTTTTGCTTTTTACATTGAATATTTCAGGTATGTAAATTAAGACCATGACATTTTATCGTAACATTTGAACGATCCGGCTGCATGACTTCAATATTCTCTTATGCTACACATGTTAGTATTAATAGCCATGCTCCCGGACTGTTTAGTGATCACCCATGTTCATTACGATCACCATCGGTGATCACTCGAGCTTGAGTAAGATGGTTTTCCGTTGAAAAAGGTAGTTAGTGGGTATGCTAGTTTGATTTCAATCAATTCTTCACGTCTTTAAGATCTTAACTTGAATACCTCCTTATTAGAAAATGGATTTGTTATTACTTTCTTAATCATGTTGCTTTATTTCTTTGATCCCTTTAACATAAAAATGATCATATTTGACCACTGAACTTATTCTTTAATCAGTTTATTGTCAGTTGAGAGAGTTGGGGCGGAACCATAAATGTGACTGTGAGTCAAAACAATTGAATAAGGGCTTTGGATTCATTGTATTTATCGTACAATCAGAGAGAATTCTCCATTACAGCATTCAAAATACACCTGCGAATTAAAAGTATGAAGAAGTAGCAGGTTCAGCGTTCTACATAAACTATATAAGTGTTTAAGTTATGCTTATCAAACTTTGAATGAAGATCCAAAAATTACTTGTGATTCATTATCAGTATATGAAGAAAGAAAATAATGAATGTATTTTTTGATTGGTCGAAATTAAAGGGTTCAGTTTGCATTAATACTGATCAGTCATTGAGTAACCGTTTTGACGCCACCGAATTTTAATCGCTATAAATGTCCTTTGTTTATAGCATGCGTTCAGTGTTCATGCATATTTGTTCTATGTGTAAGAAAACAATTAAGTAACAAAACGTATAGTATTAAGAACCTTACTATGCTGAGGAGAAGTTCAGGTTTAAAGATCTATTAGTCTTGTGTAAAATAGCTCCTTATACTAGTCTGTAGACAAGTCTCAGAAGTATGTTCACTGATACATTCTTTGAGGATTTTGTGACTTGACTTACAAACCATTGAAAAGGTCATAAAAGTATACTACCAATGGTGTAGTCGAAGCAACCGTGATTTAAAACAAACAAATTGACTTAGTGAAAAAAGTGTACAATATCACATTGTCAGATTGTGAAGAAAGTGAAAAAAGTCTTTCTTCTATGCCGTTATAGTAGGCTTTCTACAACATTTATTCTCACAAACAAACTTGCAAGATGACTCGATATCTACTGAACTGTTGGAATAGGTTAACTTGGTTGTTTCTTATACTCACTAAAGGGGGCAGGAGGGGCAGCCCTATTTAGGGGGCCCGTAAGTAAAACATACCAATTATACCTATCTACCATAGGGGCCCGCAGATCCAAATCGCCCCGGCCCGTATGGCGCTAGATACGCCACTGCTATACTTGTGTTCTTTTGTGAAAGATAGATATGCCTGGACCACATGCACTAAGATAAAAACAAAATGAAGAAAAACTTTAATTACAAAAAATGAATTTCATTTTCGTTCTTCCAGAACCACCAGATGCCAATTTCGTTTGCAATGAAGAAAAATAAGGTCCGGTATTCTAATTGATGAATTTTAAGAGAAGCGATCCGATGAGAAAGCTGTCCTTCCATTATCATCACTCGGACAATCAGCAGATCAGTCTTCAATGAAATGTGAAAGAGTATTAAACGTTTTTGCTTATGATTAATTTGCTTTTTGTAATATATTGCTGAGTTAATGTACTAACGTAGCCATTAAAGGTACGTCGTTATCACGGCGCTATAGCAAATTAAATGTTTTGGCCCTTACCGATGCTGCAGCATATTCGTAAATCAAAATGTCAGGGGTTAAACGTAAATGCTTGCGAATGTCCGTTAGTTTACTTTAAATAGCTTTTGATAATTTTGTTAACAGGTTGATAAAGGAAATTCCTTGCCTTCTTGCATAAAGCTTAATTACGTTGCTAAGAACCTTCGTTATAGTAAACACCTCTTATAAAATGATTGTTTTGATAACGGATATCATCAGACTTCAAAAAAAGAAAAATCGCTATACAACTAATATTGCAATTGTTTCTCAGTTCCCTCCAAATTGAGATGGGAAACTCTTTCTCCAGCTGTTTCTGTAAAGATTTATGTCGTTATGGAAATTATTCTCCCTTTTTTTTAATATTTCAAATGTATGTAACCTTTTGAAGAGCCTTTTGGATATTCATTCACACAGTAAGTGTATGTACAATGATACATTGTGGGTGGTTAATCGCGACCTACTTTACATTAAAGATAATTAATTAATTAATCAATTCAAATTGATTCGTAAGTGTCTTCCGGAGATTTAGTCCACCTACTGATAATTTTAATTATCATATTGAATGTCCGTAAAGCCCTTAAAGGTGAGACTTTTGGAGAGTATTGTAATTCAAAATAATCCAAACACGTATGATGTACGAACCTTCTGATTGGACTCAGAAGGAGGGAACGTTTTAAACACTTGAATTACCCGAAATATTTAACAAGCCGCAAATCTTTTTATAGATTCATTAATGTTTTAAAGTATTTGTTTATTTTTAATTAAAAGTTAAAAGGAATAAAGTATGTCATTATTTGTTATTATTTTTGTAATTCATTCTTATATAACGTACACATAATTGTTGTAGCATATTTGTATCAAAATAAGTGCTTTTCTGTAGTGATATTCTTAAAATCAGTACTATTAACAGATTAACGTTAGTGAATTTAGCCCATACATAGCGCGAATTTCAGAAACCATGCTTTAGGACAACAGGTAAGACGTATCTTTCTCAAATGAAACCTTTTAATAATTCATACAGGCCTACACTTGAATAGTTTATAAAGACTTTTAAACTTTATAGACCATTCTTTGATTTATATAAGTTTTTGGAGCTATGGTTGATCAAAGCTTGAGAATTTTACATTTGAACAATATATGCTAAATGAGGTACAACTGGGCGGGAAGCTCCACATCTGCATGTAAATCTTTATATTCCTTTCCTAAATTTTAGTATCTGAAAAAATGATGACGGGAATTGGGAAGTCACACAACTTATTATCAGATATTGTTGCACCCTTTAAAAAAATAGTAAAAAAAAATTATCACCAAGGAATAACAATAGACAATACCAAGGTCGTTTGATGATATATAACAAAAGCAGCAAAGGAATTTGCATATCAGTATGCATGGAATTTAAAAAAACGCTGTACAATTCTAACGAGTTTTGAAGACATTTTTGGTACTAAAATGGTTTTTGATAGACTAGAAAGAAAATTAGCTCATGATAATTCTGCACGTCCATACACGACCTTTAAGAGAGTGGACAGCGTAAATAATAATACATCAGGATTTTCTTAATTGTTTTGCTTGACCAAGTTGTCTTCTACCATATATCTTGATCAACGATTTTAAATTAAGCCCAGCATGATTTTGCTTTTAACTAATGAGCTTTAAAGAAGTTTGTTTATATGCATTATTTATTCAACGTGCATTTGACAGCTACATTGCAACAATTTATGTTGTATTTCTTTTGAAAAAAAATAAAAATAAATTGCTGAGTTAAGCACGTGACATATTTAGTTTCTGAGTTGTGGCTGGTTAAATTTTCTTCATGTTTTGATGTATGAAAAAAATGGGATATGGGAATAGAGAAGACACTGGGAGTTTTGAATAATTCTGTTTTACACTTCTATCTTTCATCACAGTCTATAAAATTGTAGAATCACTTATGATTGAGACTTAGATATCAAGAGCTTTGCTTTGTCCGAATCAGCCAGCCCCCTCTTGTAAAAGTGTAGTACTATGATTGTAAACGATGGATTAACATACGAATATAGTGAGTTTTAGTGGTTAAAGAGTCAAGTGCGTATGCGAAAGGTACCGGGTTCGAATCCCTGTCGCGATCGTTTCATTGGATGCTTCAGCTGTTGAGCAAGGCACTTTACCTACTTGTCCCAGTCCATTCAGCTGTAAAATGAGTACCGTTGTGTCTGCAATGGACTGGCGTCACGGTCCTACCCGGGGGAGTCGTGTTTTCATCCGCTGGTTTACGCTAAGGAAATCGATGATGTCTGAGTAAGGGTTAAGCTTTATTGTAAAGTTTACCCGTGTATATATCTCAACAGTATCAAGTCTACAAAATAAGATAAAACATTCATGTTAATTTAACACCGATTTTTATGTTTTATATTTTTCCTATTTTCATGTTTGATGGATTTGAAAGCAATTTAGCTCTTTTTGGCTCTACCTATCCGACCTATTAAAAAGCACATTGTTCATATAGATGTATGTACAAAATTCAGTTTTATATTTGTGCTTATATAACTAAAAAAGCTCTGTACTGGAATGGTTCCTCCAAACCAAGGAGGTTTACATATGTAATGAAGATGTAAATCAATTCTAGCAAATTGAAATCTGTCACATGTAATCTGTATTAGTATCATTAAGATTAATAGTTTTTTTCAAAGGGAATTTAAATCCGTAATAAGAGACTCAAATCCGTAATTATTGATTCAAATTCGTACTTACGAGTTCAAATCCGCAAGTACGGTTTTAATCCGCAATCGTTGATTCAAATCTGCAATTACAGAATAAAATCCGTAGCTGCGGATTCAAATCCGCAGTTACAGATTTGAATATGCCATTACGGATTCAAACCCACAAAGACAGGTTAAAATCCGTAAAAATACAGATCAAATTCATAAATGGAAATCATCCTGTAAAACGACTTGATCCGTAATTACGATTCGAATCCAGTTTGATTTTATTTGGTACCCGATTCAATCCGTTTGTTGTAAAGAAAGTCAATCATTGCCTTTTAAATGAAGATTTTCCAATGATGACGTAAAATCTATTAGAACGGAATCAAATACGTAACAATACGGATTGAAATTCGTAACAACAAATGAAATTCCATACTTGCGAACTTAATTCTTGCGGGATTTGATTCGATGTCAATCCAGTCTTCAATTTTCTACCGTATCGAAAGTCCACTATTGACATTAAAAATAATTCAATAAAGATTGCAAATCCGTAATTACAGATTGTTATTCGTAATTGCAGACTTGACATAAAATCATCAAAAAATATTACCTGGAACAAATGGGCTTTAGTAAAAACATTATAGTACAATGCCACACAATCCTGCAGCTTTTTTTGTAAGTAATTTTATTCTATCTAATCCTTGTCCTTACCCTTTGTTTAATTACATAAAGCAAAAACGTCTGTATTGAATTTCTCGAATCAAATGCTTTAACAGTGTGTAGTCATTCGTCAAATTACTTGTCGAATGTCTATCGCCTCAAAATCCTTACAAACGATCAATCATTGATTAACGGGATAGAGCTTCATTGCACTTTAATCTTATGACTATTTCAACTGATTGATCTGAGTTTGATTACTTTGCAAGTGAAAAGCCAAAGAACTTAGGTTTAGCACATAAAAAGACAACGAACTTTTAGATTTTGCACGTGAAAAGCCAAAGAACTTTTCCGATGTGGAAGTGAAAAGACAATTAAAGCACATGTTGACTTTGCAAGTGAAAAGCCAAAAAAATAAAAAATTGGTATACTTCCGGTAGACATACAGTGCCTATTCTTCTTTTCGCACGAACGAGACCCAGCTAAGCCATACATCAGATTTATTAATAAAAGTACCATGATCTTTAAATGTTAAATCAAGGAGTTGTTTACTGTAAAATTCAGCGTATTCAGCAAGCTTTTGTCAGTTTTGTATTAATCATAATTTTGAAAATCAACAAAATCCAATGTTGGATTGACAGTTTAACAAAATGGAGTGGATTTCACTGTTCCAGATCTAGCTGCTGCGGCATGGAGTCGTGTTAGACTCAATCCACAACCCAACACAATTCACCACCATCCAATGGTCTTCAGGAGTGTGTCAAAGAGCCACTAGGCTAATGGCGATGAATGAAATGAAAATCCTGAATATATCAGATTGGGTAACCACTTTAGTACTTTACCATATGTTTTATCTTAACTGTACAATGCAATTGAATATCTTTTGACAACAGTAAACAGAAGAAAGCTGATGTGATTTGGGTCTGTTGTGAGGTCCAACGATCAAACTAAAACCATCATCCAGGGAGCAGTGCAAGGGAGAAGCAGAGGGAAACAATTCGTAAACATTCGGTAGACAACATTGGCGAGTGGACAAGAAGGACTTTTGCAGAGACGCAAGCCCTCGCCCACAACCACCAACTTAGTGAAGACTGACATACCACTCACTGAACAGGCGCCCAACTATTTTTCTGGGAATTAAGGGACCAAGGCAGGGCAAGGGCCGCAAGGGCCGCAAGGCACAATGCTTCCCAAATCCATTGTTATTCCACGAGTTCAGCTTGGCTGAATCAGCTTCTCCCTGTTAATACATTGCAACAGAAGATGAAATGACAATGGATTCATATTAGACGCGAAAGATGTCTGCTCGTTAACATAACGAATTTGCATACAGGAAACTCTTTAGGTGAAAACCTGACATGTCCGCAACCAGAGCTTTCCTTGTGCAGTGCTGTCTCTTTCAAATTTAAAAACCCTCTGCGAAATATATATTTGCCTGTCGAAACTGAAAACTCAGTGATAAACCTTTATTATCTTTATGGTTAAATATTATATCTCACGTTATTTGTGTTCACGACACCCGTTTTGAAATGCAAAAACGCGACTGCGTAACGGTAACACATAATAAGAAGTCACCACTGTTCTTCAAATTCCTCGAAAATTCCACGGTAAATTTTAAAACTGCACGCTGAAAAGATAATTCATATGCCATTATTTCATATCATAAAGAAAAATTTGAACCATTTGCAGTGGTTGAGGTCCCCACGCTGAAAATTGGTCTGATTCTTATAAAAGTACATACAACATTTGAATTTGGATAGAAGCATTGTGGGACACTTCCGTTAAGTATCTCACGATCGGGAGACCAAAACTGTTCTCCCAATCGGGAGTACGAACAGGATTGTTTACGTTAAATAAATCCTAGATTGAATTGCAAAGAAGTCTACGTAGGCTAGGCCCTATAGAGAATTATACTGAATATGACGATTAATCAAAAATATTTTGGTAGGACACTATATCACATCACAAATCACATTAACTTGACTTGCTTAAAAGCTTGCTCTTATTTGACGCATATAGGTGCAAATATTTAAAAATAAAACCATTCATCGGGTGGTTATGTTCTTCCAAGACTATTCTCTTACAGCTTGCAATTTTAAAGATGCAATTTTAGGTACAAGATAAGTAAACACTGCAATCGTGCTTGTCGTTTTAAATTCATAGCGATTTTACAAAAGACTGTGTTCTTCTCACCTTGCAATCAATCACTTTCCTTCAACCCGCCATCAACCCAGCTTCAACCGGCCAACTATCAACCCATTATTCACAAATTTGACTATTATTCAACTTTTTATTTCCACTTCTTGTGATATGATCCATTATGAGCAGAACGCAACTTTGCATCACCCCACACCATCACATTCAACTTTGTAACTTTTTCAGGAAACGTGCACTAACTCATCATGTATATTAACCTAATAGACAAGCGACATCAAATTTACCATTTGAAGTCAATGATTTCGAAGTGTGACATTTGAAACGCCTCATCATGTGCCTCACCTAACCCCACCATCCCACCAAATTCCAACCTGATAGCTTCTACGGATCATTGTAAATCAATTATTTCACCTCTGCAGTCTGGCAGTGATTTTTAGGTGATATCTTTGATCATCTGTGGAATACCATTTACATTGCCTTCACTGACTGACAGAGTATCAACCCGACAAATGCAAGACACAAAATATACCACTTTAAGTCAATTATTTTACAGCTCCTCTAACTCCACATTGTCAGGATGGAGGCTAGGGTGGGGACTTACATGGAATATTACACTTTCATAACAAAAACAGCGAACACAAATTTAATTCAACACTTTTAAATCATGTTTTTAACTAGAAATCACAAACAGATGCGACTTTACTTAACAGAATTATAAAACCAAGTGAACATTACTGTATTATAAAACCAAGTGAACATTACTGTATTATAAAACCAAGTGAACATTACTGTATTATAAAACCAAGTGAACATTACTGTATTATAAAACCAAGTGAACATTACTGTATTATAAAACCAAGTGAACATTACTGTATTATAAAACCAAGTGAACATTACTGTATTATAAAACCAAGTGAACATTACTGTATTATAAAACCAATTGAACATTACTGTATTATAAAACCAATTGAACGTTACTGTATTATAAAACCAAGTGAACATTACTGTATTCTAAAACCAAGTGAACATTACTGTATTATAAAACCAATTGAACGTTACTGTATTATAAAACCAAGTGAACATTACTGTATTATAAAACCAAGTGAACATTACTGTATTATAAAACCAAGTGAACATTACTGTATTGTAAAACCAAGTGAACATTACTATAATATAAAACCAAGTGAACATTACTGTATTATAAAACCAAGTGAACATAACTGTATTATAAAACCAAGTGAAAACATTAACAACAGGAGAAAGAGAGGAATTGGCTGGTCAGTGAAGGATAGGTCAACCACAAGTATATTTCTTTGAATAGTGAGTAAGTACATTGTAAGAGGTATCATTATGATCCATATAAGGAATAAGATAGGCGAATAAGGAGAGAATTTGCATGAATGAATAAGTATATCACTAGGAGGAGTAATCACTGAATGATAATGCTGCTAGGATATAAGCTCATAAATAAGTGTATGGTTAAAGGGACATAAAGAGAAAAGATAAAGATGGGTCGTGAAGTGGAAAATATCTCTTACAATTTGAAATGTGACCTTCGAGCTTTATGTGAAATGCCAAATCATGTACGTGACATCTTTCCCATCAATTTCCAAAGTACCAACTCAAATGCAATACGCTTTTCCCTGGACACGTGACACAAAATTTTCACTTTTAAAGACATTTCCTGCTTTGATGGCAAACTTGGTAATGACCTTCATCACTTTGTACATCCACCGTAAGTGGTAAGATATTGGAGTTACTCTTATCCTAAAATATATTGGCGAAGTAGATCATGCATTTAAATTATAATCATTACACAAATATCCGAGACAAAATATCTTAACCTTGTTTTAATAAAGAATATTGGCGAGGTTTATCATGCATTTCAAATCCAATCATTCCACAAATCTGTAGTTTAATTAACGAATATCCACGAGGTTGATGATGTGTTTCAATTTTAATCATTACACTAATTTGTTGTTTTATCAAAGAATATCGGCGAGGTACATCATACGTTTTAATTTTTCTAATTGCACTGCACTTTTATTTATAGTGTCATAACACGTGATAGAAACAAACCCCGTGAGCCCAAGATCCACCTTGAATAGCAAAATAGTGAAAGTATTATTTCTCTCAAGTCTTAGCAGCAAGAACTATCCCACACGATACACAGTTTATATCAACGTAACCACAATTTCAGTTGAAAAAATAATTGCCAGACGAAACAACGATAGGCAGATGATAATTGTGTACAATTCTTTCACTTACAAAAAAATTAGTACCTGCAATTTGTGAGATTTCGATGTTTTCGGGAAATCAAAAACAAAATTGAGAAACGTCGTGGTAGAGTAAAATGTGTGTTAGATTAGGTATTATAAACTATATATGTATTCTTATTGTGGGAATGAATAAAGTGAATCAAATATTGAATTAAATTTTGACTTCATTTCGCCAATAAACTACTTTTATTAGTAAACTTTACATCACATTTGTCTAAATTTCAGAAAATAAGTCACCAAATTTCATAAAATAGTAAACAAATTTCAGGAAATAGTCGCTAAATTTCAGAAAATAGTCGCCAAATTTCAGGAAATCGTCGCTAAATTTCAGAAAATAGTCCCCGAATTTCACGTTTCATGAAATTGTGGATTCGCTTTCGCAGTTTAAGAAAGTAGTTTTTTAAAGTGTTGAAGTACTGTCTGCATGTGATATTTATATATGTAATTTAAAGAAAATTCATTTATCTGTTTCCCTCAAACTTTCTTCAGGTAGTAAATTATAATTATGCTCACTAGATTCCATTTTACCTCTTTCCGGACACATATCCAGTGATTTTAAGCAACAAAATTGCAGGGAAAATATGATACAAATGTATACAAACTTTCAGGAAATTGAGGATGGGAAGTCTGATTTCAGTCGCTTCTGTATATATATATATACATGTATACATACATACATACATCCATACATACATACATACATACATACACACATACACATATATATATATATATATATATATATATATATATATTTACATCTATACATACATACACATATATATACACATACATACATATATATATATATATATATATATATATATATATATATATATATATATATATATATATATATATATATATATGTATATATATATATATTATATATATATATATATATATATATATATATATGTATATATACAGACATACAGACATACATACATACATACATACATATATATACGTATATATATATATATACATATATATATACGTACATACATACATACATACATACATACATACATACATATATATCTATATTATATATATATATATATATATATATATATATATATATATATATATATATATATATACATATATACATACATATATACATACATACATACATATATATATGTATAGATATATATATATATATATATATGAATATATATACATACATATATATATATATATATATACATATATATACATATATATATATATATATATATATATATATATATATATATATATATGTGTATATATTATATATATATATATATATATATATATATATATATATATATATATACATATATATATATATATATATATATATATATATATATATATACATATATATATATATATATATATATATATATATATATATATATATATATATATATATATATATATATATATATATATATATATATAATATATATATATATATATATATATATATATATATATATATATATATATATATATATATATACATATATATATATATATATATATATATATATATATATATATATATATATATATATATATATATATAATATATATATATATATATATATATATATATATATATATATATATATATATATATATACATATATATATATATATATACATACATACATATATATATATATATATATATATATATATATATATATATATATATATATATACATATATATGTATATATATATATATATATATATATATATATATATATATATATATATATATATATATATATATATATATATATATATATATATATATATATATAGATATATATTTATATATATATATATATCATATATATATGTATAAATGTAAATAAACAACTTATCGTCGAAAGTATATACGTGTCGCATATATGACTAAATCGATGGATTGCATCTTCATCTGTTTAAATATTGAAATATCGTAACAAAGAACCTAGACCTGTATATTTGACTTGTCAACCTATTATTAGTGCGCCCCTAGAAATGTCCAAATGCACACCCATTTCTCTAATTGAAACCCTGGTTATCATGCACAAGAATTCAATACAGAATTGAACAAAATGGCAACCTGCATGTGTCGACCTAAAATAACTTGTAATAGGAATAAGATTTGGCTGGCTGTTTCTATTAGTTGATTCAGATTTTAATCCTCCATCATATGAAATAAGGATTGTATGTTTCCTTTCGTATGTTTCCTATGGCAACAAGGAATCAGCCACCATACCAGTAAAAGTACCTATTTGTTTGATCTTTTACCTCCCAGATTGACAAGAAGTGCAGGTTTTCATATCAATTTGCAATCTTAAAAAGGTTGTGAATGCCAGGGTATACGTTTCTTTGATATTCCGATGAATAAATTCATAATCCAAACACGTTTTAATCGGAATAACGCTCTTCAACTATTCTCAATCTTTCATAGCGAATGCAAAGCAAGTGTACGTATAGTTATAGGTTTAATCAACAATCAAACAAAGCACGAAAAAAATGAAAGAAAGATTGGTTTTATGTAATGATGGTTGACTGGTAAAATTATCTTTGAAATACGATAATATTCGCCTCTGCGAGTACCAGTCAATATCTGTATAAAAGTTGAATGATATTTAGTAGTTGAATCACTTAGAAAAATAGCAATGGAAAGGAAGGAAGTTGGATTTGTGTTCAAAATTTTTCAGATATTGGTTCTGGTTGATATACGGCCGTAATTATGTTGGGAGCCAACTCCTTGAAGAGGACAACACAGGGCAATCCATAATGTTAGATGTATCTTCGTTCGACGTACAAAATGGAACACAGTATACTCTAGATGAAGTTTTGACGCTTATGGACCTCTTCAACGATTACAGGCGCACTGTTAGTCCTCCTTCCGCTAACATGAGGCTGCTTGTAAGTTTGTTTTACCTTCTTTTAAATTTATCTTGCGAAATACAAAGGCTTATTCCAATATTTCCGAGTTATTGATTCGCAATTAGAGTATGTATAAGCTATATCTACCTTTTCTTCAATGTGTTGTTGGCTAAACAGCAGCCACTACTTGCTCGACTGAATAATTACGGCAAAATGTAGCCTGGCCAGCAAGTGGTGTATCCGCTGTCGATGGAAGGTGCGGGGGGGGTGGGGAGGGGGGAATACTTTTTAGAATCTGAAATGTCTTATTAGTCCATTAGCCAGATACCCCAAAATGGACCTTTTGGTACCATTTGTTTGGGGAAATTCTCATATGCATTTTTGTGAAGCATGATGTCCAAACTTCTGATTTTTGTGTGATAGATCCGTAGAATTGGTAGTTTTTACTATATATCCACCTTTTTTCTGTGGGCGTGTCAAAATCAAATTTTGTGAACCAGAGAATGTCACTTTGCAACTTTACGGTGGCGGTCATACGCTAAATGCTGAAAGCAGAAAGGTTAATGTGGTTTCATCTTCCTACACCGCACAATAAGGAAGGCTTAACTTATACAAATTGATAAATTTCAATACATGTTTGTGGAAAATGATTTTTTTTCGATTACGCAATAAATAGAAATTGAATACAACATCATGGCATTTCTGAAAAAGTACTCATTTTAATTCTTATTCAAAAGCTGCCATTGGTTTATCGACAACATCTGCTGTGCCCTACATGTAAAAGCTCCTAAATGTATTTTTTAAAACAATACAAAGCAACAAGAAGGAAGCCAAAAAGTACCATCTTTGCAGTATCCAGTTATCTGACATACTCAAACTTAGAGCTGAAAAGTGGAAGCCGGATAAGTGGATGGGGCCCTTGTAATGTTTTTGTTTAAAATAATACACTTACACATTTAAAGCCTATTGAGATAGAGACAACATTAGATACATTGCATAAATATCCAATGAAAACCGTGAAAACATAGGCGTAGATCATAGGGGTTGGGGATATATATCCCTCTACTTTTTTGAGAGGGGATGGTAATACAATTAACACCTACCCCACACTTTTTGCCCTAAAAATCTTCCCCCCCAAATAGTAATTTCACATATCAAAGGTTTGTGTTACTTTCTTAA